>PVLA01002478.1:128931-267842 GCA_004027455.1 Hydrochoerus hydrochaeris
CCTCTCCACCTCACCCCCTCCTCCCTGCCCCTCCCTTCCTCTCCCCTCCTTTACTCTCTTTTCCCAGTGCTAAAGGTAGAACCCAGGGCTTTGCTCATAGCACTGTGTTACTCAGCCACATCCTCAGCTTCTACCTCAGATTCTCACAAACTCTTCTGGCTCTACTGAGAACTTCCTCAGTTAACATCGTATTCTGCTGTTTCATGTCTCATGAGTTTGGAATGCACCTTTAAAATTGGTATTTTTGCTATTTACACCAGAGGAGACAAGTGACGGGCTTCCCTGCAGAACACAAATTCACCTTGGTCTGCACCAAAACCGGGACGAGGTGAGAAATGGTCCTTCCCAACCACACCATCCTCTGTGGGAGCAGCGTCTGGTGTTCTGCGTTGGCTGCCTGGCCTTTGGGTCTTGTCCTCACAAAGCTGTTCCCAGTCTCTGTCTGAGGTGCCAACTTGAGCACCGGCTTCTATGATGTGTACAGCTTCTTCAGACACGTTAAACTCTAGGCTGCCTAACACAGATAACGTTTGGATTAGCAGCTTCTAATTTAGGTTTTCATCACCTGACTTCTAAGCCTGGTACAGAAGTGGTACCCAAAGGCTGCGGGAGGTTAGGCAGTGTGTTGGCAGCTTCTCTTTTTCATTCAGCTTTTCTTCCTGTCCTGATCAATCTCTTCCCTCTATACTCAATGCAGCAAGTGAGTGTATCATTTATCGGCTAATACGTCACCTGACAAGATAGCCACTTTGTACCTAATTGTTCAGTTTATTGTGGATTATTGATGAGCCAGGACATGAACTCGTCTTCTCTTGGAGGCTGCTTTATAAATCTCTCGGCTAATCCTAAAGCACTGAATTACCTGCTGGCACACAGTACATGACGTTACCTTTACTTTGTGTTCCTAAAGGCCCGGATATGCATTTCAGCACCTGTGCTTAACAGTGAGAAATAAAACAGGACACATGATTCAGATTGCTCTTTGATCTGAAATTTAACAAAGTAAAAAGCATCTTTCTCAAATCTCTTCTTGATTTTGGAGGCTTGTTCCATGCATGGTGCTCCAAAGTATTTTGAACTGCACGAAGTGAGCACCAATCATAACCTCACTTTCTTCCCTGGTTTCCATTGTAACCAAGGAGCTTGAATCTGAAGGCAGGGATGCATATTCTGTTTCTAAATCGGATGCTGGTTTTCAGTACACACTATGCTTAACACTACAGCACTCAGCTCTAAAATCCATGAAGTCTTCCTTTCTCTCCTACAACGCCTCTTCCAATTAACAAAACCATGAGTACATTCCTCAAGTGTTCTACCTGCCCTGTCTTTCCATCAATACATGTAAGTGACAATCTTTAAATCTTTTGTTGAAACAAGAGTAGTGAGGGTTTTTGCTGCAGCATACCTAGACAAGTATGCACCATTTACTGTAAAGATTCACATCTGAATCAAGGCGCACAAACTGTGAATCAACAATAAAGATTTTTTTGTTTTGGTCCCTCATAAGATTTGATGAGTCATTATGGGGCTCCTGTTCTCACAAGAAGAAGAGGTGAGGTTTTAAAACTGGGAGGGTTCCTTGAAAATTTCTAACATACTGTGCCTGGTAAAACCCAAAGAAGGGGGCAACATTTCATAGGACACTAGGGTATCTTTCCTCAATTCATATGAAACCAATGAAAAGGAAGACCTGTCTCGCTGATTTCTTACCACAGAACCAGACACATGTCAAAAATTTGTCATTATTTGCCATTTTAATATTTTGCTTATCACTGATATTTTCAGTTTTAAAAATTGTTGTAAGACATACATAAAAATTTTACTGCCTTTCCCATTTTTCAGTGTACATTTCCATAGTATGAAATAGATTCATACTTTTGTGCAACCACTGGTCAACACTTGCTTCACCTTGCACCACTGAAACTATACCCATTAAACAGTAATTCTATTCCCTCCCTGCCTGCTCCTGGAAATGCTTATACTCTGTTTAGTCTCTATAAATTTTGTCTTTCTGTGATTGGCTTCTTTTACTTAATATAAATCCACTACGTTCATTCAAGTGTTACTGCACATGTCAGAATTGTCTTCCCTTTTAGGTTTAGGTAATATTCTCTTGTTAGTGTATAACACGATTTGTGTGTTCATGTGTCCGTCAGGGACACCTGGGCTACTTCTGCCTTTTGGCTGTAGTACATGACGCTGCATGCCCCCGGGCGTGTCTGTGTATGTATTGTAGACCTCACTTTCGATTATTGTCGTTACATGCTCAGAGGTGTAATTGCTGAATCATATGCAGATTCTGTGTTTCATGTATCGAGGGACTGTGACACTGGTTTCCATTTATATTTCCATTTTGTAGTCCCACCAACAATGCCCAAGGGTTCCGGTCTCTGCATACTTACAAACACTTGTTAGTTATTTTTAAAAATGTATTTAATGATATCCATGCTATTGAGCATGACATGGCATTTTATTGTGTTTTTGTTTTGTATTTTCCTACTGATTAGTGATCCTGAACTTCATTTTATGTGGTTTTGGCCTTTTATATACCTTTTCTGGAGAAGTATGTATTAAATCCTGAGCTCATTTTAAAATCAGGATGTTAGCTAAATATTGAGTTTGTGTAATGTTTGTATACACTCTGGATATTAACCTCTTAACAGATATGTTATTTATCACTGCTTTTTCCCATTCTGTTCATCGTGTCCTCTAGTTTTTTTTTCTTTCCTATGTTTTTGATGTCTTACCCAAGAAATTATGACCAAACTCAATGTCATGAAACTTCTGACATGATAGATTTTTTTGCACTAGTTTTCATTTTTAAAAAAATATCCCTTCAAGATATCATTTGTGTGGCCCACTCAGTTCTTCAGCACTCAAGGTGTTCTCCAGAGAAAAATTCACCTCATCTGAGCAATAGCCATGGATTTCAGGAGTCCGTGCAGAATTAGGCAAGTCATTGATCAGCAGTGAAGGGAGCTTCTCCATGGATCCAACTGTCTTCAGGTGCTTCTTGCAAATTTAAGTGTAGAATTTCTGAAATATATTCACTACATCTGATCTTAAACATAGAATTGGGCCTGTCTAGTGCTTCTAAAAGATAAACCTTTATAGAAAAAAAGGCAGTTGATTATTTACCCGAAGAATAAACTCAGAAACATACCCTGGAGTAAGAAGAAAGAGACACTGGGAGAAAGGTCACCAAAATGAGTTTGATTCCAAGTGGATAACAGTGATTTTTGCTCATTTGACATTCATTTTTATGGAGTTCTGTAGATTTTCAGTGACTGATCGTTACCATCAGCGATGCATGTAGGTTTGGTAGTATCGTGGTTTCACTTTTTCATAGGGAAAATTTCAGGTTTGGAAGTCTGTCTGCTCTTTCAAAGTTTCATGGTATTTAGGAGCAAAAGAATAGATTGCCCTAGAATTTAACTCAGTGCCAGTAATTCTCAGAGTGTGCTTCCTGGGCCAGCAATAAAGATTTCACTCCCCATCCCTGAAGGGAAGAGTGCTTGGCTTGTCTGGGCTTAGGGCTAGGGCTAGGGTTAGGGTTAGGGCTAGGGTTAGGGTTAGGGTTAGGGTTAGGGTTAGGGTTAGGGTTAGGGTTAGGGCTAGGGTTAGGGTTAGGGTTAGGGCTAGGGTTAGGGCTAGGGTTAGATTTAGGGTTAGGGTTAGGGTTAGTCTTAAACCCAGGGAGCTCTTCTGCCCTTCCTGTGTGATAACTCTGCACATGCATGTCTTTTAAGGAACTAAAATGGATGAGAGTTCCACAGTTTCTGCTCTCAGTGAGTGTACAAACTGTTGTTAGAGTGATACATGCACACATCTGTCAGGTACGAGAGTGATGCCAACGTCAGATAAATACCAATAAGCGTTTTCCAATTACGAGTGGGATAAATATCACACCATTTGAAGATAAGGATTCATTAAAATGGTGAAATCTGAATATTTGGATATAAAGTAAAATAATCCATCCAGTGGATCCACATAAATGAATAATGGGAAGAGAGCCGTGTCCGTCACCAGAGGGCATGGAGGGAATATGAGTTTCGCAGTGTCTCTGGCTTCACTAAATAGAGACCAAATGGTGGAAATCTTTGGATATCAGGATAAAAAATAATGTATTTTATTAAATTGGCACTGAGAAGTCAGCTTATATTTTCGAGCTGGGGAGAACCATGTTTAAAGCTACAATTTAAGTAAATTACTCTCCAAAATTTATTTATGCATGGCATTAACAGAAGTTGAGTACGACAAGGGAACTATTAGGGTGTGAATTAAAACAATGAAGGTATTCTATGTAGATGTAGGAATGTACCAAAATGAAACCCACTACTCTACATAACCAGGATAGACTCAGTTTTTAAAAAGATGTGAAATAAGGAGAAGCTGGGAGGAGTTGGAAGTGTAATTCTGAGACATAATGTGTGTGTAGCACGTGCAAAGTCCTGGATTCAATTCCTACTACCCTCTAAAAAGGAAGGGAAGGAGGAAGATGGAAAATAGATAGAGATGGCAACAATTCTGACAAGTTTAGGAAGGACATAGACAGGCAGTAAAAAAGCGAGCTTGGGTATTTAAGCTATGGTGTGCAGTGGGGAGTGGAAAGAGCTTCAGGGACTAAAGAGTGTGAGCTGTCACACAAATAAAAGCAGAACCGTGTTAAAGGGAAGAGGAACTGAGCCCTGGACACAGTCAAGTTGAGACTCTGACAAGTATTTTTGATGAAAAGGTGTAGTAAGAAGTAAATGCAAAAGTATGGAGCCAGGAGGAGAGATTCTGCAAAAGAATTCGAGAGGATTTCTGAGAAGGAAACTCTTTCCTGAATAGAGGGCCTGATGACCCCTTCCTTGGGGGCACTCAGAGTAAGGAAGACAGAACTGAGGCATAGCAGGTGCTGTCCAGTGGGTTAGTGTGACAGAAAGACAGAAAGGCTTGTTGTCAGTTCCGAGTGAGGGAAAGACAGTAAGAAACAGAGGGTAAGGAGATGTCTTCAAGAGATCAAGAGACCCTCAGTGGTAGGAAGAAGCACACTGAGTTACAGAAAGTCTGCAGTAATAGAGAGTAGATAATCTAGAATCTTGAGCGGTAGTTGATTATAGGGATGAGCTGTTGGTTGTGTGGGCTTTGTTTTGTTTATAAGAAAAAGGAAGAATGTAAGACTTTTTGCAGGTGGAGGGTGTAATAAATATAAGAAATAACTGGGAAAATTACCAGAAAAAAATGGATAAGCATGCAAAGGGAAGATTCTTCTTATAAAGGGAGAAAAATATCTCTGAGCCAAAAGGAAAGAACAAGGAAAGAATTGGATTTCAAACAAAAATTTGGAGGTGAAGAAGAGGAGGACTGAGGGTTCTTGGTCGAGAAGTCTTTCCTGTACGTTATGAGTAGAAGTCATTGACTGAAAGGTTATCAGAGTCTGGGTACTCAAATATCAGAGAAAGTTTGGGGTAGGCAGGAAGGAAAATGTTTGGTGACTCAGGGGAAAGGTGAATAATAAGAGTACGGCCAGAATAAGATTGGAGACGGTGGCCTTGACTTCGTGATTATGGCATTTTATAGATTTGAAGCAGGGAGAAGAAAGCAAGAGGGTTGAATTTCCTTAGGAACAGGTAAGGATAAGCTATGTAAGGAGAAAAAATGTGAAAAGAAACAGGATCATAGGAAGTTTCCTTGAAATGACCAATTCTGAAATGCAGTTTACCTCTTAGAATCAATGGAACAAAACCCAAAGAGCACTGGAGAGGTCAGAGTCAACTGGAAGAGAAAGAGAAGACTCGAAAGTAGTTAGATGATGCAAGAAGTAGAAGAAGAGGAAGAGTCAGAGCAAGGAATTTTAGAGCTGATACCCAGAGGGGTCACAGGTCATTCCTACATGATAACTCCGCCGTGTGACTCCCAGGGCCCACGGGAAGCTGAAGTGCAGCCACCACAGAAAAGGAGGCCACTTTTGAAAAGACCAGCAACAAAGAACTGGAAGTCAGGAAGGCCAGTGGAAAGAGGAGCAAAGCAGCAGATGTTTTAGAAAATGAAATATGATGACAGCTGGGAAAAAAACGTGAGACAAGCAGTTGTGCTGGACTCCAGACGCGAAGCTGAGGAGGACCGTGCAATGCCGCAGGGCAGGAGCCAAGCTAGTGTCTACTTCTCCAAGGAGATGAGGAGCAGGAAGTACTGCCCAGCGGGAAAGGTGGAGGCCGCTTCATATCAGCCTTGGACTTCTCCAGCTGGGAAGCAGTGAGGAGCTTGAAGCAGGCAGGTCCAGCTGGCCTGGGGCGAATCGGCAGCTGGACGGTCTTTTGAGGAAAGAGACTCACCTTAACCTCCTATCCTCGCCTATGGTCTAGGAATATGTCTAGGACAAAATGCTGAATTAGTTAAGTAAACCGATGGGTTTATTTGTTAAAAATCATCAGTCAGTGAGTTAGGAAAAGTGAGGAAAGTGATGCTCAGAGTATTTTAGATTTTACTGTTTTAAAAATTGATATGTAAACATGATGTACATTTAGGGGATACCATGTGATGTTTCTGTACATATACACATTGTATAATGTTCAAATCCAAGTAATCCTATTTATCTCCATTTCTTTGTAGTGAAAACACTCAAATTCATTTTTCTTGCAGCTATCTGGAAATGCATAGCACGTGATCACAGATAGAAGCTCACCTTACTGTGCAATAGAACACCAGAAACTTGTCCCGTCACATGTAATGTGGCTGCCCGTGGACCGACTTTTTCTCTGGGCTCTCTTGCTTTAGTCTCCTAGCCTTGATAATGACTGCTGTGGATTCAGTTTCCCTCAGATTTAGATTCCACTTATAACTGAAACCATGTGATACTGTCCTTGTGTCCCTGCCTTATGTCAATTAACGCGACACCCTCGGTTTCGTTCATGTTTTCCTAAATTACAGGATTCTATCTTTTTGTGGCTGGATACTATTCCCTATATACCTTATTTCCTTTTATTAGTTATCAATAACTTTCCATACATACCTTATTTTTTATGGACATTTAGCTCCTTTCCACTGCTTAGCTATTGTGGATATGACTGCATTAAACGTATGAGCACAAATGTCTCTTCGAGATACTGACATCGTTTTCTTTGGGTGAAAACCCTGTGGTGGGATTGCTAGATGTTGTGGTAGTTGTGTCGTACTCTATTATAAGGAATAGGGATGGCAACAGCAAAAGGTTTGTGATTAGGCTTCAAACATATTCTAAACAAAAGAGTAACTCTTAGATTTAGACAGTTCACCTTCGAGTGCTGAACTTGTCACCATTAGCAACTTCCCTCTGAAGGTGCTTTACCACTATGTTATGCTCTCCAGCTCCTGCACTGAGCCGGAGACCCTACAGTGAGAGGTGAGAGAGGATAGGGCACCCCTCTTCCAGACGCTTGGTCTCCATTCTGTCCCTGACCTTCTCAGGGCTTATGTTAAACCACAGGGGCCAGAGGCATTGATGAAACAAATCTGTGAAGGATTTTTTTAAATAACAAGTTTATTGAGGTATCATGTTATTACCATGAAGGTTCTATGTGTTAAATGGAAAATCACATGATTTTTTTGTTAAATTTACTGGAATGCAACTATCCTCCAGGACTAGTGTTAGAACATTTTCATCATCCCAAGAAGATTCTTAGTATATTTGGTTAAGCTTATTGGTGCTAACAGAGCTCTTTTGATCATAGCTCTGTTAAAAGCAACTTATAAGTACTGACTCATTTAATTCTTTCAATGATCCATAGATGATGTTATTTTCTCATTTTGCAGATAAAAAATAGCTAAAACCTTGGTCACACACATCGTAAGAATCAGAGCTCAGATTTTAATTCAAGGAAGCAGGTTTGGATTGAGCTCCCATATCGGCCCCTCTTGGCCAGCTCACTAAACAGCATGTTTTTTACATATGCATTGTGTATTTGAGAAATAGGATAAAAATCTCCATAACCATCTATGTTCTTTCACTGTTTCACTTTATATTACCAATACAGAGTGAAAAGTACAGCTCTAGTGCTATAATATCCATATATTTACATATATTTCCCTTAAGTAGATGATACTGGAGATATTCAAAAATTATGAATAATTTTATACAAGACAGAATGAAGTTGGCAGTTATCTGGTTAACAAATTAGATTACTGAAACAAAAAGTCTTATTTGGTAGTTCAAACTATCTGGTCAGGCTGTCCACATTCATCAAATTAATAGGATAATTGCCAGTTCTCAACTCTGCTTTGTTCTGTATCAACATACGCTAAACACAAAAGGAATTTTTGTCCAAATGATATAAATTTAGTGACTTCCAAACATTTTTGGTCACTAACCTAGAAATACTGTTGGGGATATTGGAAACATTCCCAGAAATTCAGTTTGAGTATAAAACAGCACAGGAAGTATAATTGCAGTATTACTGCTTTCTGAAATCAGTGAGTGACATTTCAATCCATGTAAAATCCTGTATCTACTTACAGAAATTTCTGGAAAGGTATCATGTCAAATGAGCAGAGCATTAAATAGGCATATCCTTTTCCATAACCCTTCCCTAACATTAATTTAAGAAAAAAATCCAATTAATGCACGGTATGGTAGAAACTGCACATAGGAATTTACACCAGAGGCTTTATTTTTAGCAACTGCCCATTTTGGAGGTTCTCATAGGCAGTACTGGCTGAAAAGAATCCTCTTACCATGAACTGTGTCAACAACAAAAAAGCGCTTAAAACCACTGGCATAACTTTTATTCTGTGTAGTACAGCAAGGTACGTGCACGTTGTCACACATTTGTCACCAAACACATAGAATAAACACACCTGAGTGAGCCTGGTGTAAGCTACGGGCCTGGATGAGAAAGATGGGCCACTGTGGGCTCAGGGCTCAGCCAGTGCGGCACCCTGGCGGTAAATACTGATGGTGGGGCAGTGGCAGGTGTGCAGATAGGCGTATATAGGAACCCAGTTCTGCTCAATTTTCTGTGAACTTAAATTTCTCCTCAAAATAAAGTCTACCAGTTTAAAAAGCTAAATAATACACCATTTGAAAAATTAAATCTATTAGTATGTTTTTTTCAAATAAGAAAGCATTTAAATACTTATAATCATTAAATAGTGTATGTGCTCTAAGATTAGTATAATATTCTGCATGTAAATTGCATTTTTTTTTTCTGTAGTACTGGGGATCGAACTCATAACCTTGCACTTGCCAGGCAGGCATTTACATCACTGAGCTAAATCCCACAAGTTGCATTCAATAAAAAAAAATATTGATCAGTTTGAAAGACTAGCCCCATCAATATAATGTCTGTCTTTTTGAGGCTTGGGAGAGAAGTCTGCTCAGCCCTCCCAGATTTCTGATTTACCTAAATATTTTTCTCCAAACACTTCCGACTTGCTGGCACTGTGCCGTGCTCCCCACAGATGGAAGTGGCCCTTGGCTTGCCTTTTCACTTGCAGTTACCCACTTGGGAGTCATGCCCAGTGGCTTTCCTGAGGCCTTCTAGAACCTCTTCGTCCTGGAGTACGCAGCCTCCCTGACCTTCCTGACTCACCCCCCGGGACCCAGCACCACTTTTCTTTGATGAGCAAACCACAGTCCTTATGTTGGTAAATCACTCCTGGGAGACAAGTGGATGGCCTAACAGGTGCAAAACACTCTCCAAACTCAGGACTTAAATTTGTTTTAGATTATTTTCTCTTTAGAAGATAACTTGGTTTTAAATTCCTCTTTGTGGAAAAATTAAAGAGATAACTTTATATTACTATAAAAGTGTCTGTTCTCCTACCAGTGTGTGTATTACATATAAAATGTTATATGTCCATACATACATATAAGTAATATGCAATGCCTGCCTGATATCTAATAAAACTACTTGACAAACTCTACATCCTGTGAGCTGTATGTAACTGGAAAGAGAATTTCCCTTTTGAAATTTTTAGCTGATACATAAAGTTGTACATATTTATTTATAGTGTATTATGAGATGTTTCTATACATGAGTATATTATAAGATGCTGTATTCATGGCAAACATATTTATTTCCAGAAGTGGTCACTGTTTCTTTATGGTTAAGAACATTTAGAATCCTTTCATCTTGATTATTAAAAATATACAGCACATTATTTCTTGTAATCGCCCTCCTGTGCGGTAGCTCAGCTTGTCTAACTCTGACTTGGTGCCTGCTGCCTCCTTTTCTATGCAGCCTCCTCAGCACCTGACAATTACGCTTCTACCCTCAACTTATATGAAATCAACGTTTTTAGATTTTTCATGCATAGGATCATGCAGTACTTATCTTTTTATGCTTGACTCATTTCACGTAGCATGATGATTTCTAATTCCATACATATTTTGAAAGTGACAGGATTTCCTCCTTTTTATGGCTAGAGAGTGTCTTTTGATGGATATGTATCACATGTGCTTTATCTATTCATTGGCTGCCCAATGAATGACCACTTAGGTTAATTCTACTTCTTGGCTATTAATAGTGAGGCAATAACCATGGGCGAGCAGCAGATGCCTCCTCAACATACCAATTTCATTTCCATGTATATATACCCAAGAATGGAATTACTGGATTTAGTAGATTTGTTTCTCATTTTTGAAGGAACGTCCACATTGTTGTCTGTACTTGCTCTCCTAACAGTGTGCCAGGGTCCTTTTTCCCCATGCCATGGACTGCACTTGCTGTTTTTTGCCTTTTTTGTAATATCCATTTTAACTAGAGTGAGGTGGTGTCTCATTGTGGCTTTGATTTACATTTCTCTGATGTTTAGTGATGTTGAGCATCTTTTCATGTACCTGTTGGCAAGAATTGGCCCTTTTCCATAGATGACATCATGTGGAAAATATTCACGTGTCCTAAGAACTGCTTGAAACACAGTAGTGAAATTCCAAATCCATTTGTAAAATTAATGCCATCATCTGCTCAGCATACTAATGGTTTTAATGAAGATGCAGTATCTTGCAAACAAATAATTAATTTTGCACAGGAAAGGATAAATAGAATCTTAATTAACAAATTAGTAATTTTTCTTAGAGCTTTTAGGTTCTAAGTATGACAAGTGGCAGCTTTTATGTTTAGTAAGAAAAATGCATTTTGTTAGTCTGTATTTACTCAGAATAATTATAAGTTCAAAGTTTGTGTAATACATTGTGCATTTATTTTAACTAGTGGAACAGTAAGCCTGAAATCATCTGAGCGTTTAAATTCTTCTTCTGAACACCATGGATAATATACCTATAATAATGTTTTGGGCGCTAGAGGAGTTTGGTGATTATATCACATTGCATGAGCTTTTCAAACCGAGTATAAGTGATTTAAGAAAAGAAAAGACCTATTGTTTGATTTAGAATTAGAGTTACCTTCTTTTTTTATGTCGATCATTGCATAGTTGATCTCATGTCTCATCTCACAGTTTGTCATGAAAATAACCAAAGCTTTAATTCAACCAAGTCATAGACCAGATCATCTAAGTAGCAGCACTGTTGACAGGAACTGGGTCATTCTTTGGGCTGTCTTGGGTAATGTGGGAAGCACAAGAGTGTCTTTGAATCTCTATCCACTAGATGCCAGAAATACGCATCGATCATGACAATCGAAATTCCTTCCAGAGATGGTTAAATTTCACACGTGCTCCCCTGGGTAGGGCAGAATCTTTCCTAGTTGAGAACTACTTCCACAGAAGACAAAGTTTAAGGTTTCACTGTCTATCCATCACAATGTTCTTAAATAAGCATGAGTAAAGCTCTGCCCAAGCAATCAGAAAACACAAAATCAAAATAAAACTTTAAATTGAAAAAGAACCAAGAAAGTGCTAATAACTGTTTAAATAATGGGACTGCTTAAACCCTATAGTTAAGCAGTTGGGCATCACAGAAGCCTTTCGTTGAGCGAGCCTCACACCCGGAAAGCACTGGTGGAAGGCATTGTTCTGAGGTTGCTAAAGCAGAAAACAGAGAGTGCATAAAGAGCAGATGCTTGGAGCTCGCTGGGCTTTCTAGGAATGCATGTTCACAAGATCTTTCCTTTTCCATAATCTGATGATGTGAAATAACCTTAAATAAGTACAGTTTTCCATCTATTCTACAGAAAGACTGGAAAAAGCCAGTTTTGAGAAACCCTATTAGCTCCTGAAACCTGTAAATGGACCTTTACAAACACAGGCTGTTGCCTGAGAATGGAATGCAATGCTGTGTTATGTAATATGGGTTTTAAATATTAGATGTGGAATTTTTCTTGTCATGTGTCCTAAGAGCTTTGTTGTTTAAATTATGTAGAAGAAGGAACAAGCACTCTACATAACTTTTGAAAAAAAGTTATATTAGGTCAGGAGAAAAGGCAACATTGTTCTCATTTTAAAATCATCCATTTTAAATAATTTAATCTGTTCTAATGTTTCATTTCCATCCTATTCTCACTTCAATATGTGTTTAAATTATTTGTTCAAATTTAATGTCTCAAGTAGCTTTGAAGGATTTCTTGGAGATAAGACTCGTTAGACATATTTAAAATATGTACATTGTGCTCAGAACTGTTCAGAAAGCATTTCAAGTGAAAAGATTTTTCTAGCCACTTAATCTAATAACAATTTGTTTAATGGTTATAAAAGTATATTATACCAAAATCTTTCACAGCAAATATGAAATGTGCAAAAGATATTTATAATCACTGTTTCTTACAGAAACTGAATAATAGAATGTAGAGTAATGGAGATGACACAATTTCTTTGATGTGAGCAGTACAAGAAACTCAGACGATTGAAGCAGGTTAGGTTTCTAGCTAGGTTATACAACTGTTGAACTAGAACAAAAACTGTTACACAGTTCAATGAAACAGAGTGAATGATTATTATCTTATGGCTACTTTAATGCATAAAACTAATAACCTATGGAAAATGAGACACTTTTGTAAAGGTCTATATTATAGTGCTATATTGAACTTTAATCCTGCACTTCTTTGCAATAACCTGCCTGATATCTTAATGATTGTAACATACATTCATTAGATACAGTTTTAGTGGCTGTGATGCGTTGTAGTTTGCTATGAGCTATACTTTCTCTGTGAGTTAAGGGAAGAGGTCAGTTGTGCTTTACATTTGCAGCCAACTCCAGCAATTTTGTGTGATAGTTTTTAATATTGTGTCAAAATTGTTGTTTCTCTCTAACGTGAGCATTAGCCAATAAAATTGTAAGAGAAAAATATTTGTACACACAGTACATAAATATGTATGTGTTAAAAAAGATGAATACATGTGTATCTGTACATGGAAGCGTATGCACATGATGATCTACAAATTTGTCACTGCTTTGGTGATATTGCTGATATTTTCTTTTGTCTCTTGTGTTACTTTTCTGTTGTCACTTCACATTTGAGGTGTGACTGCATTTGTACATGGAGAAATAAAAACTGTATACCTGTCATTTTCTATGTTAAAGACCTTTTCATAGGTAAGTTTGAGGCATGCTGAGTTAGATTCTTTTTTCACTACTTTCCCCTATTGGTCTTTTCAGTTATTGATGGAAACAGTAGAACGAACTGCAATGAGGGAAGTCTCGTGGTTTCCAGAATGGAGCACTAGGTGTATAGCGCTTTATAATTTGCAAGTACTTTTGCATATCTCACTTGAATCTGGCATAACTACACAAAATATATGTGGTATAACTGAGACATCCAGTGGACTTTAAACTCATTGAAATTCATTACAGCAAAAGACACATGATCCTTAGTCCCCCCGAACCCCTCCTGCCCCATTTCAAGCACACTTATCTATCTTTTGTGGTACAAGGATTTCAGGAAGAGGAGATGCTGGGAAGGCACAGAAGCAAGCACGAACGGAAGCCAAAGCAAAGGAGAAAGTAAAATCATATGTACAGATAAGAATGATACTAAAATACTTAATTATACATTCCTTTCTATTAGTATATGATTGTGATATATATGCAAATATTCGTCTTAGGGAATGGACACATGAACTGTACACATTGCACCTTGATCTGTTTTGTTTCACCTTTCCCTGCTCTCCTAGGGCTTCGTTTCCTTTGGGTGAGAGCACTCCTTTAGTGAGTACTACTAGTCTCACAAGGCTGTTTTGACGATTAAATAAATCAGAGTGCGTGTGTGTGTGTGTGTGTGTGTGTGTGCCTCGCATGTAATAAATAGGCAGAAAATGAACACTGGCCGAATGAATGATAGCGCTGTGGTTATCATTCGATTGTAATGTACCAGCAAGACCACGTTAGGTGGCTTATGCCTCTTAACATCATGTGGTAAGATTTTTCCTCTCATTTTTTAAGCAAAAAAACCTTCTTGGGTTGCCATTCCAGAAAGTAAGGCGAGAGAAATCAAGCATCCCTCACTGCATAGCATCAGTAAGACTTCGAGTGGAAGCAAAGAAGTGGAAGCAGGCGAGACTTCACGTCTCAGCTCTAGCATGTTTCAGGCAGGGTATCACGTACCAGAAGGGACAGTGTCAGAGAGGAGGGTGAAGCACTTGGGGGAATGGTACCAAAAATTAAAGAAATAGAAGTCCTATGGGAGTGGAGAAGGAGTGATCAGGGGAGCACTTACAACTTCTATAAAAAAGAAACAGTCTTTTAAAACCTTTTGAACCAAAACTCTACAATGTCTGTGATGCATAGGCTGTGAGGAGGGCTTATCCCACACGCGAGGCCCTCGGTAAATACACAGAAACCGACGTCACCCTCTGTTAGACTGTCTAGGAGTCATCAGGGAAACTCACATCTGATCTCGGGCTAATATCAAAGGAGACTCGGCACAAATGGATGTAGCCATACAGTATCTGAGAATTTAGAGAGAAGCTTAAGTATTATGCCCATTTGGATATAACAGATGGATTCATTTTAGCTCAGATTGCTGAAATGAAGGACCCTGGCGGAGGTTGGCTTCCTTTTCACAATAGCAAATCCGTACTCACACTAAGTGACTTGAAGTCTTTTCCCTTGAAATTCTTCAAAATGTCATCATGTTTTCATTTAGAAAACAGACACTCTGGAATCTGAACAAATTAATGTCAAAGATGATCTCTAAAAGGAAGTGGATGAAGTGCCTCAGAACTGACCCTCTTGAATCTCTAATTGGTCAGCTTCACTCTGACTGTACCATAATGCATTTTGACACCTGCCTCACCATTAGGAAATTTTAATTACCAAAAGTCTATTCCTGTAACAGAATTGGTATACTTAGTCACAGCGTTGTTTGTCTGAGTAATAATAATGGGGAAGTGAGACTATCCATCTTAATAATCCTACCCCTTCCTATGTGTACTTTTATTCTCAATTACCATTTTTAATTTCAGAATTATTCAGTAATTATTTGGCCTCAGTCTTCATTAAGTTATATGTCTTTTCAACCCACTCAATTGGTAACTAGTCTAAATATATCTCCTGTGTTAATCATTTTTCTACATCTGTCACTCTGTGTCCGTGTTCTCCTCACTGTCTTGAACTTCTTCTAGTCCTACATTTTTCCTGTTCTGAGGTTTCTAGAATTGAGCATACTCTTCCAGACCAAACATGTCAAAAAATACTCTCATCTTTTGTCTACATGTTAGATGCTGAAAAATGTTCACTGTGCTTAAAAAGGAAAACCAGCAATAAAACAGCCAACCATCCCACAGAAATTACCTTTCATTCCACTTCTCTGTCGGATTCCGGTACTGTGGTAAAAGAGGTGAGAACTGAGCCAGTGTGGAAAGAAGTGAGTCTGGACCAGCACCGCAAGAAAGTTTCATGTGCTTCTCAGATTGTTGCTTTCATAGATGGATTTTGAAAAATTTGTCTAAAACGAGGCAAGTCAGAGGAATGTTCTGAGTCAAACATTTGGAACTGTGCTCAGTTCAAACCACCCGGTATAGTTTACAGCTTTAACCTTTAAGAACCTGCAAAATTACTTGGGAATTCATTTTAAAAACAACCACCCTTACATGGAAACAGAAATCTTTGCTCTTGATTTTCTGGTATCAGAAACTTCTGGAATGTGTTTTAGTTAAAAAAAAATGAGTATATTATGAATATTTTGATTCAGTTAAAAGGATTTTCACTGAAGTTACCAGACTGATTTTGTAGTAAAAATATCATCCACATATTTTCTTCTGTCTTAAACAACACAAAATGAAAATAGACTGCTTATTGTGGGAAATTTAGAATTGATGAAGTTTTTTAGGGTTGCAGTTTTTTCTTTCAAGTGGAGTAAAGTTTTCAAGGTACAGGACTCTCTTGTTAGATCTTGTTTATTCTACACATTGTGATTTCAGAAGTTTATTGCTATCTTTCATAAAACTTTAAAATAGAACTATAACCTGTAAAAAGCATTGTAAGGAGAGCAGAACAGAGGTGGCATGAGATTAGCACAGTATCGCAGTTAAGAGCACAGCTCTAACCAACGCATGCAGTAGTTCAGGTTGCCCAGAAAGCAGATTCTACGGTGAAAGCTCACGCCTTCACCCTGGGAGTTCAGACTTAGGGAAGCAAAGTGAGGGGAAAGGAAACAAGGCCACACTAGACAGGGCCAAGAAAGTGTATAGTGCGCACAGCTAAGCGGCCACAGCCCTGTAACTAATCATCTCTGGTGCTTGGGGCCGGAGGGGCGTCTTCAGATAGAACCGAGGAGGTGAATGATCGGTCCTCTCTATTTGTAAGAAGCTGTAAACTTGTATAAAGATTACGTTCAGTACATCTTTGTAGTACTTTAGGGCTACAGTCACACGGAGAGCTGGTGCGTGGCGCACGTCTCAGCTCTGTCTGCGCCCTTCCTCTCCCAGCTCCCCAGCTCCCCAGCCGCCCCATCTCCTGGGCCCCTTCCCATGTGTGAGATACCTGTCTGTTTCCTATTACCCATCTTTTACTTTGCCCTAATGCTGCTGTTTGGTTTCTCCTATAAGGGAAAACAGACAGTATGTAAGCTTGCGTGATTTCCGTCAGTCAACGTTATGGTTTCAAGGTGCCCCCATTTCCCTACTCATGACTCAGGTCGATCCCACCTCATAGCAGAGAAGTGTCCGCTGCGTGTAGATACACAGCATGTGTTCTCTGCATCTCCCCTGCTGACGGACATACAGCCACTTCCCAGGTTTAACTACTATGCGTTGTGCTGCTTTCTACATGGGTATGTATACATCGCTGTAACAGGATCACTTAATTTGGGAGAAGATACTTTGAAGGGGATTATTTGAGTCACTTGGAACCTCTGTTGTTAGATTTTTGAGGACTTCCACACTGATTTCTGTAATAGCTGTACTAGCTTACATTCTCACCAACAGTGTAGAATGGTCTTTTCCCTCTCTGCCTATCCAGTATTTGTTGTTATTTGATTCCCCACACACACACTTTTTTTTTTTAAACTGGATCTCACTATGCAGTTCAGGCTGGCCTTGGGCTCACTTTGTAGCCCAGGCTGGTTTCACATTTGCCAAGATCCTCCTGTCTCAGCCTCCCGAGTGCTGTGTTTATAGGAATGTGTAACCATGCCCGGCTTTATTTGATGTCTTGATTATTGCTATTTTTGTTTTGGAGTAAGATGGAATCTCAATGTTGCTTTAATTTTCTATTTCTTTAGTAGTGATGTTGAACCTTTTTTCATGTTTTTATTGACCATTTGTCTTCTTCTGAGAAGTGTCTATTCATTTCACTTTTCTATTTTCTGACTGGGTTTTTCATTTTTGAGGATCCAGTGTTTTGAGTTTTTCATTTATTCTAGATATTAGTCCTTTACTGGAGGAGTAGGCAGTAAAGTTTATTTTCCCATTCTGTAAGTCATCTCCTTACTGTGTTCATTGCTCTTTTTGCTCTGCAGAAGGCTTTGAAGTCGGTATGATCCCATTTTTAAATTTTTGATGTTATTTCTTATGTAACTGGGGTTCTGTTCAGAAAGTTCTTGCCTGTTCCCATGTCTTCAAGAGTGTTACCTATTTTGTCTTTCAGAAGATTAAGTTCTCAGGTTTTAATATTTTGATCTGTGAATCATTTTGATTGTAATTTGGTACATGGCAAGAGATTTGGGTCTAGATTCAGTCTTCCACTTATGGATAGCCTGTTTTCTCAGCTCCATTTGCGAAAGAGGCTGTCTTTCCTCAAGTGTACTCTTCTGGCCTGTTTGTCAGAAATGAGATGGTTGAATGTGTCTGAGGTTGTTTCTGCGTGTTCCATCTGTCTGTCTTTGAGCCAGCACCCTGCTGTCATTATCACGTGACTTTGTGATGCGACTTCAAACCCCCGATTCTGGTGCCCTCTGCTTCACTAAGGTTGCCCAGGATTGCTATTCTGGGTCTCTTCTGGTTCCCCTTGAAGTTTGGATTGTGTTCTGTTGTTGTGTGAGGAATGCCGTTGGTATTTTTGTTGGAATTGTATGAAAACTGCGTATCAGCTGTAGAAGTATGATCGTTCCGACAATATTTGTTCTACCTATCTAAGAATAGGGAATTTTCCTTTTGTTTTCTGGTGTCCTGTTTGATCTCCTTTTTCAGGGTAGTTTTTGTTACAGAGGTCTTTCATTTCCTTTGTTGGATTAACTCCTAAGTATCTAATTATTCTTGAAACTGTTTTGAATTGTAAAGTTTTTCTAACTTCTGTCTCTATGGGTTTATTATCTAGTGTACAAGAGTACTATTTATTTTTGTGTGTTGATTTTGTATCCTGGTACCTTGCTGAATTTGTTCATTAGTTCTAGGGGTCTTTGGCGATGTTTTTGGGTTTACTATGTAAAAGATCATGTTGTCAGTGAATGAGAAGAGTTTGACCTCTTCCTTTCCTGTAAGCGTCCTTTTTATTTCTTCCCCTTGCCTGATGGTCCTCGCTAATATTTCAGTTATTATATTGAACAAAAGTGGTAACCGTGGATATCCTTGTCTTATTTATGATTTTAGAGGGAAAACTTCTAGGGTTTTTTTTTCTATTTAGTATGATCCTGCAATAGATTTGTCATAAGTGGCTTTTATCCCACTGAAACAAGGTCCTTCTATATCTCCTTTCCTTAAGGTTTTTCTTCTCAACAAAAGTTAGATTTTATGAAAGGCTTTTTCTGCATATATTGAGACTGTGATTTTTGTATTTGCTTCTGTTTATATAATGTATTAAATTTATTGATTTGCATGTGTTGAATCATTCTTCCATCCCTGAAATGAAGACTACTTAGTCTTAAAATAATTTATTACATGCTGTTTGCCAGTATCTTGCTGAGGATCTTTTCATCTATGTTTTTAAGATATTAAACTGTAATTTTCATTTTTAGTTGAATCTTTACATGGTTTGAAATCAAGGCAATGCTCGCTTCCAGGAATGAGTTTGTCAGTACTCATTTCCTGTTAATTTCACTGAAGAGTTTTTGAGGATTATTGGCATTAGATTTTCCCAGAATTACTGTAGAATTCATTGTTGAATCCATGGAGCCCTGAGCTTTATTTAGTTGGTGATTTTTCTATTGCTGCTTTTATTTCATTGCCTGACATTGAATTACTCATTTTTATAATTCATAATATATAATTCATATGTATCTAGGAATCTATCCATTTCTTCAGGATTCTCCAGTTTATTGGAGTACATGTTTTGAAAGTAGTTACTAAAAATCTTCTAGATTTCAATGATGTCCATTGTAAGTTTATGTTTTATTTTTCATTTCTAATCTCATTTATATGGATCTCTTCTTTCCCTTTGTAGTAAGACTAAGAGTTTGTCTACTTCGTTTATTCTCTCATAGAACCAGTTCTTTGATTCTTTATATTGTCTTTTGAGTTTCAATTGTATTAATTTCTGCTGATCTTTATGATTTATTTTCTTGTAGTAGCTTTGGGTGTGGATTAGTCTTGTTTTTCTAGGACCTTTAGGCATTAGGTTATTTATTAAGGCTTACTCTGTTTTTCTGAGGTGAGTTTCCAAAACTATAAACTTCTCTCTTAAGACTTCTTTCATTGTGTCCAATAAGTGCTAATATGTTGTACTGGTGTTGTTTGATTTAGGAACTGTCTGATTTCTCCCTTGATTTCTTTTGATGGCCCATTGGCTATTCAGGGGTGTATTGTTTAATCTGAGTGTGTTTGCATAATTTCTGTGGGTTCTTTTGCCATTGATTTCTGGCTTTGTTGCACTATGATGTGGTGGGATGCGTGAGATAATTTCATTTCTTCTGTATTTGTTAAGATGTGCTTTACTGGCTACTATGTGGTCTGTGTCTTTTGATGGGGGCCTTGAGCACTTTCACATTAAAGGTTATTACTGAAGGATACTGACTTTTCCCCATCATTATATTATTTTCCTGTTGCCTATTTGCTGCTTTTCAGCTTAACTTCTCACCCTGCCAGTTGTATTCATTCTGTGTGACTTATGGGCTATACTGTCTCTTTCTACAATATCCTTGAGAAGATTTTGGGGTGCTGATTTTGTGGTCATGACTTTCTGAAGGTGCTGTTCGTTATGGAAAGAACTTATTTCTTCCTAAGTTTTGGAAGATAATTTTGCAAGATATGTCAGTCTGGTTTGGAAGTTGTTTCCTTTTAGCATGTGAAACATTACCCACCCCTATGCTCTCCTTGCCTTCCAAGCAGGTCTTATTTCCATTTTCTGTGTTCTGTTGTTTTTTGGGTAATGCTGATTGTGTGGACACCAGCATCAGCTCTCTTCTGGTATGTGGAAATCTACTTTTTTCTTCACTAAATTGTTCTTTCCCAAGTATCTTGATTTCAGGTCTCAGACAGGATATCTTTTATACTAACTCTTTTGAATCTCAATTTTATCATCTGTAAAATAGCACTTATAACTGTAATAGTATTCTAGCACTATGAAAAAAATATATTTATTAGAATTATGAAGGGCCTATAAGTGAATATATTAAAACAAGTTTGAACCATTATGACATTTTCTTACTTGTAGAACCACTCAGATGACTATGTAAGAGAATGCAATGTCCATTCTAATTAATAAATTTAGAACATTCTAATTAATAAATTAATTAATAATATTTTGTTGAACAACAAAAGCAGCATAATGACAACAGCAAGGAAAGGTTGCATTTTAGCCATGTCTTTAACAGTAGAGGGAAATGGTTGTTTCTCTTTAGAATCATACTATTGATCCATGTTGCAAGACAGTATTTCCTCAAGTAGGTTTAGGATAAAGGCATGACAGCATTATTGAAAATTTTAGTTTCCAAAGTTGACGAAAAGACTGTGATATACAATCCTCCTCCAAATCAATATATGACCAAGACAAAAAATGAAAATCTAAATTTGTTTCCAAAGCGGAACTGACATTTTACATTGTAAGTGTAATATTCTCTCTCCATTTCCCATGGCCCAGTCTTCAAAGCGGGCGCAGTAAGGTTAGGCCACACTTCGGCCATTTTCTGCTTCTTCCTACTGCAGTGAAGTGTTTCCCAGTCAACTTCAACTGACCAGAGCTCAGCCCAAATGGTTTCACCTTCCCTAGTTGAGCTCTGCCTCCTCCAGGTAGGAGCGCACAGCCTTACGAAGCACTAGCAGAGTAGCCACACTGTCTTCTCTTGGACGTTGACACCCAGGCTCCTCCTGGTGGCTTTTCTTTTTGAGCCACTTCTCCATACCCACTGTGGTCAGAATGTTTCATTCAGCCTGGTCCAACATGGAGGCAGACTGTCCTAAAACTAGCTTATGTCAACGTCTTTGACCTCAGAGTTGGGAGATTAAATAGACAGGCATTCCTTGTCTTGTGCCCCCTAACAAAAGAAGATGGGGCGATGTGTGGGAAGTAAAAATTAGTCTTCTTCCATTTCTTTTTACTAGAGCCACGTTACACTCCATGAGAATAGCGTTACAACCATGTCTCTGTGCCCATCAGTAATGCCTAGCTGTCAAAAGGCTTGGCTTTAAATGGAGCACAGAAGTCCTTGACTTTGCTGCCCAAATTGAACTTATTTCTCCCACTACAAAACATAGGAAATGGTAATCTTAGATTGGGCCAAGTCATACAAAATAGAAATTTTATTTTGAGGACATTACTCTTTCTGATTGTAACTTATTATAATACATCCCTTAAGAAATTGCAAATTAACACGTTGTTGTAAACATTTCCATTTTTAGCCTTTTTAAAAATCCAAGTACCAAATATTCCTTAAAAAAATACTTGAAAATATACAGTTTTTCCTTTGACATGCAATAATACAATGTGGTACTGTTTCATGAATTACATGAGGTTTTTGTTTTTTCCCTCAGCACCAATTTGCTGTGGTTTTTTTTCCTAATGGTTTCCCTAAAAAGATCCCATTTTTGGTACCAGAATCAATGACTGATTTATGTTTCACATTCTATTCTTTGATTTCTCTTGTTTTAGTGGTTATGGTAGCTTAATACTGCCCAGTTTTGCCCATCATTTATTGAATTCAAATAGCCCTGTCTGTCCATTTTCAGTTTTTGAATAGAAGAAGTAATAACTACCTATTTTGAAAAGCTCATTGGGATTATGGGTTTGGTTAATATCCTCTAAAAACAATTTCAAAAACTCAAGTAGAAGATTATAAATGACTTTTTGTGTGATTGCATCCCCTGGTGCTTTGAAATAAAAATACAATAAAGAGTATAAAACCACTTGGTCAGAAAGGCTAATCCTGGTTGATGCTATTTACATTTAGATTTAAATAAGTCTATTTGTTCTTTCAAATTTTGCTTCAGGTTTTAAATTGCAAATACATAGAAATTAAAAGCCATAGTATGCTTAGGTATATCTTAAAAGTTATAATGCCTGTGATGAACATAAGGAGTAACGATATACAGTTTCTTAATTCAGTAAAACAATTTTATTGCAGTAATTATTACTAATAATTGCACAGAATGTAAACCACAGAGTGGGACTGGGTCATTAGAGAATGACGCCAATGCTGTGCACGCACACACACACACACACACACACACACGAGTGTCCCTGGCTGATGATGGCTCCACTGAATGATTTTTTTTTTTTTTATCTTACAGTAGCATTCAGTAGAAGCCCTAGGTCTAATCTTTTGAATTTTGAACTTTTCCTGGTCTGGCCACAGGAAGTCTGAGCTTCTCTCACGCTCCTATGCCTGGCAGGTCCCAGGCAGCCATGCGCTCATGAGGGAAGCAGTCTGTACCCCACAAGGCTCAGTGTTGCTGAGCAACAGTGTTTAGTAGGCTCTGTTTATTAAGTGCATTTTTGACTCACAGTTGTTTCAACTGAAGATGATTTTACTGGGGTCTAACTTGACTGTGTGTTGAGAAGCGGCTGATTCTTACATTTTATGTGTGAGTGTACAACAGTATCTCATCCAGGAAACCTTTTCTACCAAGAATTCTGATTTAGTTCTATTCCCCAATGGGCAGCACAACAAAGTCCATTTCCTCCATCATGACCTGAGAGATTCAGAGAGATTCTTCTGAGCTCTTTCCACAACCAAAATTCTAAGACTGTGCGAGCTGTAATATACTTCCAGTGACAACTGACCATGACGTGGGATACCTTCTGCCATCGGTGGTTCCACAGGAGCCTTGCTGAGCTCCCTGGCAGCTGCTCTTAAACAAGCTGAGGTAGATGAGTTATAAAAGTCAAGGATGAGCATTACTGCCTCCTAAGGAGGAGTCTGCAGATCTTCCTGAGCCCCGGGTGCAGACGTTTATCCGTGACAGTCCTCACCCGCAAAGGAGTGCGGAGTCGCATTCTGCCACACGTTCTTGTTTGATAACTCATAATTCTAGGGAACATACCCTCAGGCAGAGTCAAACTTCAGTCAAACTTCATAATCAGTTGTCACTGGAAGTATAATTATAGCTCAAAGAGTCTTAGAATTTTGGTTGTAGAAAGAGCTCAGAAGAATCTCTCTGAATCTCTCAGGTCATGATGGAAGAAATGGACTTTTCTTCACTGCTCTTTGTATTTTACATTAAGATCATAAAAAATCACAAGATTGGACATAGCTCCCGTGTAGTGGTTCCACAGTCATTTCTGTACTTTTCTTTTCCTCTTTAAAGGCTTAAGTTCTCAGCCGGTTTTTCACCCACTGTAAGACTGAGTCAGTCCCCTTGAAAAGCAATGCGAGCTGGGGTGTAGCTCAGTGGTAGAGCACCTGCCTAGCCTGCACTGTAGCCTGGACCTAAAGCATCAGTGAATACAAAATGAAAAGAAATGAGCAAAACAAAGCAAAACCCTATCAAACAACCTCCGAAAGCTGAATCTTTCTCTTGCTAAGTCACTGGTGCCCCTCTCTTTAGGAAGGTGCTTTGTTTAATCAGCCAAGTATGATTTGTTTTTGTTAATTAGGCAGTGTTTTCTGAGAACTTATTATGTGCTGACCCTAAGCTCTAGAGGTACTAAAGATAACTACAGTGTGCACTGTGTCCTCTGGTGGCCTATAGTACAGTGTAGTTAACCCCCCAACCACAAAAGCTGCCTGGTAACATAGCGCAGTCCAGGGAGGTGCCAAGGGTGTGGGACAGCCCAGCCCTCACTGAGCGGGGCTGGGAGTCTAAGAAACACAAGCTATCCTGGGCAGCAAGGGTCCTGCATGAGGTACAGAAACACTGAAAGTGGGAAACAAGACTCAGCCAAACCAGCACGTCTCTCTAGGAAGCTAGTGATAGCAAGAAATGAATGTGTTTCCACGTGGTAAGCCCTCTAGACGTACGCTTTTGAAGAAGTTCGGAATGTCCTAATAGTAATAAGTCACCTGCATTAGCGTTAACTAGGAGAAAAAAATCAAGATGAGGTGTGTGTGTGTGTGTGCGCATATGTGTGTTTAGGGGAAAAGACAGAGACACAACAAGTTTCTTCTGGAGACTTGGCTCTCATGCCCGTGGAGGCTGAGAAGTCCCAAGCTCTGCAGTTGGCAAGCTAGGGACTTGGGAGCATGGATTGTGTTGTTCCAGGCTGAGAGCTGGCAGGCCCAGGACTTGAGAAGTGCCAGTGATTCAACTGAGTCCAAACTCAGGAAAACACTGATGTCCCAGCTCAGCAGTCAGGCAGGAGGGATCCAGGTCTTCAGACAACACCCTCCTGCTTCAGAAGGCACATGTGCTTTACTCAAGTCTACCTCTTTAAACGTTAATCCGACCCGAAACACTGTCCTGCTATCACTGAGAATGACATTTATAACCAAACTGTGGGCAATCCATGGCCCAAGAAAGTTGATACATAGAATTAAGTATCATAGCTGCTTTAGTCTTTTAAGCATCTAGTGACATTTCACCAGGCTAATTCCTGAGTTGTCATCTCTCTTTGACTCTAGTCTTTTAAGCATCTAGTGACATTTCACCAGGCTAATTCCTGAGTTGTCATCTCTCTTTGACTCTTGTTTGTATGTTTTTCTGTTTTTGAAAGTCTCACAATACCAGAAAACTTCCTAGCAAGGTTAAGTAACCCTTACCTGAAATGTCCAGAACCAAAAGTGTTCTGGATTTTGCATTTTTCCAGATTTGGAATGTTTTCGTATATAGAATGAGATATCTTGGGTTTGGGATCCAAGTTTACATAAGGAATTCATTCATGTTTATATGTTTACCATCTACATATATCTTGATAACAGTACTGCACTTTTGTGTGCCTGTGTAATGACTGCAGCCCATCACATGAAGTCATGTTAGTGCTAAGAAAGATTTGGACTTTCAAGCAGTTTAGATTTTGAATATTCAGATTAAAAATGTTCCTCATGTACTATCATCACTTTTCTGTGACAGTTCATTAGCAGAATTTTCAGTGTTGATAAGCAACTCATCATTAAGACTCAGAATACATTGGTACACTCTGGTGGCAAAGCCTATGTACCAAAAGTCAGTCTGCCGGCTTTGAAGCCAAGCTGTGCTCACAGCTATGTAGCTTTGAGCATCTGGCTTACTTTCTCTGTGCCTTTTTATCTTCATTTGTAAAGTACAGGTAGTAATAATTCCAAACTCTTGTTTGTTGTAAAGATTATATCAGTTAATACATATCAGGGAATACATGCAAAGATAGAGGTAGTGGGTAGCATTATAATAAAAATACAAGGTTTAAAGCCATGTACCTTTTGTTGTAAAATGTTATTTTAGCCTTGGCTCACTATTTCTCAAGTATTGGTGCTCAGGAAAAAGCCCTTAGCCAAAGCAGTAACGTGAGGGTACTCAATTAGCGTACACTTTGGATAGACTAAAACCAAAACTTCAAAGCCTGAGTTGGCTTGAGAATGACACCAGATTTAGAAAATGAGTTAGAGAAGATGAAATAGAAAGTAACACATTTATAGAATATGCACAGGCAGTGGAGTAGTTGATTCACTTCACTACTTCTGTTCAGTTTAGCTTGGTATAGTCAGAGAATTTGCCTGTATCTTAAATGGTTCTTTGGCATCTTCACATTAAAACATTTGCAAACAAACTAGTGTACTCCAAGAGTGAGTGGGGAAAGAGAAATGCAGGGTGATGCTTGTTGTCAGGTCGGGAGTTGTCGGAGGAACACTCAGATAGAGCCGGGCCAGACGATCTTCGGGCTGAAGCACACCTGAACAATTAACTAGTACCCCTGGTTCAGTCACTGGGTCTCAGGACTCCGGAGCCCGTCTGCAGGGCACCCGAAATACCCAACTCTTCGTTTCTAGTTATGGTTTTTCTGATTTGCACTAACAGTCACGTCATTCAATAGGTGAGTTGCTTTTGTTAGCTTGTTTGCACATTTATAAGGTGTCATCTGAGGAAATCTTTTGCTGTTTCAGTTTAATCTAAAGAGTGTCTCAGTCATTACTTCTCTTGCTGTGTGTATTCAAGGCAACCTCTGCTGCTGCCCGCAGTTCAGATCTCGAATTACTTAAGCCTAGCAGCTCACAGGCAATGAATGTGATGTCTATTAAATATTTGTTGTTGTTGTTAGCTTTGATCTAAAACCATTTTCATGTTGTCGTTTTGAAGATACATGGAATGCATCCGTATTACTGTGCACTGGTACCTCTGTGGGTAACTGTTCTGTTTTGGAAACTGTCTTGGTCAGGTGCTCTGGCACCTACCTGGAATCCCAGTGCTTTGGGCAGATAGGCATAGAGGATCTCAAATTTGAATCCTGCCTGAGCAAGTTAGAGGAAACTTAGCTCAAAATAAACAATAAAAATTTCTGAGGATCTAACTTAGCATGGAGACTCTATTTTCAGTCCTCGGTCTAGGAAAAAAACAAAAAACCTAATTTTTACATTTTCAGGTTCCCATGTCTGAAAAGTCATTGAACATATGTTCAGGCCCGGCTCTTTATCCATTTGTGTATTACGCTGGAAAAGTTCTTCCCATAACTGCAGAGGAATGCTTTGCCCATTTGTCATGTGACTAAAGAGAGGGAGGATTAACTGTGAATGGAGTGATTACTGCTTTCAAAAACGGAAATTGTGAGAAGTATTTTGTGTTATTGCTGTGGCTTGCACAATTGGATGGTGCTCCTTCAGTTGGGCTGCCTCTGTGAATTTCCTCCTCTCTTGTTCCTAACTTGAAAATTTGCAGGTGAATTTCTATGCGTTTGCAACACTTGCATTAATTCACTGTCTTTGAAAATTTTCAAAAGGGAAAACTCAATCCTGGCGCCTGTCTGCTTGTTGTTGTTATTCACTGTTATTCTCTATCCACGCTTTACCACGTCTGTAGTGGCACATGCTCTTTTCAAATGTTACTATAAGTTAATTTTTTTTAAATCCAAAGACTATTACAGTGAAGCGAATTTCAGCCTATTATGAAAACTCTGAGTTTCTTTTCTGAGAGCTAAATGCAGAGTGCACTGAACCGCGCCTGCTTGTGTTTCCATTTTTCTTTTCTTTCAGAAATGGGGCCATTCATTTAATACTTCATTACAACTGAGCTGCAATATGTACACATGGCGTGCAAAATGAGCCATTTTGTTTTAAAACAGATTGCAGATGAAAGGAAACCATTCATTTCTTGCTTGCTTGCTGTAATTACTAGAGCACTAATTACTCCAAATCACTGACATCCCGGGTCACGAAGAATGACAACAGAAACATCAAAGGAGGATGGGGCTCGCTCGCTAGGACAGAGTTTTCATCTTCTCAGCCACAGTGTATTTTATGGCTACTGTTTTCCAGTTTGATGGTGAAAAGAAAGAAAGAAAGAAAGAAAGAAAGAAAGAAAGAAAGAAAGAAAGAAAGAAAGAAAGAAAGAAAGAAAGAAAGAAAACCCCACACAGTCAAGATTGCTGAATGTTTGCTATTATTTCATTCGCAGTTTGACGGTGAGAACATGTACATGAGCATGACAGAGCCGAGCCAGGACTATGTGCCAGCCAGCCAGGTGGGTTAATTAATCTTCTCTGCCTTGTTTCAAATTGTAATTAAACAAATTCAAAGAGTTGCATTGCAAATGAGTAGCACTATCAGTAACTGCCGCAATCAGGAATAATCATAATTTATAAACAAAGCATTTAAGCCTTGTTTCCAGTTAATGAGATGGAGCTGATAAAATACCGGAGTTGGCATTTGTTGAAAGATTCTACCTTGTTTCCTCTCCAGAACGGCAAGCAGCTGTTTTGCCAGCATGATCCTTCCTAAACAGTTGTTTTACCTTTAGGAAATAAAGTCTTTACAGGTGCACGTTATTTGTGCTTCTGACTGTAGACGAGTTAATCATTGTACGCTACGCCTGTCACAAATAGCTTTAATGAGCAACTGTTAGGCCGTTTTCTACAAGCTGTTTTGTTCACCACCACTATCACACGGACTGGGCACTGGAAGGCTGCTCTTGGGGTCTTCTTGGGGGAGTTGTGAGGGGAGTAGGTTTCAGGCCCCAAAGCAGATATGATTAAAACCTTTCAAGGGCACCTTTGTATCCATTTCCCTGGGAATGTTTGACAAGGTATTTAATCATGAGAAGTGACAACAAAAGTGCAATGAGAATGTAAATGGTTACGTTTATAAAAGTAAATGCTTGCCCAGCTATTTTTAGATACTTCAGACCAGACCCTTTAATCCAGGGAGGGCATTTAAAGCAAAACTATAAACTCCCCTAGGGTTCCAGTAAAACAGAAAATATAAGAACATCGTAGGCAAAAAGAAATAAGTGAGTAAATGAGAGTGAAGGACAGTTCATCAGACTGGTTTATGGACACAAAGCTATTTTTTCTAAAACACTGAAACCACAGTACCTTGGAACTTCACTTACCGGGCGCTATGGTATGAACTCTAACGTCGTGGTTTTCAATGCCTATTTAATTTGTCCAGATAGATTTGATAGCTGGAACAGAAGGGGGCAAAAAGGAGAGTAGTAAACTATTTTTCTTAATTGTGGCTGTCAAGAAATTAAATATAATGTATATGTTAGGGTGCGCTCCAAGAACAAAATGTCTGGTGCTTAACTCAAAACAGGCAGGCCTGCATCTCCATGAACTTGGCATTTATTTAGAAGTCATTATGAGTACAGCCTTCTCTGGCAGACGTCCTGGACACTACGTGACATTATTCCATGGAAAAGGTCACCACAGAGTTCAAAGATCCTGACCACACTTCTTTCCATTCGGTTGAGTTGTTCAGTCTAAGAATACCTCTGGAAGGCCAGGCTTTGCATTTGCAGTTCATACTTAACTGAAGTCATCCAAGATCCATAGCTAGTTCTGAATAGAACTGTTTGATTAAAAAATGAAAAATGTTACTATTAATTTTATTCTAACCATCAATCCCAAAACTGTACTGACAAGTTTAGTATTACTATTAGATTAAAGCAACCCTGTACCATCTCTTAGGTGCCTTTAGGGTTCTGAAGTGTAAGGGCTAATTGAATTTGTTTGAAACAGTAGAAGCACAAGCTCAATAAATGATTATCGTTATAATGCAGCTGCTCCCTCTCAGAGAATCATTATGTCCTTCTTTAAGAGTTTTGGATAAAGGATTGGAAATTCAGAATATATGCATCATAACAAGTCTGCTCCTTAGATTTCTAAATTCAAGTACAATGGATAATGTTAAGCCCTTACTGAAATCAAATAATGAACATTATTTTTCTTAGTATTTTGATCAGGAGTTACTAAGCATGTTGCAAATACCAATGATAATTTATGTAGAAAGAATAAAGAACTTCAAATACTGTAGTGATCTTTAAAGATATTGCAGGTTTGTGAGCCAAAAGCAAACTGTGTTTTTAAATAATGCAGCATATGTATTTGAAAAGTTTTTTAGAATGAACTGTTTTAAAAATTAGCATAATGTGAGATGATGTATACCCTGGAGGAGAATGAGCTTCACCAGTTAGGGAAGTTGACTGGCCCTCACTAAATTTTACATTTAACATTTCTTTTGTTTACTGTAATATGGTATGTTCAAGAATTCATTACCTGGTATTCTTTTAGAGAATTTTAATCAATTTATCCCTTTGGGCAGCCATAAATAAGATTTTAGTCATACCACAGAGGGAAGCGTAGTTTCATTCCTTTTTCCTATGTAACATCAAACACCAGCACAGTTTAGTAATCCAAGATAACCCGCCTCATAGCATCACTGAACAATTATAATTCCTGTTCAAGTTTCAAATCAGTACATGCTTTGGGACTTACAGACCAAGTTGCTAAGTAGCAACATATGGTGCACTACTGTTCCTGTGATGCTCCTGCAAGCGTATAGCATAATTCTACACTTGAAATGATTTTTATAGAAAGCCCATGCTGGAACTACTCCAGAAATGAAAATACACTGTAAAAATTAATGATATTCTTTTAGACAGTCCCAGAGGGCTTTTTGGCCCTATTTACTGCATACATTCTATGCCTTTTAAGCTAGTGTATACAGATCCTTAAAATTTTTTGCATATAGCTTTGTAATTGATAGGCAGCTTTAAAATGGAATAGATTGTCCTGTAATAAGACTGACAAGTATGTAATAAAAACCCGTAACCTTTCCACTGCACTGTTGTGCCCTTCTTGGAATATAAACTATTTTCTCCTGTGTTAGCTGTAACTGTGCTGATCACTCAGTACTTTCAATTAAGCACCATTTAACTTTTCTCTGCCTCTGGATAGCGGTTGAACCATATAATGCAGGATTTCTTAGTGCATTTCCCAGCTCTGACTAAAGAGACCATGTTGCTTTATATTTCATGAACTTGTAGGACCTTTCCATGTCATTTATGGGATACTGTGAGGGGCTACGGACAGAAAAGCCAGGAAGAAAGGCCACATCCTCCTCCACACCCCAAGACCCCTCCTCCTTGCATTTGAATTGGTCGTGTATTTGCTGAGTGGGTGGATTGTGGACACGCACGCCACCCGTGTGCACCAACAAGGGGAACTGCATGAGGCGAGGGGCACGTTGATTTTCCGTGCTGAAGTAACCCTTTTACTATCTGTATTATTTCATAGCCTCTGGTTTTATGTCTTAACTGTATACAGCAGGATTTACTTTTTAAAATATGTACACTAGTGTGCCAGAGACCTGACAGGACTGGAAGGGAACTGAGCCTCGCACCTGAGCTGGATTCCCACCAAAAGCTTCACAATCCAGTCACACAAGCTCAGGGCATCTCCTCTCTAACAATCGGAACTCTCCTCTGAGCCCTGGAATCACTAAACTGCCTTCTGTAACTCCACATGTGTGACTCCACCCAGGATATCCGTGTCTGTCTATTACATGCATCAGAGGAACCATAAGAAGAGTTTGGTTCTCTTCATTGGAACTTTCTGTGGCATCAAGATAATTTAGCTTTTACTTTTGTATATACCATTCCTTTTCCTCACTTTCTTTTTCTAAGGCAGTTTCCAGAATATTGCCTTCTTCCTTGCCCGCACATTTGTAAAAAAAAAATAGTAAAAAATGGTCCACTCATATGTGCACCATTTTTTAAATTTATTTTTAAATTTTTGTTTATTTATTTATTTATTTATTGCGGTACCAGGGATCGAACTCATGACCTCGCACTTGTCAGGCAGGCACTTATGCCACTGAGCTAAATCCCCAGCCCCGATGTGCACCATTTTGCACCATTTTCTGTTTTTCTTTCCTTTTCTTTTTTCTTTTTGTTTTTTTGTGCGAGTTTCTAGACAAGCAGCTCTGCCCTCACCCGCCTGCTTTAGGGACAGCCCTGCCTAAGAGAGCAGGGAAGAACTGCTCTTTTATACACAAGAAATAATCACGTGATGGGGGAATGAGAAGAGCTTTCTGGTGTCAGGTGATGGAAAACTTCGGCTGCTTGACTGAACCAGGTTTTTCAGTAACTCACTTACCCCTTGAGCTTGGCCTTCACTGAGCTAAACCGTCTCCTTTTGTTTCGTTCCTTTCTCCAGCCCTTCCCCTGCTCGCCCCGCTGAATCCTCCCTTACATTCGTGCTTTCTTCCCTTCCTCCCTCTTTTTTTTCTGTATTTATCCTTTATGCTCAAAAGAGTTTTTCTTGTTAACTCTGAGTGTCACAGTAAATGCTTCTCAAATTTCTGACCTGAAGTCGTATTTTAAGTTACTCTCAGCTTGTGATCAGTTTTTTTTCTGCTTTTCCCCACCTCAAATCTCCACCGAAGTTTTGACTTTTACCCAGTTTTTCAAACCTCAAGATTAAAAATAACATTGATAAATGCTGTCAAGGTTGGGATGAATTACTCCACACAGGTCCGTGTGTCAATGGCTTGATCCACAGGATGGCACTACTTAGAGGCTTGGACCATTTAGGAAGTGAGACCTAGTCCTGGTCCTTGTGTCATGGGGGATGTGCCCTGGAAGGGGCACTGAGGGACCCTGCCCACTTCTGGTCTTGATTCTTGCCTATGAGATGAGCAGTTTGCTCTGTCATATTCTCCCCACTTTTGCCATTGGCCAGACCTACCAGAACCAAAAAGCAGTAGGTCTGTTTCATCAGGATTTAGAACCTCTAAAACCATGAACCAAAATAAACTTTTTTCTAAATTAGTAATCTTAGGTATTTTGTCATAGTAATAGGTAGCTAACATAATAAAGTATGGTAAGGTTTATGTTTTTGCTGCAGTACATTTTGATCATAAAGTTGAACTACATAAGCACTCATGTCTGTGTCTATACCTAAGTCATCTCTCTGGGGCAGCTCTCTCAAATGAGTTTCGGGTTTGATTTCCAGTTCCATTAAGCTCCTCTCCCTAACAACAGCTCAGATTCAACACATCAACTGCAGTTTGTCACCTAGCAGCCCACTTCTTCACACCCCGAACTTGTTTTGAGTATACTGTCTCGGTCTAGCGTCAACACCACCTACCCAGTCACCCAAGCTGGAGACATGGGATTCTCCCTTATCTCTCAAGTGTTAGTTAATCTAAGAGAGCATTGATTCTCCATTTTCACAAAGCTTTTGAATTTGTCCCCTTTTCTCCATCTGTACAATTACTGCCTTCGTTCTGGGCATCATGGTTTCTCATGAACTCATCTCATCCGCTCCTTTCCAAGCTCCCACTCCGCTCACTGTTGCTGAATGGTACACACCTCAAGGCCTGGCCTGTATCTGTACATCTGAGTGTGAAGATGTCCCCTGGTCCTTCTGTAGCAGGTGTCCACTAGAGTCCTCAAAGATGTCCTTGCCCATCTGATCGTGAATTCATGAAGGTGGACCTTTGGTTGTTTCTCTCTGGATCACCTATGCCTGGAATAGCATGGGACATATCAGAGTTGTACAGCTTTATTTGTTGAAAGATAAGTCAGTGAATTAAACTATTTTGCTTTCTTTTTATTGCATTAATTCTCTGAGTCATCTAATTGCAATGATACTTGGTCCTGCATCACAGACATCTGACAAACAGAGCACTTCCTGGTTGGTTGTGGTAGCACCTCTTGTCTGGGGTGTGATTGCCTGTGAGCACATTAATCTAAGGCCCCAAGACTTCTCCTCCTGAAAGAATGTTTCAAGGACAAGACAGAGTTAATGTGATAATAAACTAGAAAAGAAGAAGCAATTATTGTTGCAAGGATATCATGTTTTTGCTTATAATTAGTAATACAATGGTAGCAGAACCACTAGGGCTCCCCAAGTTCTCTTGTAAAGTATTCTTTCAAATCTATTAAAATTGTTTTAAAATTTACAAACACGTCACCAACTCTCTGTTTTGTAATTACATATTTTTGTAATGAGAAAATTTTCCAGGTCTGTCTCTCTGAGTAAATGAGTTATGACACAAAAAGCCTAGAAACTGTAGTATTTTTAGAGTATTCTTAGAAAAAAAGACTCTCCACTGTGGGCCGTAAAATTCCCATGATTGTGACATAAATTTGAACTATAAATTAAACCAATTACTTTTAGACTGATTCCTTTTGGAGAAATTTCAGAAGTAAAGTCAACTTGACTTTTTGACCATTAACCCAATAAAATGATAAAGCCGCCATGCTTTGAGTAATCTAGTTAGTTCAACGAAGTCTGGCGTCTTAACAGTGCGGACTAGTTACTCAAACCAGTCTTCAGTGTAACATTGAGATGATTGCTCTGTGCAGTCCCGGAGGTATTCATTACAGAGGAAATCGCCCTTGCTGCCTTGCGTACTAGCGGAGTTTTCAATGGGAAATGAAAGGGTGCCTGGAAAAACAGGCACCTAATTACGCTAAACTGCTCCAGCATTTGGCTTGACATCTTCATTACTCAAAATTAAAAAGATGCTTCACTTGAGCACACAAGTTACTATTGTTTATGTTGTTTTCTTCCTAAATTGGCTTCTTACATGGAAGTCTGTTTTTCAGCATTATATCTTGAAACAACTCACATGCTTCTTACAGTTTATAAAAATGTCTTAACGGCAGTATGGATACTGAATACAGGCACCACACAAATGTATCTTTGGGCTCATGATCATTAAATATGTGAGTCCCTCTGCATAGTTTTTTGATCGTTATATTTTGATGTGTTTGAACTTTGATTCCTTCCCCTTCCAGCCTTTATTTTTATTATTATTATTTTAGTGCATTATTGACTCTGTTAATATTAAATGACCATCTCCATGAAAGCTATGAATTGCTCAAAAAATGTAAATAGACCATAAAATTTAAACTGAAATTCATTTGTCTTGTAGACATGTTTTATACCAACCCCACCATCAGAGCTATTTTAGGAACATTTTAAAACATAAACACATGTACAGCTCACCATCTGCCGATTGCCAGTTTCTACTCATTGACACTAATGAGGCTGCTGACAGGTTAAATGTTGTGTATCATATACATTTCCAAGCTGTGGGATTTGTGAATATAAGACTCATTTTTTATATCAGTAAAATGAATGTTTGTTGCCTGTTATACTTGAGAATTTTATTACAGTTATCTATTAGTATGTTTTTTGAAGCATTAGGGGAGTGTATTTCAATGCTAAAAATTATGAAAAGACCTGAATGAAATAGCATTTTGGGTAAAAACAAATTCTAGAAATGTCAGGCTGCATTTGGAACACGGCTGATTCAGTTGAAAAATGTCAATAGATGCCAAGACATATAAGCAAAAGGAAGAGGCTGTGGTTCTAGTACGTAGCCTGACGGCTCTGCAGTGGCACTTGATACATTTTGAAAACAACTCTCTGGCTTGTTCACAATTATATTTCGGGAAATTTTTTTCCTTAGCATGTGAACAACTGTGAAAAAGTAAATATTCTTTTCTGGTAAAATTTGAAAGTATAACATGCTATGTATTTTTTTCTGGCACTTACAATAGACCTGTCGCTAAAGAATACCCAAAACATAAGTGTGACATTTCAAGTTAAGACTAGTAATGTGCTCAATGATGCTACCTGTCTCTGCCAACTCTGTTTCCAAGGCACTTAAAGATTGTTTTAAGCAAATTCTAACGTTTTTAATATGTCAGTTTGTCACAATGGAGCGATTTTGCCCATTTTTTGAGTATAAGAACAGCAAAGCTAAAAAAAAAAAGCTAAGGTTCTCCATTTACTCCTGTCCCTTTTAAAATCTTCTTCTTCATAGCATCACCTGCACACAAAACTGTTGTGTTTCTCTGTAATTTCATTTCCTTACTTTGGGAGCAGACCTCCCTAGACGTCCCTGAAACACAAAGAGGATTTAAAGTTAATCTTTAAACTATATTTTAATCTTTTCTCTTTTTGTGTTCTTTCTCATCTATATTGTTCCAGAGTTTGGATGTGGAAATATTTAACTGTAACCCTAATGATTTAAAATTGAGCAGTGGTTATCTTGGAAAATGTTTTCTACACCTCCTTTTGCTGTTCATTAGTTATGGTCGTTGACCCTGTTCTAGCAAAGTCAAACAAGTGATTTATGAGACACAGCATGAGATTATTCAAACAGAATAATCCGGTTTAAAAACCATAGGAACTCTGGTGGTCACGATTTGAAGACCAACAGTGAAAACCTTCCAGCATTTTCCTGGCATGTCAGGAGAAGGCCGTTCTTCAAGTAGAGCTAAACTTTCTGGGCGTTGTTTTCTGTGGCCTTAGAGGAAGCACAGGGAGAGGAGGCAGTAGGACTGCAAGATGGAGCAGGCCCAGCGCTCTAGACAAAGGTTGCTCACAGGTAATCCTGGACTCTTCTGTACTTTGGCTACTGAGCTGCTGATTTCTAAAGCCAAACACCATGTTCTCTCACCTGACTTTATATCTCTTGTGAGGGGAACTTATTATGTGAATAGCTGTTCAGAGTGGTATGTCTTGGGGAGACAGTTGCAAAATGGTTTTCATATTCAGCCCACCACCTTGTTCCCCCCATTGGTAATATAGCTCTGACTACAGTTCAAAATGATGGCTAACACCAACTATTCTTGTCTGTTCATTTTCTATGCTATGATTCTGTAACTTGAACAACTACTTCTAAGATAACAATATGTAATATATCAACTAGTGATGACTTCTTAATGTTATTTTTTGAAATTCTGTATCATTTCTATCCTTTTTCTGTTTTTTTTTTAATTAAACAAATCTTTTATACCTAAAAAAAAATGATAGCTTAACTTTAGTAGGAAACTTCTGCTTGGGTGGAAGTTTAGGTTAGCACTTCCCTAAATCCAATGCCATGAATAAATTAGATTCATAAAATAATAATAATAATAATAGCTTTCGGTTATGAGCTACCTATTTCTGGGGATGAACTAAGCAAAAGTTTTGCATACAATGATTCACTTAATTCTTACAATTCATCAAAGATGAAACAGATTGAATGACTTGGGAAACATTAATAGATAGTAAATTTTCATAGTGAGGATTTTAGCCTTGGAAAATTTAAGACCCAAATCAGGCTTGCTTAGCTAGGGTTAGTTTTATTTTAGAACTTTTAAGATCAAAATGTTGGCATGCTAGCTTCAGTACCTCTTCATATTAGATAGCTGCAATGGGTTACACATGTTGGAATATTCTGAGAAACATTTTTAAGCTATGAAATCAGCACTTGATCACATGTGAAAGTTGTGCTTACTTAGGTCTTGTTCATTCTACCTTGATTCATTTATTCAGGGTAGTGATTCCTCCCTATGACTTTTTATTGGCCCTTTTTGTGCTTATTACCACTCTTGCCATGTACCTGGCAGATGAGGAAACTGAGGACCAAAGTAGTTAAAGGCTTTGTTTGTATTCATAGAATTCATTGAATAGAGGGAAAACCCATAGCATCCTTGCATATATTTTTAAACACTTAATAATTGAAGAAAATTCATTGCATTTTAACATTTTTTAAACACAGGCAGTCTTTCCTGCCTAAAAAATTGTATTTCCACTTTTTTAGAAAAACTTGTGTTAAGTTGATTTTCTCAGATCTCCTCTTGAGCAGGCTGTGGTTCTATTTTTGCATCAATATAGACCTAAGAATGTTACTTTAGAGATATAAATGGATAAAGTTATTCATGATAGTGAACCCTAACAGAAATCAGGAATAGTCTAAATATTCAAAGAAGAAAACTGATGGAATAAATTCCAGAACATGAGTGAAAGGATAAAATGCAGAGCCATTTACACAAAGACACAGATGATATGTTTGAACCTGGAGTATGTTATTCATGATCCATTGCAGGTGCTCAGATAATATAATATTATAGCAGTAGCAATGCAAATAGCACTTATTGATTGCTTCTTATCAAACAGGGTATTACCCATGGTATGGACATGATCTCATTTACCTTATATAATCCTGATAAACTCTTAACTAGCTGATACTATTATCTGTATTTCACAGGTTTGGAAACTGATACTTAAAGAAATTAAGCAAGGACATTTACTAAGAAATAAACTAAAATGGGCTGGGGATTTAGCTCAGTGGTGTAAGTGCCTGCCTGGCAAGCGCAAGGTCGTGTTTACCCCAGTACCAAAAAAAAAAAAAAAAAAAAAAAGAAAAAAATAACAAATAACCTAAGATTTACAATAAAATTTGAAACTCAAAAATTGGACATCAATGGTCTATTTTTGTTAATAAAAACAAAAAAGCTAAAAATGCAATAGCAAGCACACACTGAAAAAAATTTTGAAAGGTAAACATTTCAATAATGTCTTATTTTCCTCTGAGTGGTTGGATTGAGTGATTTTATTCATGTATAGTTTTAAAGTTAATGGGGATATTTCTAAAATAAAGCTCAAAAGTGTAAAACTAGATCTCAAAATGTATCAACTCAATGTATTAAAATATAATTTATATGATTTTTAGAAAGCATGGAGTACATTTTGTATAAGATTGTATACCAAACAGTGAAATTAAACCCTTTAATAGGACCTCTTGAGAGCTGACTATGGAATCACCTTTCAACTGTGCCCAGATGGTTTCAGAAGTAGCTCTTCTCCTTTCATCTAGGTTATGGGTGGTGAGTGAACGGAGTACTTTTTTCGTTTTCCAGAAGCTCTTGGAGACCACTAAGCAATACTGAGGGGAAACAGATCTCTTCCCCGTTCCAGCATTCTTCATGAATTATGGCAGCAGGATCCCCCATCTGTTAAGAGCCTTTCTGGAACCCTGGGGAAGGGAGTCTATCACCAACCTGCTAGAGGAGCATGGAGCCGTCCTGCTCCATCCCACTAGTCTGAGTCAAGTGCTTGCCTCAGTACTACCTGTGCCTTCAGAGCTTCAACATGTGGCTCCTGACCTCAGGGTTCAAAGTGCTCCCCAGAAAAGCAAGATCAGCTGTTCTCTGGGGCAGACTCAAGTCATTCCTGTTTTCTGGTCTCATTCAAGCTTTGCACACTAGTTTTGTATAAATGAACCTGAGCCTTGTACCCTAGCCCTGGTAGTTTAACTGGTGGGACCAGTCACAGCCTTGTAGTTATCTCAGAGGCTGAAGAGCAGCCTTGCTGGTCGGTCTGTCTCTGCTGCCTGTAGGTCTGTGTAGATCGGCCCACTGGTGGCTGTGGCCCTCCCTAGTCCCTCGCCACATCTCAGCAATAGTACCTCACCTGCAGTTCTGCTCTCACCGTAAGACCGCATAAAGCAAGCTGTGGGGCATGCCAGCCTCAAGAAATTTCTCTTCATTTACATTCCGAGACCATTTTGCGTGAAACGTGAAGCATCAGCTTTTATGGGGAGCCTCGGTTCCTGTTTGTCTCTTCTGTATGTAGTGTGTATGCTAGTTTTTTATATCTCAAATCACACATTTCAGGATGTCTGACACACAGTAGGAACACAACAGATGCTTCCGTAGTGAATGGGTGTTCACTGTGTTTTATATAACAGGTTACAAAAATTCATAAGCACTGATAAATGTTATGCTTTCTACCAAAATTTTTATTTTGATAACCATTGCTAGAAAAATTAGTACATTGCATGTTTTTAAATGAAGATGATTTATTGCTGTTGTCTAAAATGTGAGGAAAGACAAAAAAATTGCTTGCAGGATCATTGGCTTGAGCACATCAATGGCATTGTTGGACAATTCTTGCTGAGTGTTAAGATGATTTATGTAACAGGCCAAAGCTTTCCACAGTAATACATTACAGTCTCAAGCTATCAACCCTTGTTCACACGGAGACAAAGGAATTTGAAAAATACCTCCCTCCGAAGGTCTTCTCAAAAGAAATTAGAAGTCATGTTGATGCTGTCTAAACATTTTTAGGGGAAATCACTGTTACAAATGCCATATCTTAACTTTTAAAATATACAGAGGAAGTTTAGTTTTTATAATGCATTTCCCAGCTCATTTTGCTCTCTATTGATTATTCGAATCTTGCAACAATAATGTTCAATAATACAAGATGAAACATCTTTGAATGTTGGTATTTTTCTATCTTTGACTTTCAGGAATTATGTTACAGATTAAAAATTAAGGCATTTCTGTATATGTTTGATGGCAGTAGTATTTATTTATCTTTCAAATAAAGATCTATATGAGAAACATATTTTACAGTGTTATAAGCATAGCCATATTTCAGTGTATGCATGATTGCATGAACCCATCACATAATTTAAAGATGTGTACAAGATGATATCTTTTGAATTTGTCTGAGTTATGGGACTTCTTGTCACTAAAGATGGAATGTAGTGCATAATGATTGCAATATGTGGACAGAAATCCACAAATACAGTTCTCTGCTGCTGCTAGAGAATTAGATTTTAAGAAAAAAAGAAAAGGCCAAGTCCAAAAGAGACTCTCAGTTATGTGTTCCTGTTGAGCATGTATGGCACTCTATCTGGACAATATGAAAACAGGAATTCTATACACTTAAAGGAAAAGGCAGTGTAATTAGCATTCCACTTGCAGATGCAATGATGTGGAACATAAACTAAGCTGTAGCAAAGGCAATGTGGATTGCAGAAGGAAAAATAATGTAAACAGGATACTCATGTCACGGACTATGTAAGGCGATATGATTAAGAAGGAGTGTTAGTGTTTAATTAAATTACATGAGAGATTTTTTTCCCTACTAAAATGGGGGCTGGGAAAGGTTAGACTTGCAGGAAGAAGGTTGGTTTAGTTGGATGGCTGGAAAGGCATCCAAGCAGATCAATCCAGGGCACATCTGAAAGGTGTCCTGTAACTTTCCTAACCCAGGACTGGTTCTGGTCTCAGAATCAGTTCCTTTCAGTAGCGATTTTACGTCTTTGCTAAGAATCTCCCTTTGTAAGGAGTGAAAACAGGAATAGGTTTTTGTTACCCTTAGGCCAGAAAACTTTGGTCTCCAAATTCATTCACCTTTTACTTGAGTCCATAGGCAGTGAACTTCGCAAGCTTCAGATGTAGGCTTCTTAGCAAGGGGTGAAGTTATTGGTCCTTTGTACATTAAGTCATTCTCAGCCTCGTCAGGGCGTATCTTTTGCCTGCTTCTTGTTCTCTACTCATTCTTATTCTTCAGTTTTATATACACAATTTCATTCCATTAAGTTAAATGTAAAATTTTATCTCAGCTATTTATGGAGAGCAATTAAATATACTGAGAATGAGCAGAGTCCACTTTTCTTCACTGTGAGGTTTGATCAATGGGAAATAGACTGAAGTCCCTCAGAATGTCACCACAGGGAGCACAGCTCAGTCACCAACATGCAGTTTCTAGCTGTTTGTTTTCTTCAACATGACCCAAGCTGCTTCATGTATAAAATCCATTTAATGGCAACAATAAGCATGTAAAGCTGCACAAGACATTTTTACCCGGAAAACATATATTACTGAGCTTTTTACATATGTTTTCATTTTAAATGTTCTAGAGAACCCCATAAAGTGAGTTTTGAAAATGAGACTCACAAAAAAAAGAAACTTGCTTCAGAATCCAAAGTCATGAACATTTTAAGGAACCTGGATGCAGGGTCAGGGATATAGTTCAGTGGCCCAACGCCTGCCTGGCAAGTGCAAGGTCCTGAGTTCAATTCCCCAGTACAAAAAAAAAAAAACAAAAAAAAAATCTGGACCCAGACCTTGTCTACTGAATTCAAGAGTCTCAAATCTTTCCAATAATCTCTGTGGCTCTTCTTATTAGTCACTGGGGGAATCATTATTCATAGTCTTAACCAGTCCAAAATCTATCGCCTCATCAGAGAAAGATGTGACACTTTATGTGCTAAATATGCACACACTACCTTTTAAGGTTTTCAGAAAATGGTTCGCAATAAATGGTTTGCATTACCCATTGGCTCTGTTATACAGAACTATAAAAATATTCTCTTGAGAATGCTAATCTGTTTTAGATTACTATTTTAACACTTCTGACAATCCTTTCCGCCCTGAGTAGTTCATCTCTCTTACAGAATTAGCTGAACCTCCTGATACTACCCACCTCACCCCAGTCAGCTGCTGGATGCTGGGCACAGCCAGTCACACTGAGATGGCACCACGGTGGTGGTGGTGGGGTTCTCACAGGTGCTCCACCACAGAGACAGGATGGGGCTTTCCTGTGTGGAGTAAGCCAGTGAATAGCTTAAGATCAGGGAGAGTTTGGTCAAGTAGCAACAATACAAATTTGAATTTTTAAGCCATTTGAATCATGCAGATTGACTATGATTTACATCAAATCTCTATACACACTTGCTTCCACTTTGCCTTTAGTTATTAAAATGTAAACTCAGGTGAAATGAAAATTAACCACCATCATTAAATGCTTCGTCTTCATTTGTATCAGTGGTGGTTGCTGAGTTTCATCAGTTGTTGAAGAACAGAGAGGAAGAAAGGTCCAGGCTGCAGTTTGAATTTTGGCCTTTGAGCGCTGATGGGCAAGAGACATTAGAGGGTGGTGTGCTACCTTTGAAGGTCCATTCTCATCCTGTTCCAGATGTGCAGGGCTCCTCAGCCTCAGAGAACCTAGTCAGATGTGACGTTCACTCTTCGGTGACCTCTCATCAGGCACTATGGAGATGAAGATCCTCTTAGAGAGGATCAAATAACCTTTGTTCCCCAAAGAACTGAAGAAAGAGGAATTGTTTAAACTCCAGGCCATATGGATGGAGTGGGGTGGGGGGGAATAAATGTCACTCAGGAAAAGACCCCAAGTCAGTGGGCAAGTGCAGCAGGCTCCCTGCATCACCGGCAGGGCTTTAGCATAAGCCTCCTTTGATGGCACCCTCCCTGCAGCCCCGCTCCATGTCCTGTACCCCTGACTGTTACCAGAGCACCCTTATATTTCCACAGTGGACATCAGAACTCTGCTGCTCCATAGCTTCAAGTGTCCCAGCTCTGCCCAAAGGGGTCCTGATGTGTTACCTGTTAGGAGAGTAGACTGCAAACAGCTTTTGAAGGCAGGGCCACAGATTTTCTTTCCAAATCCTCCGTAATCTCTGTGTCACTATGGTGTGGTAAGTGCAAGTCACCTTCTAAGGCCAGAGCAGCAACCGCACAGAGACATTAAGTTCTCTACCCAGCCTTCTTCAGGCTGCACAAGCGAGGATTCTTCCAAGATATTGTTGGCTTATTGCCACACCCTGAAATGAATGTAACATACCATCTTGTCACCTGACCAATGCAGACTCTTTGGAATACAAGAAAGGTATTGAAATCCATGGAATAATGTTGCTGTATTCACAAAACTTATGCCATTAAAGACTAGATGTTTGCATGCATTTATTTAATGATTACAGTGGACACTGGAGCTATAACCAGCCCACATATGAACAACTTGGGTTATGACTAAAATTTCAGGTTTAATGGCCTAAGTCTTGAGTCACTACTGGAATGTTAGCTGCTTGTTCAGATGTAAACAAAGACTCCCAGTGCCAGAAAAGCATAGATGAGCATCAGTCTGAGTCCAAATGTGCGTGTTTGTGGACGTGATTTTGGTCAGTGCTCTATGACTACCACTATCCAAATGGCCCCCAGAGAGCTCGAAAAGAAGCTAAGGAAGGAAGAGAAGGTAAAGAAAGCAATCACAACCGAAAAGAAGGAAATTGGGGGGAAATGTGAGGGTGGCATTCATGTGACCAATCTTGCTGATATGTACAGCATGTTGAAATCCATCATTTCAACAATCTTATACGGAAAAAAATTGGTATAAGGAAGCTACTGTTGCTAAAGGTGTCATTCAAATTAGTGAGTCATGATCGACAGCGTTAGATGGGCTGGAAGGGCTATTACTAGTGTAGACAAAGCAAAAGCAGATGGAAGGTTATAGAATATCTGAGCCTATAATTTATGCAAAACTAGGTATATAAATGCAGATCGCATAAAGGATGATCCATTAGCAAGTGATGATAGTGAAACATTTCATGCTGGTAAAGGTGGCTTCACGATTTTAAAGTGAGAACCAGGGTTACCCCGCTTCACAATGATGACACAGAGAAATGGTGCTTGCACTCATCAAGTTTTCAACTGTGATGAAACTGGCCTTTCCTGGAAGAAAACGCCCAGGAGAACATTCATTATCGAGTTAGAGAAGAAAACGCCAGGCCACAAGCCTATGAAGGATAGGCTAACCAACTACTACGTGTGAGTGGTGACCTCAAGGTAAAACCTCTGTTGGTTTATCACTCTGAGACCCCTGGAGTGTTCAGAAAACTTAAAGTCATGAAGAACAGGCTGGGGCCATGTGGAGATCTAACAGAAAAGCCTGGATAGTAAGAGCACTTCTTCTGGAGTGAATCAGGGAGGCTTTCTGTCCTGTGATGAAAGGCTTTCCTCGTCACAGACAGTGCTCCTGCTCCTCTGGGAGATTTGGAAGAATTGGCTGAAGAGTTTTCATGGCTCTCAGTCGGGTTCCTCGCACCTAATACAGCTCCTCCACTGCCAGCGATGGAGCAGCAGGTCATAGCTGGCTTTAAGAAGCTATAAGCAGAAGCCCCTGAGAACCTAGCTTAGGTTCACCGCGGTGAGGCAACTTGGAGCCAGAGAGGAGAGGCAGGGCTCTCCAGGGGGCAGTGGGCACTGGGCATCGCTCACGCATGGGGATCCACCATCAGCCCACCTGCACAGGTGTCCTCTGTGCCATGGAAATCCAAGGAGATATGTCTGTGTCCACACTCAGCACATTTGGGCAGCAGCTCTCATTTTTGGGACAAATGAACTGCGTTCCCTAAGAAGTGAGAGCCACAGGCGCTCAGATGTGACGGTTATCATCAAAGAGATGGTTAAAAGGAGATAGGAGAGGATGGCTTTGCCTTAGACTTGACCTCTATTTATCCACACACTACAGCTATGAAATTTCCTGCAGAAAGTCTTAGAGGCATACACAGGAACAATGCTAGTGGTGTGTAAGGGTTTTGGATCAAAGCATATAAACCATTACAAGATACACAGTCTGTCTGATGCAAGACATGACACCGCCAGGTTTCACTGAGAGCTTCACAGTATCTTTTTGAAGACCGTAACCTGACACAGCTAGAACTTAATCACACCTTTTTGCGGCAATCTTGACCAATGACTCAGTGAAGATCACTATCATGTTGTAGCAATCACTGTAAAGCAGGAAAGGGATGGACTGGCGTAACTATTGGTACATATTTATTACATCAGGACAAATGTTTAAAGGCACAACAGGCTCTAGATTTCTATGGAGAATTAAAGGCAGAGACAAAAGGGGGAACTATTCCCAGTCAGAGGCTCTCTGTGTATTATTATAGCTACCTGAAAAGAATCATCTGGATTATAGACCAGTGGCACTGATGTTTACAAGATGATGTTTGAAACCATTCCAGTGTTCAGTGGCAAAACTTGCAACCCTCAATTTGTGGTCTGCCAGCTAAAGATGAAGATATATTCCTCCAACTCAGGACCCACAAGACGGGAAGACAAGTTCACGTACTTTGAGTTCCCTCAGCCATTGCCTGTGGGTGGTAACATCAAAGTAGAGTTCTTCACACAGAACAAGACGCTAAACAAGGACAAATGGTTTGCTTTTGGATAAATATGTTCTTCATACAGGATCAGAGGAAACCTCAGAAAAAGTAGAAAATGGAAGTCTATGTGATCAAGAAATTTGCAGTATAGAGTGTGTAGATAATGATAAAGAATATCCAATATTTATTTTAACAAAAAATGATCTTGACAAAGCAAATAAAGACAAGGCAAACTGTTATTCTTCTCCAAATGTTAAGGTACAGTTGTGCTTCACAAAAACAGTAGAGGAGCCATCAAATCCAGAGGTAGCAGTTCAACTTCCGTAATGCCAGATGTTAGTGACAATGAACCTGATCATTATAGATATTCTGACACCATTGATTCTGACCCAGGGAAAGAGCCCTTTGATGCAGATCAGGACATACAGATTATTAAAGTCTGATTTTTTTAATCAATAGAAATTAAAAACCATGAAAACAAACTTCAATAAACTGAAAATGGACTTTTTTAATGGCAATAGGACATTGTGTCAGATTACCAATTATGGGAATAATTTTCTCTTCCTGGCCAATCTTGTTTCACCCTATACATCCACAAGGTTGTGACCCTTGTTGTCCAGTTAAAAAAAGATGGTGTAGCTGTGTTTTGTGTATACCTTTTTGTGTCAAAAGGACATTTAAAATTCAATTAAGATAAATAAAAATGGCACTTTTCCATTTTATTTATTTCAAAAAAAAGAAAAAGAAACCACAACCAAGGAACTGTTCCTGAAGTGTGTCCAGATGCTCTCGATGCAGATTTAACCCTTAAAGAGCTCTGGAAGGAACCTTACAACAGCCTTTCCTGTATGAGTTTAACTGAGAGGTCCTGGCCAGTGTCTCTCTAAAGACACTGAACTCTGCCTTGAAGACAGTGTGACCTAAAATCATATGGAGAGAGACTGAAGGCTGTGTTGAGGAGCCTGAGCCATCAACTGACCCTGTGGCTGATGACACTGTCACCAGAGCAGAGTCCACAGGCTTGCAGGTAGACAGCGGTGATGCTGAGGTGATGGTGGAGAACACCCAGAGGAACTGTCTGCAGAGGATCCTCAGCAATTTCTGGCTGAGCAACAGACAGTGGCAGCTGAAGAGGAAGGGGAGGAGCAATCAGTGCAGCAAAGCTCTTCCTCTGAAATAAAGGAAATCCTGAAAAGTGGACAGAGCTCCAAACTTTTGTAGAGAAGATGCACCCAGACAGAGAAAAGGTCAAATGCTGCTGCATTCAGTTGCTTAATGACAGTGTCATGCTAAGCATACAACCTTAGACCAGTTTTTAGTTCTGAAAAGGCTGAGACCTAGGGAGCCAGAAGCAGGTCCTTGTGGGCTGCAGACTCTCCCAAGGAGGGAAAGGACACCAGAGACCAGATTCCTGATGTTCTTGTGGAAGGGGACTCTGCTTCCAGACAGTGACCACCTTCCTCTTCATCCCCCTCCTGCAGGCAGAGATGTTAGCTCAGACGGTGGGTACAGGATGAAATTGTTGTTTCAGGTACATTTTATAACATTTTAGTGAATATATTAGGAGAACTATTGGTGTTTCTGGTAAGTTATGCACACTGTACAGTCCTTTTTTATTCTGTAAAGGTTAGTGAAGGGTGCTTTGCGAAGCTCGGGATGCATTATGGGTATTTCCATTATTTCATATGAGAAAAATGGTCTTGACTTAACAACCAACTTGAGTTGCAACCAGCCATTGTGAATAAACTGAGTTTTGTTTACTCATTCAACAAACAACACAAATTCAACCATGCAGCTCATGGGAAATAAAGTATTAACAATGTCTTATTCTGTTATATCCTCCCAATTTCAAATTGCCTATAATATAAAAGTAACCATTTAATAAACATTTGTATGTAAGTTTTAAGAATCAAAGTAAAAAATTCATAGAAGTCAAAGTTGGGAAATTAGCTAATTTATTTCCACAGTTAAAACCATTAGTATTTAGCTTGGCATTGAACTTTTTAAAGTTTTAGAACATTTTCACATTTATACAATTACCACATTACTTTATATGGCATCAATTACACCGTAATAGGCAAATAGCCATATCGTGATTTCTAATGTAGAGAACAGAAACTACTAAGTAACCTTACATTGTTAAAATTCTTGATCCACATAGCTACCCATTACCAGTTAAGTTGTGGAATCTGTGGGTTTGGTGTATAATTGCATGGATTAGATAATGTTAATGTGTAATTACATGAAAATAAACCATGTAGCTTAGTTAAATTGCAGTACAATTGTTACCACTACATATAAAGTGATACCAATTAAACCTTCCTCTAAATTCCACAAATTAAGATTTAACAACTGAAGAAACTCTAGAATATAAAGTCATGGACTCTCTGGCTAGAATATCCCTTAGTATTTTTAGAGGTCTAATGCATTTTAAACTTAAGAGCAACTTTCTACTTTCTTTCCATTACTTGTATGTGATTCGGTAAGGTTTCAAACAGTCACTGATTAACTTGTTAAAAGTTATGTATCAAAAAATTTAGCATTTGCCATACTGACACAGACAAATTATGAATTCCTGTGCTCATATAAAGTAGTGAATTTCAGAGTGTGAGTACTGAGGTGCAATTTGGTACAAGGAAAAACCTGTTACTAAAGCTAACATTCATTCTTAAATTATGAATTTTTTAACAGAGACAGTGGGTATTAGCAATGTTGTGCCATTCAATCTAATAAAATAGTAACAGTTGTACTGCTAGTGTAAATATCCCAGCATAAAAGGGCCTTTTTACACTCACCATGCGGGTGCATGGCCTGCAGTCCCAGCTCTCTGAGAGGCTGTGGCAGGAGGTTCTCAAATCCCAACCCAGCCTGGGAAATTTAGCAGTTTAGTGAGACTGTGTCTCGCAATAAACAGTGAGAGAGGACTGAGGAGGTAGCTTTTTACCATGGCCCTTGGTTCAGTCCTCAGTGCCACCAAAACGCACCTTCTTGCCTCCCACATCCATCCTTTCTGCCTTATCCCCCAGCTAAGTGAAGTGAAATCAGTTGTTTAACTTCTGAGCCTCAGTTTCTTTTCAAGAAAAAGGGGGCAGTGGTCACTATACACAGGATTATTTTAAGTTTTAAACGAAGGCAGCATAGTCAAAGGACCCTAGACAGTACTTTATATGAAATCGATGTTATTAAATATGCACTTTTCCTCCCCATGGACATCTTTTATACCTGCAGAAGGACTTGAAGGCTTAGAGCTGTGGACTCAGGTTCTCAAATCTATCAGATATGAGATTTTGATCAAACTTGTAACCTCGACACAGAGCATTAATACAACTATCAGACCAAAAAAAAAAAAATAGTGAACAGAAAGAAGACTTTGGTAACAGATGATTGAACTTTTAGAGCTGGTAACTTTTTTTTTTTATTACCAGACTGTTAGATATTTAAGAAAAGTTATCTGCGGAGATAAATCAACCCTCACCCCCAGATGCCAACCCACACGTGCCTCCCCAGGGCCCAGTCTAAATCCCAGATGTTCCAAGTAGCTCTTCGTTTAATCTTGTCTTCTGACAGCACCTAAACAAATATATCAAAACTGGTACAACATTTAGCAAGTACAACTTGACGATTTTCTTTCTGTTAGACAAATAGACGCCATCTGGAAAAAATAACCCCAGCACTTGGACACAGGCGCATGAGCTTATTGGCTGAACACCCAGCGAATACCTCGCACTACTTTCTTTGGCTCCGACCCTTTGCCTTCTCATTTCGAATCGTGCAGACTTCAGCAGGCGCTGCGCTGTTAGACAAGGGGTCCTTGTTAGCCATGCACGCAGACGGGGTGAAGGCGCTCTTATTTTGAAAGCTAGGCTTGCAAGACTTATCTGGACCAAAATGTTCCCTGTCATATTGTGACACCTGTTTTATAAAGGACTTCTAAATATAACTGTGTATTAAAACACATCTGTAACAATGTCTCTTTATTCAGCTCTTCCGTGTATTTTCCAACATTTACCACATTCTTGTTTTAAACAGTCATGTCTTCATATAATCTTTCCTTCTTTCTTCCCTCCTTGTCTTCATATTTTACCTCAGCTGATTTGTAAAAACAAAAGGCCCAGGTGGGTTAAAAGTATTTATTTTGCTCTTGACTTTTATTCAGAATTGGTATTATAATAATACTAGTATTTTGCATTTCATGCTGGACTGAAGTGAAATTAAACTGCAAAAGATTATTTGTCAGCTTTTAGATGAAGTCAAATGAATGCTACTAGGATTGTGAAAGCAATCTCCACACTTGATGGTAAAATCTTTGAGATAAAAGTAGCTTCTAGTGGAATTTGAAAAATATGTCAAACCTTCAGTGTGTCCACACTTACACAGCATGTTTAAGTTACTTCTTTACTAATCTCTTTTCCTTTGTTTATTGTGAACAGGTAACTTTTCAAGCCCAAAGGCAACTGCCCCAGACTTCTGGAATTCATTTTTATTACATCCCATAACCCAAGCAGTAGGGAGCCCTATGAAACATGTTTGATCAAACATTAATTTTATAAATTGCCTCCCTTCCCCACAATTCTCATGAAAAAAAAAGTATTCAGCTAGATTAAAACTCTGGAAAATTTTAATGGGACCTTTGAAATCTTTTTGAGTTCAGCTTCCTGGAAAAATAAAGCCGCCTAATGGAAGCAGTCTTTATACTAGAAGTGGATATACTTTCAAGGCAATTTTCTTCCATGTGTAATAGTGAAATACATGGCAGGAGGGCAGTTTGAACATTTGAAACATCTTGCTAATCCATAAGCTGCTTGGAGTCATATCCCAAGGGCGGTGTGTTTGCTCCTGAGGAGGAAGAACAAGGGATGATAACTTGCAGCAATGTCACTTGTCTTTTTCAGTCCTACCCTGGTCCAAGCCTGGAGAGTGAGGACTTTAACATTCCCCCCATCACGCCGCCTTCCCTCCCTGACCACTCGCTGGTGCACCTGAACGAAGTCGAGTCTGGCTATCACTCTCTCTGCCACCCCATGAACCACAATGGCCTGCTACCGTTTCACCCACAAAACATGGACCTACCGGAAATCACAGTCTCCAACATGCTGGGCCAGGACGGAAGCCTGCTTTCTACCTCCATGTCTGTGGTAAGAATCTGCTCACCTGCTTTCTACCTCCATGTCTGTGGTAAGAATCTGCTCACCTGCTTTCTACCTCCATGTCTGTGGTAAGAATCTGCTCACCTGCTTTCTACCTCCATGTCTGTGGTAAGAATCTGCTCACCTGCTTTCTACCTCCATGTCTGTGGTAAGAATCTGCTCACCTCTCTGTGGCCGGGAGTGACAGACAAAGTAAAGGCAAGGCATTATGTAACGTGAGGATTTTACATTGTGATGACAGCATTCTGAAACTATGAAGAGATTTTTACCCATGGACAGAATTCTCCATAAATCTTTTAAATGTGTAAAGCAACTTTCTTTTTCTTTTCTTTTAAATGTGTAAAGCAACTTTTTACTTAAAGCAAAAATCAGTGAACTGTGGAATCACGCATGTTTGTAACCCGGAGTACTAAATACTTCCTGAGAACAAATGTGCTGTCACACACGGGCTCAGCAGCTGTCAGATAGAAGGTAACCCTAAGTGATGCTGCACCCTGTCTGGTGTAGGATTCCGCCCCACAAACAAGATCCCCACTGCTTCCCAACAGAAACTACTGTCAGTCATGATTTCCTTCCTATTTTTCACTTTCAAATTGCACAAATTTATATCTTAGGAAAGCAAGGAGACAGTTTTACCTCTATATTGGCAGTATAGTTCTGGTGATCAAAATTCATCTCTGTTAAGATGTTTCAGTCTAATGGGATGTTTTGTATCTCTGTTGTTAACACATGAAATTTCGCTGGGGATTTAGCTCAGTGGCTCAAGCACTTGCCTAATATGCGTTAGGTAGTGAGTTTGATCCCTGGTACCAAAAAAAAAAAAAATTCTGTAGCATAACAGATGAAACTTCTACATTTAGTGGAAATGTCAGTTACTCAGAAAACTAGCAAAAAGTCAGATTCCCAGGCCTGACCCAGAGTGCCCCGGAGGCCTGTATTTTTAATAAGCATTCCATAACTGAGCAAGACTGGCTTATTGTAAACTTTCCTTCTGATTTTTATGTTACCTTAATACTTAATCATTCATTTATCTGTATTCCAAGAGTGAAAAACATATATATCTGTAGCAAGTAGTATAGAGCAGAGCTTCTTGCTGGTACGTAAAATTCTCTTCCCAGGTTAATAGTGACTTTTAATTAGTGCTATTTGATTTTCAGAACTCAATCACTTTAAAGCCAAATTCTCTGTTTATTTTCATCTCTGAATGGTACTGCTATGGTCACAATGAACAATAACTTGTTCATATTACACTGTTCCTCATTTCTTAAAAAGAAGCATTTCAAAATATCACTTATCTAAATCACTTGGAGACAGATCTTTAATTTCAGTGATCAGAAGGAAGATGGGGCAGACAGAAGACTTCAAAGAGCCTCAGAGTAGTTTTTCTGAGGAACAAAGCTCTTACCATCTGGTATCTACAGAAGAAAACTCATGCAGCTCTAGCAGAACTCTGGAACTCATTTTGTAGACCGTATTCTATCCGTGTACATGCAGCATATATGTATTTACTATGATTTCATAAAATAGAGGAAGCTTGGATTTTTCCCCTCAGACATGCAAATGTGTAAGCCTGAGGATGCTGTGCTGCACGGTGGTCACTGTGAAAAGCCATGTGTGCTTTCCTCATTAGAGCTGTGACTCCAACCAGCTCCCTCTTCCAGTTGGGGTTCCAGCTCTTGCTTTAGCGGGGTTCCTGTTCCTGGAAAGAAGGAGATAGTCAGTGGGTAAAGTGTCGGTTTGTCTTCTCTTGGTGGAGGGAGTGGGGATTGGGGTGCAAGTTTAAATCCAAAAAGCCTTTTCCATTATAAAGTGGACCTGCCTCCTGCCGGCCTCTTACTCTGCTTAGCATTTGTGGGGGTCTTTACAAATCGCCGTCCGTGACAGTCCCTCCGTCCTCACTGGCACTTTCGGAATGGGACAGACTGCTTTCTAGGCTCTTCCCCCTTTGAGCTGTCCTATCTCCACATCAGAAGCTTAGCCTGCAAGCTAAAGGAGTGAAGCTCTAACTTACCGCTCTAGCTGTTGGAGGTGAGTCTGAGGTTTCTTCCTAGAGTGGTAGGCCTGCCCAGAGCTCTCAAACCACATCCTGGCAGCCGGTGTCTGCTTTGACCACCGACGGTGCTGTGCCTTGCACTTAGTGCAATAAGCAGAACGCTGCTCCAGCCACCAGCAGTACTGGGGAGACGCGGATAAGCTCGTCCATAGGACCGTGTGCCATGCCAGAATTGCTGGTAACCTGTGCTTTCCGGTGACAGCACTCTCTGGCTGTTGAGTGGCATCACAGAATGGCAGATTTTTTATTTCATTTAAGTACATGACACATTGGTAGCTACTTGGGCCTGCTAGCTATGGGGAACAGTATTTGGTCTAGCTAATGATGTTTCCTGTGGCATTAATTCTGTATTGCACCTATTTTTTGAGCCAGCATGATTTGGGGGAAGTAGATTTGGAAATTCAACATGATTTCCTGTTTCAAGGCTTGGGTCCCTGGATACACTCCAAAGTCACAATAGAAATCTTCCCAAGTTGGGAGAAACAGAGGCTATCTTCCGTCTGCCCTTGCCTGTGAGATACAAAGAGCCTCTTTAGTTCCTGTTTGAACCATCAGATGAGCAGAAGGTCATTCCACAGCTCGTATGTCCTCAGCATGTGGGTATCAAGATGTAAAATTTTAAAGTGTTTTACTTTAAAATTTTAGTAGTATGTTTGTGACATATAGTAATTATTTTGGATATTTGAGACAGATCTCCATCTCCATCCCGAATCATTTTGACTTCCCTTTCCCTCCCTTCTCATATCTAGAGTCTACTCCTACTTCCTATTATAGCACTTTAATTTTGCTCTTTACATTATTCGTATTTTGAGTTTCTCATATTAGAAAATCATGCAATATTTAATAGTCTGTGACTGACTTACTTTACTAATTATTATAGTTTCAAGATCCATCCATTTTCCAACAAATGACTCAAATTCGTCTTACTTTATGACTATGTAGTACTGCATTGTGTATGTATACCGTATTTTTAATCAGTTTATCTATGGATGAGCTTATGGACCACTTCCATGATTTCCCTGTTGGTGAGTTGTGCTGTTATAAACATGGTATATTTATAATAATGTAATATGATGCCTTTTGTTTTGGGGGAAGATACCCAGGAGAGGTATAGCTGCAATTTCTATTTTTAGTTTTTTAAAGGATCTCTGTACTGGTTTCCAAAGTGTTGTGTCCACTAACACTGTAGAAGGATACTATCTCCCCACACCCTCGCCCGCATTTGTTGTGTCTTGAGTCTTGGTTAATTGCCGTTCTTACTGGAGTAAGGTGGAATCTCAATACTGTTTGTTTTGCATTCTAAAAGCAAAGTTGCTCACATATTTATTGCTATTTGTATTTCTTCTGAGAACTATACACTGATTTCACTTGCTCATATTTTTTTTTTGACTTGGGTCTTTTATTTTGGAGAATCTAAATTTTTTTAGTTTGTATATCCTAATTATTAGACCTGTATCTGAGGAGTAGCTGGCAACATTTTGCCCCATTCTGTAGGTTATATCTCTTCATCAGCTAGTTGCTTCCTTTGTTGTCAGAAACTTTTAATTTAATATACTCACATTTGTTGATTCTTGACATTATTTTGTGTGCAAGTGAGGTTCTGTTCAGAAACTCTTTACTTAGGCCTATGTCTTCAAAGCTTTGCCTATTCTATCTTCTATATATATTTTTCTGTTTTTATATAGTTCTTTGGTCCATTGTAATTTGATTTCATTACAGAATAAGAGATATAGATCAAGATTCATTCTTCAGCATGTGGATAACTGGTCTTTTCAGCACCTTTGTTAAAAAGTACCTTTCTTATAATGTGTATTTTTAGGTCCTTTGTCAAAAATCAGATGGAGTTGTTTCCATATTCTCTATTTTATTCCATTAGCCATATGTCTGGTTTTGGGGCCAATATCATTCTATTTTTACTGCTGTAGCTTTGCAGTATAACTTGAATTCTGGGTTGTGATGCCTCCTGCCTTGCTCTTCTTGCCGAGATTTGCTTTGATTATGTTGGGTATCTTCTGATTCCATATAAATTTTAGAATTATTTCTCCTAGTTCTGTAAAAAATGCTGATTTTTTTTTCTTTTTTGAGATTTCTTTAGACCCGTGTGCCAGTTTTGGTCATATGGCAATTTTGCAGATTTGTCAAAATATTTCCTCATGTCCTTCTTAGCCTCTTTTTTCAAAACAGTATAATTTTAGATATAAAGTCTTTCACTTCTTTAGGTAGGTTGATTCTTTGATATTAAGTTATGTTTGATGCTACTGTGAACAGGATTGTTTCTCTGACTTCTCAGTGAGTTCTTTATTCCTGCATACAAACAATATTGATGTTTGTGTGTTTATTTTGCACAGGTCACTTATCTGAGTGTATTAGTCCTAAGAGTCTTCTTCCGGTGAAGAGGCTTCTAGGATCCTTTATGAAAACAGCCATGTCACCTGCAAATAGAGTTACTTTGATTTCTTTTTTTTTTCCATTCAAATTCATTTTATTTTTCTTGCCTAATTGCACTGGTTAAGGCTTTGAGTACTATACTGAGGAAGAGTGATGAGAGTAGACAGCTTTGTCTTGTTCCTAATTGTAGTGAAAATGTTTCAGCTTTTCCCTATCTAGTATAATTTCAGCCCTGGGTTTGGTAGTGGATTTTAAGATTTTAGGGCAAGGTCCTATGAACCAATTTTCATCAAGGCTTTTAATCATGGATGGATGTTGGATTTTTTTCAAAAGCTTCCTTTTCATCTATTGAAATGATCATGTGATTTTTATCTGTACTTCAGTTTCTGAGACGTATAACATATATTGATTTATGAACATTGAATTATCCTTGTATCCCTGGGATGAAACCGATTTGTCCATGGTGTATGATTTTTTTTAATGATTTATTGTATTCCATTTGAAAAGTTTCTTGAGGGTTTTTATATCTGTGTTTATTAAGGAAATTGGTCTGATTTCCTTTTTTTGTTAAGTCCTTTTCTGGTTTCTATATCAGGGCAATGTTAGTTTCAAGAAACGAGTTTTTTAGAGTCCCTTCTCTTTCAATTTTGTAGAAGAGTTTGAGAAGTATTGGCACTAGTTCTTCCCTGAAGCTCTTATAAAATTCAGTGGTGAGTCCATTGGGTCTCCGTTTTTCTTAATCGGCAGGATTTTTATTACTACCTCAATTTCATTGCTTGTTATTGGACCATTCAGAATTTTTAATATCTTCTTGGTTAAGTTTTGGTAATTTATTTCTGTCTAAGAATCTATTTCTTCTGGACTCTCCAATTTGTTGGAACACAAGTTTTCAAAGTATAAATAAGATCAAGAGGACACTGTAATTTTGTGTTTTTGTAACTGCCCAGATGGCTTTTTTCCTCTGTTTCTTTCTTACTCCTTCTTCTCTTTTATTGTCCTTTCCCCTTTTATCTAGTATATATAGATACATGAGGTGTCTCTATATGCAAAACTGAGCATAAGAATTAGTCCTTCAATCAAGCTAGTATGTTCCATGGGCAAGTCAAGGCAACCTCACTAAAATGGTGTGTAGAGGATTTTGTGTTATTTCATTCATTAATTAATGAATGTTCTACAGGGTTGGGGAATTGAACCCAGATCTTTGCATATGCTGGGTGAACACCCTACCACTAAGGTACACCCTGTGCCTGACCTGTGTTTGGAAGGGTTCAAATAATTGGCTGAGATGTGGCTACTGTCCTTTAAGAGATTAGAAACTACAGAGAAAACATTAATAGTTATGAAAGTTAGAGAAAGATGTGAAGCAATTAGAGGCCAGTAGAAGCTATGAATTCACTTGTATTGATCATGACTTTAGTAACAGTTCTTAATTGGAAGCCATTATAGTAATCTATTAAGTTTGTATACATAATTTAATGAAAAAAATGGTACTGCAGTCAGAGCTGTAAGGATGGTTATGACTTGGATAAAAAGAGAAGAAAGAAAAGGCATGCTGGAGAGCTTTCAGGAATCAGCTCAGTATTTTAAATTGGAAAATTTGATCAAAGACTTGAAAAACCAATCAAAGTAATGTGGACTTCATGAGAATGGACTGTAAGAAGTCACTGGTAAGACCCTCTAGGCAAAAGCATTAGGGAAGAAGGGCTGTAGAGACGCTGGGACCTTGGGTGGACACTAGCAGTAAGACCCTGGAAGTGTGGACAGCCCCAAAGCCTGTTCTCCCGACTTAGAGAAAAAGGTTTGAGGAACTGTACCAGGCTGATGACAGCTGAAATAGACAGTTGAGGCATCAAACGGATGTCTCATTATTCCCAAGTACATGTGGATCGAAACGTGAACGGTCTTTTATATCTCCGTGTTACAAACTTAAAAACACTAAGGGATTATTTTCCTCAAAAAAGATTTTGAGTGTAAAATTTCTTCACCAGAATGCCTTAAAAAGACGTAATAAAAGTTTTCCTGACAGCTCTGCTGATGTCTAACGTGAACAGAACCAACTCTTGAAAATTACGAAGTGCGCATGTGTATCACAGTATCTGATAATACTCCGTTAATAAGTACGGCTGTTTCAATTCAAAATAAATTTTACAAATTTATGTAACCAAACCATTGATTATTTTGCCAGTTTTAATGCTTTGTTATTAGCATTGCAGGGCTGAGGCCCAGACCCAGCACCTTGTACATACTAAGCTGGACTCCCAGTCTTTGTTTGCCAGCTGTTGAAACACATTTACAAATACAGACGATTCGGGTTAGCAGTGTCCACATAGATAGGAAAGTAGTGGGTGCAGAAATAAGATGTGAACACTGTCCACCTAGAAATTACACTTTCCTCTGAGGTCTTTTTCAAGGTCACCTACAATACAGAATAACTAATAAATCTAACAATTGTAGGTTCCACACAAGGAATTTGCTGTTAACTATGGAATCCTATGAGAGACTACATCACACTGGGAGGATTTGTATGTAGGAGCAAGTATGTCTAGTGGCATTTTCCACCAGCCTCTTGCTGTCAAGATCATCATTGTCCTTGATAGTATTTTAACACTGTTAAATTTTAGTGTTTGAATGGATCAAAGAGATGAAAATGTTTTAGCATTTAGGTATTGTACATATTTTAGATGTTATAGTGATGTATAACATGTGTCTATTATCATGTTCTATGTGCTACTGTTTAGTATGTTACTATATATTATACAAGATATACTCTTTCGTGACATTTTATTTTAAAGGTAAATTTTCTTCTATTTACATTTGTTTTTTACCCCCAGTGGCAACTTAAAGCAATAAGTTCCACTGATTAGAAATGTTCTTACAAATGCCTAAGATGTTAGATATGAAAAACATTTAGCCTGTAATTCAAAATCAGTATATGAATGAATTACTAGCACCCCAGTGTTACAAGTGAGAAAACAGGGAGGTTCAGCATGGCTAACTGATTACTGAATGAGTCAGCTGGTAAATACACAAGCTTTATTATCTGGAAAAATGAGAATAATAACCCTTGCTTCACTGGAGTTAAAAGAATTTGAAAAATTGTTGAGACTACTGGCAGTGTAGAAAGTACTACATGAGTGTTGGTGAAATAAAGCCGGAGAAACAAGCCTGCATAACGCTTGTGTGGATGTTAAAATTCTTGAGAGAGAAGTTTTTTTTCAATCACTTATAATTTAAACCTCGGTCTTCACATCTGTCAAAAAACACAGCAGTAAGCTTGCTATTAAACAATGAAACCTTTGCTTTTCATCAAATGTCCTCATATACTACTATGATTAAAAGCAACATCTTTGAGGCCTCAGTCCAAATCCTGATGCTGCTGCTTATCTGCCATGTGACTTTGAGCAGCTTACATGACTTTTCTGTGCCTCAGTGTTCTTATCTCTGAGATGGGTATGGCCGGTTGCGTAGCACTCACCTGGTGTGGCAGCTAGTTGGTGCACTGAGACAGGATACTGCTTGTGTCCAGGACTTTGAGGCTACCCTAGGCAATATGATAAGACACCATCTCTTTAAAAATAAGTTAAAATGATATAATAAAATATTGAATTCTGTAGTGTAATAAGTATTATAGAAGTTGACATCGTAATGCAGTGTGTGGCACATAGTAGGTGTTAGTTCTATTCAATGAGAACAAGTTTCTGATTAAAAAAACTCCCCAGACCTGGTTACCTATGCTGTCTTCTGAAATTTACCAGAGATACATACTGGGTGCAGAACACACAGTGAAATCCTTCCTCCCAAATTTCCCAGAATTTTATATATTCTTGTAAATATATAAAATATATATATGGGACCCCTAATGCAGTAGTCAGTTAATAAAATAGCTAAGTATATGACTAATTCTACTAGTTCTGGGAAAAGAACAGTTAATACCCACATGGTTAGACCAATTTGCATGTCAGTATCTGGTAATCTAAGGACCTCTCCTGAAGATAACAATATGCCATATTACAACCATTGTTAAATTCCTGTCATCTTGTTTTGAAAGTGTATATTGCTATTGTTTGGGGTTTTTGTTATTTGTTATTTGTTTTTTGTTATTTGTATTTGTTATTCATATGTCTCTTGTTTTTGCTTTTGTTTTCTGTGCTTTTGTTTTCTTTAAAATAAAAAATAAATAAAATAAAATATCCATTTAAAAAAGTCCAGCAATAAGTTAGATTTCTGGCACTTTAAAAAATATTCCATTTTCTTTCATTTTCTCTATTCCAAAAACAGACCGTAGACCAGAGTAGAATTCCTATCAGTGCATACTGTTGAATAAGTGTCAATTAGTTCTTATATCTGGGTCCAAGGTCAACAGTCATTCATTACCCAACATGCAATGGTTCCAGTTCCCAGAATGCTATGTGGAGTTATTTTGGTAGTGGATAATTCATTTATCTGTACTTTCCTGAGAGCGGAGTCTGGTTAGAGTGGAGTGTGGTTCCTAATGATGCAGGAGAAGAGCAGTAGGTGAGCTCATAAGCAGGGGTCAGTCAGGCACGCTGCCCATACCAGCAGAGCATCCAAACGTAGCCCCGCGTCAGGTGGGATAGGCCAGGAATCAGGTTCGCGATGTTAGTCTTGTGTCTAATGGTTTTTGCATTCCTTGTAAAACTTCTCTTGACCAAAATATTCTCTCCCTAAAAAGGCGGATAAGGGTAAGACTGGCTGATCTCCACAAGGCCCTTCCAAGCACTGCACTTTCCTGCTAGACCTGCCATGCTAATTACCTGGCTTTGCTTGCTGTGACTGTGGCCTTCTCTGTTCCAACGGTCCCCACTCAAAGCCCAATCGGCTATGAAGATATTTGAATTTATTGAATAGATCATTTCTTTAGAGGGAAAAAATGTTACTCCATCATCAAAAAGTAAATGATGTTGCTTTATATGGATGGATGGGGTTTTCATGTTGTTTAAAAAAAAGAAAACTAGAAAACTATTTGAGAGAAAAAAATGCCCCTATTAAATATTCATGGCTTAAGAAAAATCCTTTGATTCCTACAAACCAAAATCAAGAGCCTCTCTTCTTTTTCTTCCCACTCTGGTACATTCACTGCTGGGTTTAATCATGGATTGGTGGACGGGAAAATGCAACCTTGTATAAAGTCATCCCAGCCTCTCTGCCTGGCCTATATGTGTGATTGCTTGTTCTTTGTGCATTCTCTGTGAGTCAACAGAAGCTCTTTCATACAAAGAAAAACCGTGCGAAGTTTTAGAATGGCCTCATAGAAAGGCTTCATTTAGAACCTGGGCTTTTTGTAGAGTGTGGTTCCTAATGACACATTATGGAAAATGTACAATGAAAAAGCAACAAAGGAGATTTCAGTTTCTTTGAATGCTTCAAATTTCTAGTTCTGAAGTTTAAAATGGAAAAAAGATGTTAAAAGGCAATAAAATTGGGGGTTTATTTCCCAAATGCCTTCTTTTTTCTAAGCAACAAAAGCAAGCATAATGTATATACTCAAATTTATTGTCATTTTTAGCATTCAGTCATGGCACACTTTGCATTCAAAGGCCGCTGTACAACTGTTTTGACAACCATCGCTTCAGTAGGTGCCATGCAGGACTCATGAAACAGAAGGAGGAGTGTTCCTCCAGGCCCATAGGGAGTGCCCGACATCAAGGAAGTCAGATTAGAACAGCATGAATTTCTAATATGTTGCCATTATGGAAAGGACCACTGGCATTTTGAATAATGCAGCTTTCAAAGCCAAGCAGAAAATGTGATTACAGACAATTCAATTGCTGTTTTTAAAATAAATATTTTCAAAATCTCAAGGTATTTCATTTCATATAATGCATACAGTATGCAACAGTGGAGGAGAGGTAAAGAAAGATCTTTGGGGGTACGATGGAGCTGATGATGCCAGCCCCATTTAGACAGGGAATAATAGAAACATTAGCTTGAAATGGAATGGATGGCACAGGGGCCTGCTTTATTGTTTAAAAACGTAAGAAAAGGGAAATAAAAAGAAATAATTTTACCTACTTTGACAAGAAAAAGGATGGAGAATAAGTATTTAGAATTCTAGCATAATTCATCCAACGTGTAGCAATTACATGTTACAATGTGTCTCACAAATTACCCTTTTTCACATATGGCAGAATACAAGAACAATCTATAAACCACTCCATTACAGTGAAAACTGGCCATTTTTTGTTCTTATTTTTGACCATATACAGTAAATGACTTTTTTTTACAAATTCTTAATAAAGCAAAAAATAAATGTTGCTTGTAGTTAATTGTGAAGCCTTTTTTTCCCCCCTCAAAACAGACTGTTTTGAATGTGGTATTGATACAGTTCCATGGACTCATACATCAATGGCTTAGGGCTATCTTTTAGTGTTACAATAAAATTTTATTCCAAACTAGAGCTCTCCTTAACAGTGTTCAGGAAAGAAGTCAATTTGAAAGTAACACTTGTCCTTTGTATGCCAATAATCAAACTCAAGATTCACTTGTATGTAGGACTTATTTTTTTTTCTTCAGTCCTAGCAATCGTATTAATGTGTGCTTTACTCAAGCAGGGTAGAAGTCAAAAAAATATAGAGTCAGTTTAATGACACAGTATAAGCAAACTGGAAATTACTCAAGCCAGTCTCTTCAGTTGAGGCAGGAGTAAACCTAAACCATTTAAGATATGTGGTTTTCAAAGAGCCAAAATTCCACAACTTTCTTTGGTAGCCTGTTTGTGTTTAATTAACCTTCTAACATTAAGTTAAATTGCAGTAAGAGATTTAGATTTCTTCCAGGAAGTTCCTTATTAAAGTTAAACCAAAACCTCTTACTGCAATTCCAGCCTACTTTGTCTGCTTTTGAATACTTGGAGAACAGTTGACTTCAAGTATTTGACATTTATTAAGTAAATCCTGAAGTTTTGTTTTACCTGGATCAGATAACCCCGATTCCTTTTGGCTTTCCTCAAAGGTCATTATTTTTCAACTTTTAAATCAAATTAGCTTCTTTTGCAAAAGTTATAACCTTAAGGAATGTTAACCACAATGAATGACAGAATTCAGACTGTGATTGCAGATTAATTTCCGAATGTTTCAAATTATTCTCTGCCTCCTCCTTGATGCTTCATGATAGGGTGTATAATATTACTGACTCCCGATGATGTTAATTTTAGTGCTTGATCACTCTTGGAGTGTATTGCAGCATTGGTCTCCAGCCAGCAGTTCTTCACCTTGTACTTGTCTAACTCATTTCATGTCCTAACATTGAACATCTGGGAAGGCCATCATGGTGTTGCTCTTGAAGGAATCTTTTTTTCTGGATGCCAAATAATTTTTAGCCAACAGAGAGAGGAAAAAAGCTGGAGTTATGTACAGATGATTGTCTTTGAACTAACAGAATCTAGGTGTGCCGAGAGAAAAGAATTCTCAGGTCCTAGAAGTGAACTTTCAGTCATTCACTGCAGTTTTAAAATTCTCAGTAAAATCTTTCCTGGAGTGTGGAGGAGGAAATTTGGGAAAAGCAATGCAACTTGGAAGAAAAACAGGCGACAGAGAAAGAAATAAACAGTAGATGGAAACAAAACCCTAGAATAGGGGGTTAGCTAATTGGTGGAGCATGTGCTTAGTAAATAGAGACCCTAGACTCAATTCCCAGAACCATGAGTGAGTGAATGAATGAATGAATGAATGGATGAATGAATGAATGAATGAATGGAATAAGCAAAATCCCACGCAGGACTGCAGTCATGTAGCCGGAAGCCCTGTCTGACCGTGTGGCTGCTGTTTCTTCCTTCTGTCCCCTCTCTGGAACTGAGTTCCGTGTTCTTCGCGAATCCACCTCATTTCAGCTCCACCAGATGTTCACTTCTCATGCCCTAAAAAATAACAAAGACGTGTTCCATGTCAGGAATTGCTGTCTCTGGGTTTTTTGCCTTGAACACTATCACTCAGGACACACCCGGTGTGTGCTGGGGAAGGTTTTCACTTTCTGTTACTCTGACTCCTAAGCCACTTACAAAAAAGAATCCCTGAGAGCTTCCTTGGTGTTTCAGTTATTTTCCTGGTCACTGGGTCAAAATATCTGACACTTGCAACTTAAAAGAAAAAGAGGCTTATTTGGGCTCACATAGTTTGGCTGGCTTCCAGACAGGAAGGGGTGATGGACGGGTCTGGCAGAGGAAGGCTGCTCACATCCTAGTGGTCAGGAAGCGGAGAGCAGAGGGAGGAGCCAGGGAGGTCAGGCCCCATGGGCCCACCGCTTCTGACCAGGGCCCACATTCTAGCTAGCGAGTCAGCTAGGGCAGCCCCACGGCCCAGTGCTCTTCCCAAAGCTCTGCGTGTCACTGTAGAAGGCCTTTGGGAGAATCCCAATATAAATCATAACATTTGGTTCCTTCATGCATACCATGGTGCAGAAACTACTGACGAGAAGGAGCAACACAGGCCACTGAAGGGCTCTGTGACTATGTGCCGGTGTTTGAATGGACTCACTGGTGTCCACTGGAACTTTCAGCAGTTTACCCGTACGAATGGACAACTACTGCTCTTTGCATTGATTTACCCATCTGAATTATAAAATAATTCTAACTTGGATTTGCCATTTGCTTGATTTTTTTCAAGTAGATTAACATTAAAGTGTTGCATTACAAACTTCTCTTTTCGTGGACTAATGAGAGAATGTTTAAAATGCCTTTCTGAAGAACAGTGAACCAGTCTTATTTGGAAACTCTACTTCCTTTATTATTCATTACTGATTCTTATCTAAAGCACAGGGTTTTGGTTTTGTATTACATTTTATTTTTCCACTTCTGTTTTTTGGGTGTTTGTTTGTTTGTTTGTTTGTTCTCAGTCTGATTTGAAAGTTCCAGATTTTCTTATGTGGGCAAATATTACCTATGTGGCAATGATAATATTTATCATTTGTTACTACACACTTTTGTCTGCCACCAGTATTTCACACTTCATGGAAAAAAAGGTCCAAAGTATTCCAGAGTTTTGGGGTTTTTGTTTTGTTTTGTTTTGTTTTGGTATTGGGAATTAAACTCAAGACTCTCCAGAGTTTTTGAACCTTGCTCAAATCATTAAAGTATTAATTTGACTTTCCTTTTTTGGGTAAGTTAAAATATCACAAATGTCCTAATCATCTAGGGAAGAGATTATTTTTTTTCTTCACTGGATAAACAGTTAACATTTCAGCTGGGTTTGGTGTTGTAATTTTAGCACTCAGAAGGCTGAACCAGGAGGACAACAGGCTGAGGGCCAGCCAGGGCTACCTAGCAAGTTCAAGATCAGCCCGAAGCATATAGTGAAACCTGGCCTCAAAACGAAAACAAACAAAACTCCAAAAAAGTAACATTTCACTAAACATATAATCACAAAATTGATAGTTGAATTTCTCTGAATGAATGACCTGTAAAAATTCCCCAGGGAAATAGTTATACTAATTGACAGATGAGTCTCCTCTTTTGAAGTTAGGGTAGCATTTCTTGTTTTGATAGGCAAGAAATTCTTTTTAAAGCATGTTACATTTGAAAAGCATTATTCTTCAACATTTAGGAAGCCTTGTTTTTTATCACAATCTTGATTATCTTTACTAAAAGTTATCCAACCCTGAGTACATATTATACTGAGATTTTTCATATCTTTTTTATGCACAGTACTTAATCACATTTCCTGCTAACGTGCAGAAATAACTGGTTTTACCAAGTTGAGATAAGACCTTCCTTCACACAGTGTGAAACTCACAACTGCTATTGATAAAAAGTAACTCTCTGCGGTTCTTAAAATGTTGGTTATTGTTAAAAACACTACATTGTTCAGACTATCAAAAGACAAAAATACTAGCAATTGGAAACATTTTTATTCTGATCCATGCATATAGTGCTTGAAAAATTAACAGGGAAAGAATTGTCTGCCTGCTGTGATCTTGGCTACCCCTGGCCATGCTCCAAGGGAGGAGACCTATTGGAGGACATTTGATTAACAGCTGTTGTGTTGTGAGCAGTATGTTTTTGTCTATCTGGTTGATTTTGCTTTCTCCAAAGCAACCTCATAAGAGTTCTAGGAACAATTGTGCTCACTCTTATTGGATACTTCCAATAAGAGTTACAGTTTGGATCTCCAGTGTCTACAAAAGTCACCATATGTAGAAGGCTTGGTCATGAGCTTCTGGCATTAGGAATTAATGGAACATTTAGTAGAAGGAAGTTAGGTCATCTATGATATGTCCTTGAAGGGAATATTGGGACCTCTACCCCTCATGTATTTCTGTTCACTTCCTGGCTGCCATGGAGTGAGCAACTTTCCTTGCCACTTGCTTGCCCTGTGATCTTCTGCTGCACCACAAGGCAAAACAGCAAGACCATGTGACCATGGACTGAACCCTTTGAAACCGTGAGCCAGAATAAATCTTTTCTCCTTTAAATTGACATATCTCAGGTACTTGTTACAGTGACACTAAGCTGAGCCGAGATCCTGGGCCAGGTGTGTGCCCACAATTTCCTCCTTATTCCCTATCATCACACCAGGAGGAGGGTGGGGTGGTTATTTTCTTACCCAGTATGGCAGCTCACATGTGGAGAGCTGCTGGACAGTGGACCAGGAGGGCTGCTTTTCACTTCTGCCTTTCCGGTGAGTCAGAGGTCGTGCTGCATGCTCAGGAGGAACCTGGGAAGCGTGTGCTGAGATCTTCAGTTAAGTCTGTCTCCTGATCCTCTAGTGCCAAAGTGGGTATGGACAAACTTGACACCATGGCTGCTCCATGGGACCTGTTGACCCAGACAGCATTCACAATTCTGCCTTTTTAAAAAAGTGAAGAGGTGTTATTTTTACATTATGGAAACAATAATGAGACAGTGAATAAAGGAAGAGAGAGATCCAATATTTCAATGAGAAAAAACATGCACTTGGAATTCTGGCTGGATTATTTTGACAAATCACTTGATTTCTCTGACCCTTGATTTCCTTAACTGTAAAAGAATAGTGGAGAGGGTGAAAACTGAAATTATTCTATCGCCATGTGAGCGTGGGGATGAAGACACGAAATTAGCATTCTAGTACTTAAGAACAGAGGTGCTTTCTCTGACTGCCATCTTGAATACATTAGCGTCCCAACTAACCCTGCCCAGCAGGGTCTCCAGAAAACTGGAGTCCACCAAAGTGTGTTTATACATAAAACAAGTGGCTTCCTCAGCAGTGGGACAGGAGGCATCATCTTTACTGATTGAGCATAGTCAGTGCACCCCAAAATGGCAGAAGAGAGTCAGGTGGTACTAAACTATAGAAAACAGTCCCTTAAAAATAGTATGGCGTAGAGACCCTCCTCGGGGCACAAAATAATGTAAAAGATATTGAAATGCAGACATGCGGAAGCTCAGGTGTGTATTCCGTGTAGAAACTAAAATCAAGGCTATCTGAGGGCCATGCATAAATCATAGTTTCAAGTGTCCCCAAAGGCCAGGTGCTGAAGGCTTGGATCCCAGCATATGGAACTCTGTGGAGGTGGTGGAACCTGTTAGAGATGAGGTCTAGTGGAAGAAAGGTGAGTCATTCTGAGATACTTTGTCACAGTGATGGGAAGCTGAGTAATACAGTTTCCAGAGTTTCAGTGATCATGCAGTGGTTAGAAACAGGAGCTGGCATAGGACCCAGCTGTGTCCCTGTCTGTAAGATGGGAGAAACGTGGTATTTTCCCTCCTGGTTTTAGTGACAGTAAAAGAGTAAGTACAAGAAAGGCACCTGTGATAGGTTTCTGTACATAGCAAGTTATAAACAAGAGATAAATGGCAATTTCTCTTGCAAGTACTCAATTTTAATTTATTCACTCAGGAAAGGATTTACAGAAGCTGACATTCCACTGATATAATTTATAGAGTGATGCTTTCTTATCCATGTCCACTGAAAACTTTGGCCTTTTTAAATGAAAGAGATAATAGACTCAAATTTTCTAAAGTTTAAAAATAGGATTCCTAAACATAGGGTTTGGATTAAAAATAAATTTTTCTCTAACTTAGCACTTAGAGCTTTGACATTAATGGTGAGAGACGTGGTGACCAAGTGGACCAGCGTTGCGGCCACCGCTGTGGAGGAGAAGCTTCTGCGTGTAAAATCTAGGGAAAAGCTTCTCACAAGGAAGGAATGCCACAGCAAAGAAGGAGCCGAGCTTAATTATCCCCACAAGTTCTCAGAGATTCTGGAATGATCACATAAAAGCACAATGTAAACACGGGGGAAGCAAAAAGAAAAAAAATGACTATAATACACATTTTCCCAGTGAGGCCAGGAAAAGACAAGAATTGATCCTTCCTGGGCAATCTATCACGATGCTGAGGAAAATATGTTCCTAATGAGAAAATAACGAACACCTGTGGAGAGATGAACACAGGTAGCTCTGACTCATGGATCACAGAAGGATTTCCTCGGGCACCATTATGACAGCCGCATGACGAACAGAGTGGAGTGGCTTCTCCCTCCTCTGTGGTATTGGATGAGCACCTCCTGAACCCAAGGCTGCACCGCGCTAGGAAGGAAGGATGTTGGCCACGGGGCTCTCAGGATGCGCTGTGAAGATGTTGCTCAAGCAAAGAATGTTTGACATGAGAAAGTGATCAGACTTATGTTCACACGAAAGCAAATGCATGTCTGAACACAGAATAATCTTGGCGATTCCTTCTTTAGTAGTCTGAATAAGTGTGCCAATAATCTTTCTGACAGTTATCAGAGTTTTATTTCAAACTCTCCCTATTTCTGCTTATTATAAAAATAGAGACGAGGACACCTGTATTACACACTGTACAACTTAGAATTCTCTCCTTATACCTTTGGAAATTTCACATTCATGGGACATTACAGAATTTACCCAAATATCAAAAATTCATATTTACCTAAAATAGATGTTTGAGGCAGAAAAGATTTCAAATACCAGCAACTTATAATTATGCATACCATCTCCTCCTTGTAGCCAGAGCTTGTATTTCTGCTATGATGGGCTTTGGCTTTTTGGTTGGGTTGTTTATCAAAAGAATTTCACCTTAGAGCTTCATGGAGTCTGGAAGGTTCCAAAACTGAACCCGTTTTTCTTCTGCTGCTGCATTCATGGAAAGGACTTTGGGTGTTAGAATAGTTAAGCCTTTCAGCTGAACTATGACTATATACTTGATATTGCTACATAGTAATGTACCATTCAAATCAATGCAGTTTTGAGAGAGGATATCTCTACTCTTACAGTAGGGAATAGATTAGGCCTCTGTTGTAGGTGGGAGTGTATTAGTTACAACTGAGTATGAAGCAGATGATAGTAATAGGAGTAAAGCTGGCCCTGTCCTGAGGGAACTGGAACTAAGTCCCAGTAACTGTGTATGTGACACAGTGCGTACTGATGGTCGGGATGTGAAAGATTAATATGGGAATAGTTCCTTCCCTCGTGTGTCTCATAAGATAAATGAGGTAGATACTCAAAAGGTCAAGCAACCATTCAAAGCATAGTATGATATCAGAGTTATAAAATGATATAAGGAATCATTAATAATGAGGATTCCTAATTAATGGAGATAGTCTTAGAAAAAAGATCTCAAAAATAGAGTTTGATTATGGAGAAGTGGAGAAGCTGGTCTGGCATGAGTTTCACAGAGAATTTGGTGAAATGAATCTCCCTTGACTCCCTGCTCAATTCAGAAACCTGGGATTCACTCTTGGTTCCTCCTTTCCCTCACGCCAGTGTCGCTTTATGAGCAAGTCTGGACCCGCCCGCCTCCAGACTGTGTGCCTTGCTGCTCCTGCCTCACTGTCCCCTCACAGCCCAAAGCACCATCTTCCTTTAGGATTGAGGTCACGGCGTCCTAACGGCCTTCTCTCCTGGCTCACAGCCCTTTCTTCATCTCAGGCTCAGTGTGACTTTTTCAGCACACACAACTTACCTCCTCTCCTTACACCTGGGATAAAAGAGAAACGCAAAACCTCCGCTTTCAGAACACAGCATTCAGGCTCTTGCAGGGTCCCTGACTTTCTTTCTCAGCGTCTGTGCCTAACCAAGCCGCAGCCACATGGGCTGTCTTCCCATCTCCCCCGTGAGCTTTGTGTTCACTCTTCCCTCTGTGGGGAACACTCACATCTCAGATCTTCGCCTTCAGTTCTGACTCAAATGTCTGGCTCAGAAACACTGGCCCGAGGTGCCTCTCTACCCCTGCCGCTGCATCACAGCACTGTTTCCTGAAATGGGCCAGCACTGTAGTGCACACGTGGTAAGAAAACACCTGTCCGTGTTATCCTGCGGGAGCACTGTTAGTCTTTGAAGTGATGTAGTTTATTTAATGAGGTGACATTTGCCTCCCACTGCTAAACACAAGCTTTCTGAGAGGAGAGATGTCTCACCCTGCTGTGTCCCACGCAGTCAGGAGAGATGTCACAATGGTGTGGTTATGATATTTATTGAATGAAACATATATATTTGAGTGTTGCATCTATGATACTTTGATGAAGTCCTTAAGAAAGGAAAGACTATGTGCACATTCATGCTTTGTTGTTTGTTTGTTTGTTTGTTTGTTTGTGGTCCTGGATATTACACTCATGACCTCACACTTACCAGGCAGAGTACTAGAACCACTGAGCTAAATCACCGGCTACAGGTCCTATCTTAACACACCGTGAATTCTGTGGAATCAGAAAGCTGTGCTGGGCAGGTTGGAAGCATTACTCAGCCCATAGTGTCAGGCTTTAGTGCACCTTCGGGGGCGCCAAGGTGGAAACATGGTGAAAGTTCATGGAGGAAGAAAACCGCTCATCTCTTAGCATCTGGGAAGCAGAAAGAAGAGAAAAAGCCTAGAAATGGGCCAAGGGGCCACGGTCCCCAGGGTCAGGCCCCAGGACCCACTTCCTGCGTCTGGGCCCCACTCAGCAACGAACCCACCAAAGAGTTAACTCACTGTGAGGTTAGAGCCCCACACACACTGCCCTCGGCGGGCCCCTTGGTTCTCTCAAGTTGGCGGTGAGATTATCTGGAACAGCGTGTGCTACACGCACACGGTAACTCCGCGAGAAGGCTGACTGCTCAGTTAGAATACGCCTCCTCTCCTGGCCTCCTTTTAAACGTCCATTGTGGGATGTAAAATTAGCAAAACATAAAGTCAGGACAATTCCAAAGGAGCACACAAATATAATTGAGGTACCAGAGAGATTGTTTATAAGTCATATGAGTTATCCTGTTGTTAATTTATACTTACATGGTCCCTTCGTTTAGAGGAATCCTAAAGTAAGCATGTTATTCCTAGTTCCTATGCTTTAGATTATGTCAGGCTACAGCATTTTGTAACCGGCAGAGGGGAAAAATTAGGGACCAAGACAAACAGATTTCTCTGCTTCAAAGTGGCTGATGATAGTGCTTCGTGATGATACAATCTGAGGCTGTTTGGATAATGTAACATTATTAAAATATAAAGCCCTGCACAGATGATTTGGATTCCAACAATCTTCAGAAGAACAAACAGTGTGATTAAATATATCTAATAAAATAGTTTGAAGACTGAAAACAGCTTTTTTCAGACATTTTTAGGAATCTAAGAAGCATTTTAAAAATATTTTAATGACTTTTTAAAAAAACATTATAAAATTTTTAAGTTTTTGGTGAGGTCTGGTAGACTAGCCATTAGTTTGCTTAAGTGTTTACAAAATGTCTAGAGAAGTTGGGAAAGTGTATGCGATTTTTTTCTTCCCATTCTGCCTGTAGGAATCTAGTGAGGAGTCAGGGATCTTTGTGTAACCCAACTTACAGCCCTCCTGGAGGTTCTAGTGATATTTTGAGTGTGTCTAGAAAATAATGATAAGATATTTAACTTTCTGGCCCTTAACACTAATTGCATTCTGATGTTCTTTTTTGGTTTAAACGTTCTTTAAATTTTGGTAACAGTTTGGGCTTGGGAAATTGTCAGATGGATTTAGTGATGTGTTTATGAAACTTGTACCTATATAGTTTGGAATATCAACTGAATATTGGAAGTTATTCATGGGACTTTATGTGACTTGATTTTTCTTTTGTCCTTAATGTCAGTAGATATATAACAAAATTTCAAACTGTTTTATGTTCATAACTGTTTTATGTTTTTAATTTTTTTAATTTTAATTTAAAACTAAATATAGCTAGCACTTCAAATACTGAGGGTGTTTCAAGTTCCATGGTGGGTTTTCCTGTTGACATTCTGCATACTGTGACCCTGTTGTAAATGGCCTTCATGATTCTATTTCCTTTGTTAACTCTTTGTCTCTTCACAAGGCAGGATATGCCTAATAAAAACACACGCACACACACACACACACACACACTTAGTCTTAACAAGTATACATGAGCTTTTTCACAATTCCTAGAGCTATTATAGATATTAAGAAGGTAGCTTCTCATATAGATGTTATCTACCTATCTGTCTGGATCGAGGATTCTTGACTTTGACATTGTTGACATTTTAGGCTGCACAGTTCACTGTTGTGGGAGGAGACACTGTCTTCCGCCTTGTTGTATGTTAGTCACAGCCCTGGTCTCTACCACTGAGACATTACTCTCTGTTGGTGACAACCGTAAAGTCTCCAAACATTGTCACAAGTCTCTGGGGAGCAAAAATGCCTCTGAATAAAAGCCACTCTTGTAGGTAGATAACTTCAGCCAGCGTGGAGTAAGTCGTGATTGGAGACCACCCTGGCTCTTCTCTTAGAGGCCCTGCTAGAGCAAATGCACTTCTCCTGATTTGTAATTTTACTCTCTCAGGGACAATCATGGAATCAGATTTGAGTGAAGATGATGTGACTCACTGAGCAAGACTTTCATTTTGTAGCCAAATCAAACCAAGTCTCAGAGATGTTAAGGATTATCAAAGTTTATACAGTTACTACAGGCGAGACTGGACCCGCTCCTCGCCTATGATGAGTCTTTCCCGGTATGCTTCATTGCTTCTGGAGGAAGGAGGCATTGGTATTGACAGCCCAGGGATTAAGATGGTGGCCTTCACCACTTTCCTTGAGTAACCATTTGACAAACAGCACTTAAGCCAATTTCTATGATTTAGTCAACCAAAGAATGAGGCCGGGTCGGCTTCCTGCACCTGCACCTCTCTCCTCTCCATTGAGCACACGTTTACCTCATTTTCTCCAATCTTTGTCATTCCAGTAACCAGGACATGATTTATATTTTTCACAAAAAGGGGCTAAGTGAAAGGTAACTTAGTGCAGACCAGCAATTCCTAAACTCTAATTTAAGTGCATATAAGTTGCCCCTTTTTTGCAAGCATCTAGTAACCCATCAATAAATAGTTGTGACACTTTTGAACAGAGTGTTGAGAAGGCTCTTGTCCTTTTTATATAGATAATAAAAATAGCTAACACTTGCCATTTTTATTACACATCTACTAGCTTCAAGGAAAGGATGATGTTTCTCTTGTTTTTTAGAAAAATGAAAATTTATATACTAAGGGAGTGATGCATAAATAAACAAATAGCAGCTATTAGAGGACTTTCCTATGACACCATAGGTAAAGCACTAAGATGGTGATGAAAAAGAGAAGAGAAAATGGCAAACAAGAATTTATCAAAAGCACACTATGTGCCCGGCACCTTAGAGTAGAAGGCCCCGTGAACATCACCAGAGTTGTGGGATTTGAAACGCGTGTGGTTTCCTATATTAACAAAAAATATATAGTGAAAGCAGTGCAGATGAAGGCACATAGGAAGCAGAGCAAAGCAAATGCATTTCAATCTCATTGCAGTTAAATGGAGCGAGGGGAGAAGTAAGTAACAGGTAAGGCGGGAATGAAGAGCCGAGCCTCACCAGCACGGATTCAGTGGATGTGACAAGTGAGGACTGGGTTAGAGCAATTCACAGGGACTGAGGAGCCGTGTGCCACTGAGGACAGTGGATGTTTACAGTCTAAGTAGCTGTACAGCTGATAATTCATCGTCTTTTCTCCTGTCATACTAGGATTCACGTATGGGTAGAGGGCTCTGCCATGGATGCACCATGACTGAGGTGCATTGGGAAGGCAAGAAGGCCAGCCAGTCCTCGGGCTCCCAGAGACAGAGGGCAAGATGTGTTCTTCTGGCACTAGTAACGCCATGGTGACGTAGAAAAGCCAGGCCTTGTTTTCCCATGCCGTGGCCCCTGGGTCTGGAAACCAAGTGCATTCACATGCTTTGGGCTGCTGCAGAGCAAGGTGCAGGTCTCAGACGGGCAATCCCAGTGTCACCAGGAAGCATGTTACACCTTTGCTCTTGGCCCTATCTCCAGGCCTACTGAATCACAAATACTGGTTTTTGGGGATCTCCAGGCCATTTTGGCTACATGATCCAGTTTGAGAGCCACTGTTCTAGAATAACTTGATGTGACACAGAAAGATTCTATCTAGTTAAAAAAAAAAAAAGAAAGAAAGAAAGAAAGAAAATCTAATTAGCTTGTTTTAAGAAAAATAGTAACTATTGAAAGGTTATATGCCAAGAATCATAGGCGGACTTACATGTAGTCTTAATTTAAGGTATGAACTAATCCTAGCCAGTAAAATTAATTAAATCTTGTTTAGTTACTTTAGCATATTTCCTTATGCCTCTAAGAGAGACTAAAGCATCCATTAAAGACTTGGTTTTTAAGTCCATGAAGAACTAAGTTAAGGTGCATCACATTTCTTTGATTTGAAACTATGAATTCATCAAACTTAAGAAAAGTTAAGATCTCATAGAGATGAACAGGGTAAAGTCCTATAACTAGAAAAAATTATGATAAAAGCTAAGTTGACTCCAAAAAAGAAACATTGTGCAGTTCCAAAACACCATTTTCATTTTTGCTGAATCTTAAGTTACACTGAAATGTAACTGAACTTGAATTCTACATATATTCTTGAATGTTACATATATTCTTCCATTTTCTCTGCTCAGAGATGACGTCGTGATCTTACACCAAAATTCAGAGCGATCCACCTTGGCTGCCCTGTCAGTGTTTAATCAATCCTGAGCAACATAAAACCACCAGTGAAGGCTTATCTATAATTTAATATTTTATGAAATTGTGCAGTTTCTGAATTTGGTGCTGACATCATTAAAATATAGTAAATGTTTAAATACACACACATACATACACACACAAATATATTTATACTATAAGAGTATAATATACAACTAAAAGAAAATTTAAAATAGAACTGGATATTTCTAATTGTATTTCAATATTCCATGCCAAGTATCATCTTTAACTGTCTGGACATTCGTAATGCTATTGCTGGGTAGAGATGCAAGGTATTAAATTAAATACCTACCCTTGTCCCAAACTGAGAGTGACACACTTAAAACAGCCCCATTCACACTTTTGGAAAGACGTGATTCAAATGGGTCATTCTTTATTAAACCATGAAGCAAATTCCCAAGTAATTTGGAAGACATCCAAGAGGTGGTACAAAAGGAAAAAGGTCATAAAGTATAGGCAGGAATGCTTCTCTGAAGAAAAGAAGCGAGTCGGGGAGTATTTTACCAACCAATTCAGTATAGCGATGTGGTTTTACTGCGCCGGTCGGTATGTTGGGCAATTAGAGCAACTTCAGAGGGTGAAGACATGATCGCTGCAGCTGGGGCCGAGTTCTCCCATTTCCTTTTCCATGTTTCCTGCCGGAAACACAGTCTGCTCCCATGGGCACTTTGAAAACTTGAGATTCAAAAGAATTTAAGAGACACATGAGATCCTTTTCCAACTTTGATGTTGGCAGATTATTAAGCTCTTGCTGAAGTGTAGCTTCTGATGCAGCAGGTCAAGGGTGGGACCTCAGAGGTGAAGCCTGCATTGCTGGTCCAGGATCCATATTTTGAGTAGAAAAAAGCATTCTATTAAGCCTAGGTGATTTAAGTGGTCTTCAGGAGGCAGTGATGAACTGGGTACTACCTCGAGGCCATTTGACCTAATTGTTCTAGCCTGGAGACCAAATATTAATGATTTGAAAAATTATCCAAGTTATTCTAATGGTCACAATATATCTTACTCTAAAACCCACAAAGCTGTAGGTTTTCTGTGTGCCTGAAATGCTCACTAATCCCCAGACCTGTTAGTTTTTAAAAAGGGAAAGTGGTCAATGTCATCCTGTTAATGAGAAATTCTAGGATACAAATGATGAAAATGGAGAGAAAGCTGTAGGCAGTTTTCAACTTTATATAAGCAAACATATTGTGGAAAATAGAGCTACGTTTGCCTTGGGCAGGCTGCATTGGTCTGAAGTAATTTTTGTCCCTAGAGACAGATTGAGGCCAGAGAACTTCTCATAAGCTGGTAGAGAAAATGATCAGATTAATTCATTTAATAAATGTATATTGTCTCTGTGTTCTGGGTGCCTCCTATGATACTACGTCCCATGCAATGAGTATCAAATAAAACCCCAAATATGGCTTAGTGTGATCATTGCTTTAGAGGAGACACTGACAGATTGTATCAGGAGCACAGGAGAAGGTGGTCACGAATCTGCTAGCAGCCTCTAGGAAAGGCTTTTAAGAGACATTCAAAACTAAGCCTTGCAATATTTGGAGGAAGGTGACCCAGTGGCACAAGAAGAGCAAGTTTACAAGGCAGGGGGAACAACATGACCAGAGAAGAGCAGTGATAGAGTAACATGTCTGGGAAACGAGAGAGAAGCGTGAAAGCACAGAGTGCGTGATAGAAGGGAGGGGAGGCAGGTGGGCAAGGTGCCAGCTACGGGGCTTCTGTGCCAGTTTGAGAGCACTGTGCTATCTCACACATCAAAGTTTGGAAATGACGGCCCTTAGGTCTCCACTGTGCTATTGCTGCACCCTAAGATGAAGAATTTTAGATTATAAATTTGCCTCTTATTTGATTTCTCATCTCAATTTATAAGAGATGAAAATTTTGCATGTATGTGAAGACTCCTAACAAATTTGAAAACTAGAAAGTCAAATTCAGATTAGTTGCTTCATATAAACTTTCTTTTTTAAAACACTATTTAATTGACACATAATTGTCTGTATTTATGGAGTGCAGTGTGATATCTTGATATATATACAAGATATGATCAAAAAATATGATGAGTGTTTAAATACAAAATTAGAGTAAAAGACACATTGCCCTTAATCTGCTTTAAAATACTTCCATATAATTTGAGCATGTTTATCCCATCATTTTTGCTACTTTTTGCAGCACTTCTGGAAACTCTCCTTCATATCTTTAAATATACTGCCATGGCTGCCTCAGTGTCCTAATTCACTCAAAACATTTACCTTTCATAGTCATTTTGACCTTGAGGAGGAGTCAGGAGTCACGTGGTGCCAGGCCTGTAAATGAGGTGACAAAGACAGTGTCATGTTTTTATTTGATAGAAATGGTCATAGCTAATTTGAATCAATTCAGGCAGCCATGAAAGCACAGCTGAAGACACTCAAAAAGAAGACTTTCTGAACGCCTTCAGAATGAGGTCGGAACAAGGGGATGAACGTATTTAAATAAAAGGGCAATATTTTAAGGAAAATTAATGGTAATGTGTCTTTTACTAGAGCACAGTTTTTCAAAATTTAAATATCATTTGTGATGATGGTCATTCATCATCATATACATTGTGTGACAGCCAAAGCGGGACATTTCGCATGGCCATCACTTCATACATTTATCATTCAGTTGTGGCAAGAACATTTAAACTTTTCTCTCCTAGATATTTTGAAATACTCGATGCAGTACTGTTAGCATTAGCACTGTATTACGTAGGAGAAGACAGAACTCATGTCTCCTGCCTGATTGTGACTTTGTCCCTCACTGAACAGGCTGCTCTCACTTCTCCCTTCCCTGTATTATCCTTAGCTTCCATAAATAGTATTCTACTTTCTACTTTTATGAGATCAACTATAAGCATCTAGTTTGTGCCTTCAGGAATTCTCACTGGTTTTAATCTGTATGGATATTAAATACTCCAACCTGAAGTAATCACATGGTCTATTAGAGGACGTCACTGATGCTGGGCTAGCTGTTCAGACATCAGAAGCATCATTTCATCCCTGGTCCTAAAATATTATGTGTGATACCCTCATGGCTAAAAACATATTCCTGGTTCTCTTTGAGCTAGTTTTCTTGATTGCTACAATTAAAATCCCATAATTGTAACACCTAGAATGAGCAGAATGTTAAACATTACCAGTCATGAACATGTCTACACAAATATACAAACCAGATTAGCAAGTCTCACTTAAATGGACCCTCAGTGGACAAGAGGCAAAGCATGTGTGATCTAATGTAGTGTGACTGCTTGGGACATTTCTGTGGGATGCATGGCAGGGTGGACAACCCCAAAAGAATGAAGCCACTTAGTACCTTAAAAGGAAGTGGGTAAAGAAAATGCAAGCTTCAGGGTAGAAGGATACCAAGAAAGACATCCCAGACATCTGTTTCCTCTTGGGCTCTAGCAGCTTGATGCAATTGATATCTGTAGAGCTCGAGGCCTTGGATCTCACAGTAGGATTATGAAAAACAACTTAGGTTTTCATTGTTAAAGACTGGAGGAATTTAATGATATCCAAGACAATCAGAGATAGTATTCCCAGAGCATCTCCAAACTGTTGGTTTTATTCATTATCTCATGCCAAGACAGAGAGGGACATAAGCAAATATTTTTGTATTTTGAAAAGGATGTTTTATTTTTTAACATCTTGAAGGAAAGAAAGCAAACAAGTCTGGCTAATGCCTTTTTTAAAGAGAGAATATGTTTTTCCTAGTTAATGACAAAAATTTCACTGAGAGGGAGGAAAAAAATTGTAGCGTTTATAAAAATGTTGATGTAGATATAATTAGATCCATTTTAGGACCAAAAGTTTTATGCAAAAACTGACAGAAGGATACACAATAATTATAGTTTCCTGACAAGCTGAATAGAGTTTTCTTTTTTTATCTTACGGTTTTAGAAAACCAAACTGTAAATAAATATGCAGTTTGACAGATTGTAATTGCGATCAGCAAGGCGTCTTTTCATTTAATCAGATGGTGTTATTAAAATGGGGTTACAATTAAACATTTTATAATGTGACGTAGAACTCCATTAAAATTCTCCAGCAAACAGCAATTTACATCTGATGTTTCAGCAACCTTTTTCTATTTGCAGAAATGTTATTGGCTCTGACCTTCTACAAGATGGGTCTCTTTCTTTTTTTCTTCTTTGATAAATAATGTTGAGCAGCTATTTTTTTCTTTGCACAACTAAGACATTAGTTTTGCATGTTCTTCTTGAGTTATTGTGACTCTTACAGTGAATGTGCTAGACCAAGTAGAAGATTTGAAAAAACTATGTTTACTTGACAGAAAATTCATTTTCTCTGTTTATATAACAGTCATCCCCATCAACTTCAAATTAATATTGAACTTACAGTTAAATTTGTTCCAGAGAGAGATTAATAGTAAGCTTTTTCAGAGAGTAAATATCAGTTAATATTTTTTATTCCTAGAAAAGTACATCCTTAAACAAAGGACAAAAAGGTGTGAAATTGAATTTGGCAGTAATTAAAAGGAAAATCATTTCAAAATACTGACAAGGAAGCATTATGAGCTGTTTCCCTGTTCTTTCTGAGTCTTTGGCATGATTTTGACAATAAATCTCTTGATCTTCCTAAAGAACATCCAGAAATGTGAGTAAGCATTGCCATAGGATCAACTTCAGATGATCAGATAACAGAACATAATGGAAAAGGGAATCCAAATTGTAATACTACACTTTGACAGCACAAAAGAATACGCAAGTGTGGTGCTCACTGTGGACTTGTGCTGTGCAATCACTGGCAGTCTATCCCCTCAGACTGAGATTGCTTTCTAGAATAGAAGAAACTTCAGCAAAGGGGAGAATTCTGCCTCATGTTGATCAAAAATCTTCCACCTGTATGTTTTAGCCAGCTAAAAGGCAGAGTTCAGTGGGAATGACAACCTATTTTCCATTTTTTGAAAAAAGCAAATTTATCTAGTAAATTGTAGTCGAAGAATTTTTCTAAGCTGAGGATGTAGCCAATGGAGGAGGACTTGCCTGTCATCACAATGCCTTGAGTTCAAGGGGGAAAATAAGATTTTTCCAAAGGACAACTTTCAAATTAGAATGTGTCAAGTGGTCAGTATTGCTTGTCAATAAGAAATCTTCCAAGAGGAAAACTTCAGAAAAGTAGTCATTTGATTAATGAATATAATTGTGCTACTAGGATAGTAAAATAAAATAATTTCAAGTGTTCTATTACCAATTATCAATATTTGTGTAGAATTAATATTTTATTTCCCATTCATCGGCTGCCTGACTTCTGCCTTATACTTTTCACCTTTCACCACATTCGTGGGATAAAAGGGACTTTAAAATCAAGCTTTTCCATTCTTTCCGAGCTTTGAAGCGCCTTGTTGACCATGTCCTCAACGCCCCCCTCATTTCATAGATGGGGCAAAGCACCCGCAGTGGGAGGCCCCTCGTTACGCGGCAGGTCCTGACACACACGTGGGCCTGAGGCCGCGCGCTGCCAGCCAGTCCTGCTCCAGTCCCTCCCCATTCATTCAGTCGCTTGACTTTCATGTGTTCACTAGTGATGCATCTCCTGCTCTGTGTCAGGCATGTTAAAGTCGCAGTGAGCTTGCTGAAAATTAGAGCCAAATGTGTGCTCAGCCACCTGCAATGTCGAAAAGGAAGAGTGGACGGACGATAGGGCAGTCATCCTGCTGTCACCCCTGAAGAGTGGGAAGAGGGTGTCGCCCAGCAGCTCTCACCCTGGGCCCGCGAGGGATGCTGTGGCAAAGCTTGTCATGGTGTATCAGCAAACAGCAGGCCTCACCCATGGGTGGAAATGATTCTCAGTTCCCCGTACACTGTGGAAATTCCAGTGTGTAAGCTGGGAAAACTCCAAGTCATCCAACAGCAAATATTTATTATATGTCTTATAATAGGGTCTATTTCTTTGTAACATGAGGGGCAGTGAACAACTACAAGGGGTGATAAAAATATGCAATCGATATTTAAAGTTTTAAAATGTATCACAGTAAAAGACAGAGTGCCATTAATCCTCCTCAGAGTGCTCCCCCTGGTTCCAACCGCTCATCCCGCGGTTCTTGACACTTTGGGAAGCGGAGCTGGAGGGTCCCTGTCCTGAGGTGTGATCAGCGCTGCAGCGGACACTTCTGCCGGCGTCGCCCCCTCCTGCAGAGGCCATGCAGCTCCCAAAGCACTGCAGGTGTCACTCACCTTACTCCCCGACTGGCCTGTCTGCTCCCCACTCTTCCCCCAACGCAAAGTGGACGTGGGAGGCGAGGGTTTGTATCCACTCAGGACACAGAGGCAGCCGTGACAGTGCGACCAAGGCGCTCAGAAAGGACTTCCAGAACTTCTTCACAGATGGCAAGAATGATAAGATATAGGGTTTTTTAAAAGGGTGGGTATTTTTAGGTCCATTGAAGACCATATGTCTTTTACTATAGTATTTTTTTTAAAATTTAAACTTTCACCACACTTTTTGTAACGTACTTGGTAGGTGTATATGTGTGATGTAGTAGGGGGAGAGACGGAGGGAGAACCTGTAAATACAGACCATATGGCAAAGCAGAAAAGATAGACATAAACATATCAAGATACCAAAAATCACGTTTAATAATTTTAGAACATTTTGTCCATTTCTATTCCATCGTGTGGTATTCCGTAGGTCCAGTGTGCTTCTTGACAAAACTACTCAAATCACTGCCTTTGAGGACTTGTGTTTTTAGAGCTAATCATGCATCTTTGTTTTCTAAAGCACAATCTGGGTCCAGTTGCTTTTATTTATTCTATTATTATTATTTTTTTGGTACTAAAACCTGAACTCAGTACTTTCACACAGAACTACATTATCAACCTGCCCACTTTGTAGAGCTTATTTTTGCGAGGCTTCTCACTAAGTCGCTAAGCTATCCGGGCTGCGCTGACTGGTGGTCCTCCCAGCCCGGCCTCTGGAGCGCTGGGATGAGGGGTGTGCGCCACCCCAGGAGGCTGTGGATCTATAATCTTTCTTAATCGCTTAAATGCAGTTTTTGTACTGTTCATGGGGCTCATTTTTTTAACCCCTTGCTCATCTGACCTTATAGCCAGGAATTAAGAAATTCATCACATTAGAAACATTTACAGAAGAGAACCACGCAGCAGCAAGAGCCCCAGTTTCTACGCCAAGGTCTGTGTTTGAGACCTGTGAGTCTACTGCTATATGTGTCTGTGGGTTTGGTCAGTCTATCAGTTAAATGTCTGTAAATGCACATAATAGACCTGCAATATATGTTAACTCATTACCAGTGCAGGCTTCTCCCTTGAAAAGAGGATGCTTGACGATGTGTCCTCAAGGTCACTCCCTGTTCAAGAATTCTCTATTTACCATGGACCCCTGATTCAACAAGACTTTTAGTAATGTAAATATTAGCTGGTATTCAGAAAGATCCCTTATTAAACTTGGAAAGCAAAGATGAATATTCCTGGAGTTGATGGAAAACCCGTCTGAGTCCACTTCTAAATACCACTGGGAGGTAAAATCACAGCAGCTGCTTACCAGTGCAGGGAAAAACTATATCTGAATTTTGGATTAGAAGTGAAAAATACTTTATCCAGTTGAAACTATAGAGGGAATTTAGATAGGATGTAATTACACAGCTGGAATTTGTCCAAAAGCCTTGACTAACCCGCCTCCTCCTACAAGAAGCACATTTACCATGGGATCTTTAATGGAGGCATATTATCAAGACCTTCAATTTTAACACCGAGTCTAAAACAACAGAGTCCACTACACATTTGTAATATCCTGAATTCCCTCAGCACTCATCTCAGCACATTTGTTTAATGCTAAGCTTCAGCAGCACCAATTCTTACAACATCTTGTCTTCCCCCAGGGCCTCTACTCTCACCACTTGCACTTAATTCTGCAATTCTTAATTTCTGTGATGAGTGCCCAGAATGCACCCTATAAACTGTGTTTGCTCAGTGAAGGTTTCTCACCAAAGGGTAAGCCCCACTCAAAGACTTTTTTTTTTTTTTAGAAATGGTAACCTGTTTTATTTTGGACAGCTACTTTCATTTTTGAAATTCAGGCTGTGCTGTCGACTGGCTTTTAATGAGAAAGCAGGGCAAATATAAAGTCATTTCAAGGCTTCTTCATAGGGGTGACACCCAGAACTCGTAGAGCTAGCGTTTCTAAGCAAGTGGATACCGAGAGAGTTCACAGGCACCCATGAAAAATTTGCTAAAGTTTCACACGCTTCTAAAGGAGATTCAGCATTTTCTTGGACATAAGGATGGAATAAGAAACAAAGAACCACATTTCACTGTGAGGTGGTAGATGTAATTAAATCAGCTATTGAAAGAAATGAATTTAAGTAATCCAGATAACAGAGGACAGAAAGATTTATATCCCTCCTTTTGGCAAAACAGCATGATAAACTAACTTGTCTTTTCACAAAGCATATTTGAAATAAAAATCCCCTGACACAAAATAAAACTAAAGCAATACTCAAATTCTAGGTTTGGAAAAGCCTCCAGATCTGAAATTGCTTTCTTGACTTGAGTTTCCAAATGGAGTATTTGCCCCACAAACACCCAATTTTCAGAGACTCAGATTCAATGAGTAGGGTGAACCAAATGGTTCTTTTATAGGTTTCCTCTCCAACTGCCATAATTAATAACTTGATTTGGAACAACATGTGCATGTTGGATTGAATTGTTCACTCTTCATTTGGTATAGACATTTTTTTTGTCCAGAAATTGGTGATGACCAAGAAGTAAAATAGTAAACCATAGAGTCTATCAAATAAAGACAATTAGTTTTGTATTGAAAGGAATGTATACCGTAAATTAAGGAGGAAATGAACACTTATCCTAATAAAGATTGTCCTGTGTTAAAACCCTAGATTTTTTTTTACATTGAGATAATCTGTGTATAAACATAGATGGGTAATTTTTTTTATATTATGTATGTGTGTGAGACTAATGTTTAGAACTTTAAAATAGTGTACCCATGCAATAGATACAACACTGTATTAATATACAATGCATTTCCCATTTGACAACAAACTAGCAAATGACATTGAATATTCCAGTTCTATTCAATAAAACTTGGACACATGAATATCTCTAGCACACCTATACCTGTTTGTGAAGTCTGCCCAGGTTATTTTAAGGTTTGCGGTGTATTCTCTCTATTATTATATTTTTACATTTTGACTTGTGCATGCCACATATTTATAACCATCCTGATCAAGCTTGAACCAGCTTGATTACTTTTGACTTGTGCTGTAAGATTTCTTCATTCTTCCTGGAAATTTCAAGACATTTTACTCTAAACCTATTCTTTCTTTCTTTAGATTTATTTACTACCTTTAGAAGTAGAAAAGTCCAATTTCAATCATGTTTGAAATAACTCATTTTAGACAAGTACGTGCTGCTCTGCTTACAAAACATATATGAGTGGAATATGCAATTACTACAACTCGGTTTCCTGCCACAGAAACATTTCAGCATTATAGCATTACAGAAATAGAATGACATGCATAATGAAAGATTTCAAGATTCACCCAAGGCATTTATTCTCTTCACCTTAATGTTCTCAGCAGTAGCAGAGTATCCATTAAAAGGTACTATGAATTATGGTTGCCTAGCAACTGGAAGGAGCTTGTAACAGCACCAAAGAATGAAATGGCTGGTTGATAAAATGAATTTCTCTGAGCATTAGCCTGTTGAAACTGCCTTTTCTTGTGGAACATAAAGTGCATTTATTTGTCTCATGCATTTTTTATTAGAAAATTATTTGAGTTCCAGGGACTTGAATCGTTTTGCTACAGGAGATATTTGATTTTAATGTGTTGTACTAAAATAAGTAATAAAAGACACTTTCTTCAAAGCAAAGTCACCAAACAATCCTATGTGGATTTTTTATGGAAGAAATAAAATATTTGATAAACTATTCCATTAGTGGTTTCTAATTAAGAATGGCCTCAGAGCGAATTGAAAATATCTACTGATGCCATCAAAGAATGAGGTTGAAATACTGGATTCTTCCTAGTTACATGAGCTATACAAATATTCTATTGACACTGAAATACAAAAGGAGCATGAACTGTTAAAATCTTACACTTTGATGTTTGTGAAAATTCAACAAAGGTCTAAATATTTACAGAAACTTTAGCAGTTACACATTATCTTCATTTTATCTTATTTAATTTTATCATAATATGTAGTCCATATACACATTTTTCCCCTGTCATTCCTAGACTTTCCTTATTTGCAGTGATTAAATTATGGACCATATTGTATTGCTTTGCAGGTCACTTGCCCCAAGAAATATATACTCAGGTGACATGAATAGATAGTGTCAGCAGGTACTAACAGTACATATTTGAAATACTTATATTGTATGTGTATTTTTTCAATTTAAAGTAAATCATACCTTCTGCCTAGACTCACAGAAAATGGTAAACAGCCAAAAATTGGGAAAAAAAAAGTTAAAACCAGCTTAAAGTAGAAACAGTTTAATCACAAATAATAATGTACTGAATTATTTTGTTTTGGCTACTCACTTTCTATACTTCAGTATTATCCTTGTGTATACACATGGAAAGCTTCCTGTACAATTTTTTCTTTCTATGCAAAGTGTAGCACATATAGATTCATCTATTTTTGCATATAAGGAGTTGCATTACCCACATTAAACCATCACTTTTTAATAATCATTCTATATATAATATATCATTTCTAAAATTTCAGAACACGATTTTTTATGCTAACATAATCTTTGGTTTGAAAATAGTTATGTTAAGCCAATTTTATTCCATTGGGAGAACTGTAGATACTTCTTTGTCTGGAAGTAAATGAGAACAAGTTCTTTGTAAGAGGAAGAATCAAATGGGAATGTTATTGATCCTTCCAAATGGAAAGAATTTTACACAGGATAAATATTAGTGCAGATAGCAACAAAATGACCATCTCTTGAAGTGACGATTGTGGCGCTATCTCAGAGTCCAGCTGAAAAAGGGCACTGGAGTATATTTGTTGAAACACACCAGTGTAGTCAAACAAGCTTGTGATTTTCCATTAACAATACTCACTGGCAGTGTTTTCTCTGGGGCTGGAAATTTCCAGCTATAGCTGCAGATCTTCTTTCACTGAGGGAGCTGGCCTTTTGTTACATCTTCCCCTTAGCTAAAATTAGGAGAGTGGGTTTTCTCTCTTTGGGAATTGCATAATGGACCAAGCTTTCTCATTTTCAGTGTGATGTTCTCATCTGAGCTTTCTATCACAATTGTGTGTGAGATTCAGATACTGTTTTGATTAAGTCAGAAAACACTTATCAAAAAATATAGAATTTATATCTTTTAAAAGGACTGATATCTAACGCCCAGATTCTGGCTAAAAATTCAAAAATGAAGGAATCTTTCAATGTTGATTATTAGTGTTTTTCCTACAGTGATTATTGGAAGGGCTAGGCTTTCCCTGGTGAACAGTAAAAGCTTGTACTATATTGTTAATCAGTAGTGTGAAAGTGGTGAAGATGAGAAATGATCATGCTCCTATAGCCTTACATCTCTTTAAAGCTCACAGAGAACTTTCATGTGCATGATTGCATTCAATTTTCACAACTACCCTCTGATATAAGGACAGGAGATGTCATTTAAAAAGAAGAATTTCCTGCAAAGAACACTAGATTTGAAGTGACAAGACCAGGTCAAGGCTGGGGCCTCACTGTGTCTGCTCAGCCAGGTCACTGGACTTTTCAGAGCAAAATTATGAGCAAAACTAATCGTGTTACTTACTGGGGTGGGCCCCGATACGCCCATGCCAGGAACTTTTCTCTTGGGTACCCAGTATGTATCTCCTGAAGCTTAGGGTGTGATCCTCTACTGGCACTTCGAAACTCCTTCAAATGTAGAAAAACTGTGTTGGTTTTTCAAAACCAGAAGTTCTGTAGAATAAATTGGCTTTGATCTTTAATGCCTTAGCAGTTACGTTATTAAGTTAATTGTAACCTGTCAGGACTAAACTGTATAGATTTCAAGCATGACTGAAAGATAAAAGAAGATAGTTTGGAGAGGAGAGAGCCATCTTTTTAAAGCTGTATATGAATAATCAAACAAATAAATTAAGCATCAGTCACTGTCAGTATTTTGCAAACATTGAAATTTCAGAGAGTTCAATGCAGCAGAATCCTACTTGAACATAAACAGATTACACTTGTAATAATCCTGTGTTACTACAGAGGGAGCCAGATTGAAAACTTCTCCTAATATTTCATAGAATTATGAAATACAACCTGTATGTGTTTACCATGTGCCTACCAGGTAAAGGAGTTTTAATAGAGGAAGATGGCTGTAAATATTTTGATGATTTTATCAAATCTATTCTCCAAATGTTATGACACAGCTGTTGTTTTGGGCCCTATTCTTAGATTATTTTAGATTATCTATTGATTATGGAAAATGAATATTATACTCAGAATAACTATTTTATTTTAATATGAAATATTTTAATTTAAAACTTTCTACATAGAAGCAATCAGGAGCTGTTCCATCTTTTGATGGATTGCCAATCCACTAGAATAAAAAATAGAGAGAGAGATAGCCAAGCTAAGAGGGCAAACAGGACTGATCACTCATGGAGATTACATTCACGGTTCAACCACAGGGGCTACTGCCGCGGGTAGGTAGCATGTGTGTGTGTTTCTTTAAGACTTCTATCTAAATGAAATTCTGCTCTACAGCCATCTATGAAAATGTGGCAGAATCTAACATTTCAGTCTTGGAATGACTATAGCCTCATGAATATTCCATCACTGGCAGTTGCCAGAATCTTCAAATAAGCAACAACATAAGGTCAAAAAGAAGTAGAGAACACATTACTGAGTTTTAGTCGATGTTGCAGTTTGATTTTGAGAGAGATCTTTCTTCATACGGCGAGTCCCAATGATGCCTGCAGTTGACACGCGCCTGTGATGGGTGGATTGTGTCCTCCTGAGTGTGTCCTGAAGACCAGGCCTTTACAGCATATTATTTTTCTGACACATTAGTTCATGCTGTATTACCCAGGAATTCTATATCCAATTCCTGAATTTTTCCGTCCAGATAAAAATATTGTAGGAAAAGTAAACCGAATATTCCATTAAAATAAAATAAACATGTTGACAGAGTAAAACCTAAGAGATAATTAGTGAAATGGTGGTCATAACTTAAGAGAAGCAGGACAATTTCTTGTAGATAAGTTTGCTTCTGGAAATTTCTATCTTTAGGAAAAGATTACCTAATCTAGGGTATAATTGTACTGATTTTTTCAAACTACCAATTGTGGATAATAGAAGGTGAATGCAGTTGTTAGGGATGTTTCTTAACTCCAGAAGTGACATTCTAAGAATTACAAACATTCCCAGTATAGACTAGAAGAAGAAATGAAATGACCTGACAAATAAAAGGCTGAAGAAGTGTCTCAGGTGCCTGTGTGCTGTTTGAGATAGAATACATTTTGTCCCTAATTCAGGAATATGCTGCTAAGATAAACCCCAGAAATTCTTTGTGTCTGATGAGAAGAGTTAGTGAGGGGTCAGCATCTCCCCTGTTCTTATTTGGGTTATCATGTGGGCCATGCTGTGTGTAGATAAACACTAACCCCAGTGTGTGGATAAACACTGTGAAATGGCATTTCTTCTCACTGGTTTAAAAAAACAACAGATTTAAAAAGAAAAAGAGAGAGAAGAAAGTTATAGTGACATGGTATTCTGCGGCCAGCTCAAGACGTCTCACCCATCAGCTGTTACCAGATCCTTTCAGCACAGCTGCTGTCCATCACTGGGAGTGATGTCCCTTCTTGCCAAATTATCTGCATCTCGATGTGCCCAGGGCTCTGTCACTCATGTCTCCACATGGCTGTGGCCTGAGCGGTCACCAACATCACAGTAGGAGAATTTCTGCCCTGTGTTCAACATGGTCAAATACAGAAAGCAGAACTGGAAATCTTACTAATATTGGTAGGGGCGGCTAAGAAAGGGGAAATAGAAGTCTAACATCTAGATTCTACAGATCCTTTTTGAAATAATCTATATGTATTTCAGATCACTCTTAAATAACTTACAGTCACCTAGTAAGGGTCAGGCTTACCTCTGGAAGCTTCATAATGCTACTCCGGCATTTAATTTTCACAGCTTCCTTCTTAATCTCCATTTTTGCAGACAGAGATACTAAGGTTCAGAGAAATTAAAGCAACCATTAAAACCCAGTCTTCCCCTGCAGTGATCTTTCCAAAGCAGTCCCAATCAAAAAATTTATAATGTTATGCAGACAAAAAAGAAGAAGTAGGAGGAGAAGGAAAAGGAGAAGGGGAAGGAGAGGAAGAAGAAGAAGAAGGAGGAGGAGGAGGAGGAGGAGGAGGAGGAGGAATGGCAGTATCTTCTTGCTCAGGACAGTTGCTGAAGAGAAGCTTTTGAGTGAAGCAGAATCACATAATCTTCAAGTCAGCAAAAATGCTGTCAAGTCAGATTTTTGTTTAAAAGAGACACAGAACTAAACGCGTTAACTGTTAGGCTGCGTACTCAGCACTGCCAGTGGCACACACAGGACTTACAGCTCTCCAAAGATTGTTCCTCTTCTATATAGTTTGGTTTATGCTCAATTTTTATAAAATATTTATATAAAATAGGCGATTGATAAATGTTATATATTTATAATTATAGTCTCATGCATAAAGAACTAGAATCTTTTTGCTTATTCAAATCAACTCTATTTTTGAAAGTTTTCCACACTAGTTTAATAAGATTATTAAACTATCTAATAATATTCTAAATAATCAGAACCTCAAAATAAACAGAACTGTTATTAATAGATATAGTAGGAAAAACAAATAGCTATCAAATGAGCTAATCTCAGTTATTCAAGAATGTATCATTCAGATCCCAAACACTGCGAAAAGGAAAAATACATCATTGTATCAAAATGAATACTAATTTAGCTTTTTTTCTTACTCTTATAAAATAAATAAAAAAGGGACAAGCCCCAGGAGTAAAGTTAGAGCACCTGTGTTTTTAAGCTCAACTCAATTTCTTTTTAAGCTTAGATAACAGTTAACCTGGAAGAGCCCCGCTGCAGCTGGAGGTGAATGACGCAGTGTCTGTCAGGTACCTGCACCAATGGCTCTGACAGGGCGTGCAAATATCTGTGGAATCCCAGTCTGACTCATGGTCTCATAGGGTCACAGGGTTTTCACTTTTCAAAAAAACATCGACAGTGGCCTTCGCACTATCATTTCAAAACTCATGAATATAATTTAGGAAGATTTTCAACATAATTAAAAATAAAGGATAAATTCTTACAAATCAAGTTTCCTATTAGCTAAAGAGCACCCCCATTTTGTTGTGATTTTTTATGGGGTTTTGTTGTTGTTTTGGTTTTGGGTTTTCTTTCTGGCCGCATGTGACCCTTGTTTTTGACTTAGGTGATAATAACACATGCAGCTCTAGAGGCAAGGGCTGCCCAGCAGCCCTCAGTTTTACCTACTCAACACCAAACAAGGGCCCTTAGAATGCGCACATTCATGGTTCGCTCTTTGTATTCCAGTAGCTTCACTTTGCCAATTAGACAGTTCTGAAGTTGAGGCAATGTTCAGCTGTGTCTTGAAGTATCTGAAAGCTGTGGTTCTTTCTTCTGTGTAAAATCAAGTTAATCTTATAAAGCACTTAGTTGGTATTTATGGAGTAAAGAAAATCCACCACAAGTAGCTAAGGAATTCCAAAAACAGAAGGGATGCTGATTTGTTTTATTGGAGAGCTATTAAATTATATCACCCCCCCAAAAGATAATAATTGACTGAATTTGTGGCATTAGACTTTTTGAGGAACATGCACTGAAAGGGGTTATATGCTTTAGTTTTGTATTACATGCTCAGTATTGAAAAGAGTTTGGCAGTACTGTCACTATACAGTATGGTACATGTTTCCCAGGTTGCACCACAAACCAGAATCATTAGAAATCGGTAGTATTTGGAATGCTAATTTGATAGTAATTTCAGAAGATAGAGAAAAACAGTGCCTCTGAGGAAAAAGAAAAAAATATTTTCTTATAGCCAGGCAAAGATGAGAATAAATTAAAAACTTGATTTTTTTCCCAATATCTCTGTGAGAGAGAGAGAGAAAGGGGAGGGGGAGTTGGGACAATATGAAGAATGTCATGTTTCCCATGAAAAATTACAACTTTACATAATCAGTGTACATACAAGGCAGAGATACTGCTGGGTTAAATGAAACTGGAATAAAATAAATCAATAATGTAGCATAATAGAGGGTTTATTTGCACTCACTGCTTTTATTTGACCTCACACATGTGGTGGACCAGCAAGTTCATCTGCTACTGGGTATGTGTAAGGCTAGGTAATTACATAGGTCTGTAACACTTTATGTTACTCTTGCTTCCATTTGTATTTCTGTCTTTCCTGCACAATTGCCCTTACAATTCTCTTGAGAAATAAGAAGCTCTATCTTATAGTTAAGTAAATCAAGAATAAGTAACTTATCCAAGGTCATAACCAATCTAAGGGTATAAAAAAAACGAGACGATACACAATGAGATGGTGATTCCCACTGTAACACTTCTCCGAAAAACATCTTGTGGGAACAACACAGTTCATAGATTTAGACAAGACAGTGGCATATCCAACCTGTATCTGAATGACATTTAATCAGTACATGTGATCTTTATCTGTCTGCAGTTAATTAAATACATCAAAGCATGCATAGGCAGAGTTCTCATGACTATAGGGTACATTTAAGGGAGCCCAAAGCCACACGCCTTCCTCTGTTGAATACAATATAGGTAACATCATTCAATTATAGTCAGATGGATTTCAATCCAGTATCAGGACAGAACAAGTTTATGTTTGTTCCATTCAATTACTACAGTACCCATTAGAAAAATATAGTAGACAGTCAGCAGGAAAAGCAGCCATTATTCTAAATGAAGCAGTAAAATGTCCATTATTGATTTGACACAACCCTTCCCACACACATACACACGTACATGCACCTTCCAGTCACATCTACCTCTTTTAGAACCTTGCAGCTTCTGGAAATGAAATCACCATTGTTTTTTGTACTAACACATGCCTTAAAATTAAGAAATGCTGAGAACCAATGTGTGCTATTCTTAGAAAGTGGAGCAAATTATAACAATGGTACATTGTTCCAGTGGTTGAAAAGCTTGCGGATTAAGGTCTTTAAAAGTGTTTCCTCCCAGGAATGGGGACCTGTTGGTCCCTCTCTCACAGCATCACTCTCATTGTCTGCTCTCAACTGCAGCATGCTGCGAACAAGGGTGGTTTGGAACGCTAAGAAGTAGTAGACCCTGGTGTGACATTGGCAGCAGAGCAACATGTGTACATAAAACTGTGAGGTCCATGTGCTCTGTGAAGCAGTTTGCCAGACACACAGAGCTTAGCCCCTACCCTGGGCAAAGTCTACAGATACCATCGATCACCTATGAAAAAGCAGAGTTGCTTTCGAAACTTAAAATCATGTTTGAAGCCTCTCTGTCCCCAGCTTCTCAGTTCTACAGTGGAGCTCCCATGGAGACAGACACATCCATGTCACCTGCCCTGCTCTCGTTTTCAGCTCTGAATTCCGCACCTTCTAAATGGTTCTAAAACATCCCCTGTGGGTTTTCTTCTCGCATCCCAAACACGATTCCCTCACTGCCACGCTCCTTCCGACTTCACCTGGGTTGTTACTACTCTCCTAGTCGCCGGCGCCCAGCACCTTCCTGCCCGCACTCCCGGCTTCAGGGTCTCCAGGTTCCCATCTCTACGGTGTCTTTACCTGACTGCTTCTTACCCATCCCAAGCACAGAAGGGGAGAAGGGGGTGACAGGGGTGCTTACCAAGGACAAACATGAGAAAGTAAGCGGTTGTCTCTCCTCTGGAGTAATGTTCAGATCTTAAAGTATTTATTCTCCTCCCATTCTTTTGCATACAGTTCACCAGAGCAGTTCCTTTAGAATCTAGTTTTATTATATGATTTCAGTGCTCTGAAATCTTTTCCAGTCTCCCTTGCCTTTTCAGTAGGAGCTATGGTCCTTGGGAAGAGTTGCCATAATGAAGGGTGAGGACTTTGGAATCATGTGTCCGGGGGCCAGCGCTGCCCACCCTCCCTAAGGGCCTAATGCTTACGTCTCACTACAGCCTTATACTTCTATATTTCTCAACGTCTCTCTTACATATGCAGTAGAACTGTCAATGAAACTAGTTTCTTAGTCATTTTATGAATACTTCCAATATGTTTCTGCCTACCTGAAATTATTTCGTTTTGGAATTTTCTTGTTTTCTTCCCTATGGTTAGTAAAATTTAACAACTGTGGCCATTAATCATGATATGTCAGCTTCATTACTAAGTGCCTAACGGAGTAGCAAAGCTTCTGGGTGTGTCGGGGAGGGTCACAGAGGCACTGTCTTGGGCACAGTCTCTCCCTGGAACTGTTCGCCTGCTCTGCTTTCCAGTTGCCATAAACTTAGTTCTACTGTGCTCTTCCACAAAGATGCTTCTTGCTTGAGGCCAGCTCACCATGGATTGGGTGTCAAAAGCCATGAGCTAAATTAAGCTTCTGATCCTCACAGTTATGAGTGTCTGGTATTGTGCCTCAGTGATGGAAAAGCTGGTTAATACAGCAGCCTTCTAGTTCAGTTCAAAATACTCTCAAATGAAGGGGTTCTGTGTCCCCACGTCACGCATCTGTCCCTCTCCAGTTCCCTGTGACACATTTCACTGTTGGTGAATGTCCTGTGTCTCCTGCTGTGTTGCAAGCACTCTCAATCCGATGGCTACATTGGCTCCCGCTGTGAATTCCCACCAATGTGGAATGTGAACCCTAGTTTGTGCACAAAAGTTTTCACTTACTGAATGACAGTATTATCCACTATATCTTGCTAATAAAAACAAAAGGTGTTTATCAAAATCGTGGACAAAAAGTACCTTATACAGTGTGCAGGGTAACTACACCCCATTTGCCAGATTTCCCAACAAAATAATTATTTAAAAATATTTTTTCAATGTTCACACCCAACCTTTGAGAAGAACACATATATGTCAAAACATACATAGCCTTTAAGGTCCTTAATTGGAAATCTTATTTTTACAATGATGAGATCAGTTTAGTCACAGTTTGCAACTTGAACTCCTGTTAACTAACAACATTCTTTTCATTGTTGAAAAACAAATTACCAGTATTAAACTAGTTACAAAATACATGAGCCTTGAAATTTTGCTAGGTCAAATCTTTTGGTCACAGTATTTTACATTTTATACCATGGCCTCCAGTGAATAAGCTCCATCCTAAGACATGAGACCTTCAAAGACTCCTGTGGAGAAGGCATCTACTTCTAATGGACTCTTTCTTAATATAAATGTCATTTTATTGTTTTATTGCTTGAACTTGTGATACATTTACATAGCTGAGAATCAGAAATAGTTTCTTCTTGTTATTTTCCCGTTTCTACCGCCCCTGGCGAACCAGGTCACCACTGGCTTTGTTTCTCCTCCTTACAGAGCGTGCAGAGTCTCACTCCGCCACCCAGCCCCACCTGTTTTCACAGAAGCTGAGTGCCATGTGCCCGCCACGCCCTTGCTCTCACGTGGCCTCTGCAGCTTCATTCTTTCTCGTTGTTCCTTAATGTTCCACTGAGTTAATTCCTCACAACCAACCTCACAAACCAATGATCGAATCTGCTATCGAAAGGTGTTTTGTTTTTACTTTGTTTATCATTGTGAGAAACACTTCAAGGAAGAGCCATGTAAATGATTTTATATGTGGGCAAATACCATGGTGGAATTTCTGTATTAAAAGTGTAAACATGTATTGTCAGTTTTGAATGCTTTTGTTGGTATGTGTTTGTTACACGTAATAAATACATTCATCATGGGGCACTGGAACATCTACTTATGGCACCTAGATCCTTTTCATTTCCCCCACCGTTCTCTTCCTCCCATGTCATTCATTCTAACAGATATGTCAAATGCATTCTGGGTATGCTGCACTAATTTGCATTGTCATTATCTAGGAAAGGGTCTGTCTTCTTCCTTAGCCTTATCAGACTTTTGAATTTTGGCTGACCTAAGAGATGAAACAATCTAAGTATATTTTTTCATAGTACTAAAACCAGACTGTATTGTTTTGAGAAGTAAAGTTGCTGTTAGAATTTATCCTGGTATATGTGAGAGAATTTAGCCTATTACTGAGGGGTAATATAATCGATTTTTCATTCACTTACCTCAACGGTGTGCATGAGTCACACCTTCCTCAATGCTCTACTTTGGATTCAGTGGATTACATGATTCACTATTATAAGTAAATTTGTATACACAGCTGAGTCTATTTCCACACTTTATGTTCATTCTGTTCCTGTACCAATCCTCTAGCGTTTCAATTATTCAAGTGTTTGGAGGTGTTTTAGTATGTGATACTCTTAATCCTTCTTTATTATTCTTTGCTATTTCTGATAGTTTTTCTATCTGTGCTTTAGGAAAGTTGCCTAACCCTATAAAACAAAATAGAAACCATCCTACTAGTTGCCTATTAGTGTTTCACCACATCTATAAACTAACCCAAAGAAAACTGGCATCTCCTGATGTTGAATCCTTTTCTTCAGTGCATGGTACACATTTACATTTTCTTTCACTCTTTACCAACAGCAGTATTTTAAACAAGTTATCTTTATACATCCTCTACATATTCTGTTAAACTTACTACTGTTTATTACTAGTTATATTCCATGTTGCTATTTTTTTCTTACATTTTCTGTTTGGAGACTTTCTCAAAAATAAGAGAATAAATATGCCACATAAGAACATGTAAAATACAGCTAATATTCTATTTATGGAAAAATTTGTGGCCTTACATGAGTAAACAAATTTTATAAAAAGAAAATTAAAAGCAATGCATTTCATTGTACAATAGATAGTGTGATAATGAAAGGGAAAGAAAGTGGGAAAGGAAAGAACTGGGATGAGGAAGGGAGAGAAGGAAAAAGGGAGAAGATTTCTACACTACTATTCTCTGTCAGTTCATCCAAAAGAACTTTCACTGTGTGATTGTTTGATCTTTTTTTTTTTTTGGTGCCTAAATCTTGTAACCTGAACAACTACTTCTAAGATAACAATATACAATATATTAATTAGTGTTAATTTCCTGCTATTTTTTGGAAATTCTGTATTGTTTCTAGCCTTTTTCTGTTTTGCTTTCTTAAAATAAAAAAAGAAATACTTTTCAGATGTATTTATATGACACCCACATTGTAGTACTGCTTGGGTCTCATCAGGGAAGAAATGCAGTTTTCCCTCTGATAGAGCTGTGACATCAACAATTTCAACTGATGTCATTTACAGCAGAAAATAATAGAATAAAATAACTTGATTATTAATTACAGTTAGTTTCACTTTGAAGTAAAACTTTGACACTCATTTCTTTTGTTGCAGCTCTTAATATCTGGCCCTTTCGTGAGAGCATTAGGTATTAGACACATGAGACACCAGAGCAGAGATGCCCACATTCTGCCGAGTGAAAGATGTGTGTCTGATTTAAAATTTTTTACCTTAAAGAGAATAAACCAAAACAAAACAGAATAAAGCAAATCAGAACAGAACAATGCAAACAATACAGGACTTCAAAACAAGACAACAGGAAATCAGCAATGGCTACCATAATATTTCTAGTTTTCTTCAAAATAGCTGTCCATACCATCGTATGTGATGGGGAGCTGTGTGAGTCTTGTTGGGAATAGTGAGACAGGCTCCCACCCAGATAAGCAGGTTGTTCTTTCCTGAAATTTCCTTTCACACTCTGCTGTAGCAATCATTTGATAGCGTGCACTTTGAGTGATCATCAGGAATAGATGGTAACAGGTGTACAAGTATGTGGAGACACACACACTGAACCTTCAACATGAAACTATCTTCAAAGTTCCAATCTCAAGTATATGTTGTACATGGTGTCATGATTTGATATCCCACAAGGATCCCGTGTTCTACTCTCAGAATAGCTTCATGTTTGAGGGTATATTGTTTGTACATTAATGAAATGGAAGCCAAATTTTATAGGCTTTCAGTCCTGCCTGAAGCACAAGCGTTAGAGATTGACACATGCAATCAGCCTCCCAAAGTCAACACTGGAGCACATCGCACTTGAGGGAAGGATGGACCACAGACCCCTGCAGTCTGTGTCGTGAGGCCACAATAGTGAGTCACAGAAACCTTAGCCAAGGACAGGCAGTAAGTGAATCTGACCTGAGAATTGATTTTTGGTGATGTTCGCATGGACAGGACATGTTACTCCCCCACACACTTAATACAGTAAAACGCTTTCAATATTAAATACTATTCCCATTAAAACAATATCACTTGGTGGGAACAAGTTCAACAGCCAGCATAATGACAAAAAGTTGATAAAGTAAAAGGTGGATTTAACAGCTAGTTTAAATCATCCTGTAAAAAGGCTTTGGAAATAAGCACACGTGTATCAGTTTTTCAGCCAGAAGTAGCATGAGGTAGATTCCAACCTGACTACTGTAACCAAAGAAAATTTTACAGCAAGTGATTTATTTAGAGTGCTAATAGTCATGAGGTGCTTTATTTTGCTGTGTTTCCCAGTATAATATAGAAACAATAAAGAATGTAGTTTTTTCCATTGTCTGCAACCAGACTAAGCACAAGGCATCTATGACCCATTCACTGATTGGAATGTTGAACTTCCCTTACCCTTTTGTAAAAATCCTTCTTATTTCCTGAAAAAGGTTAATTCTGTTGTAACTTTAGCTTATTCTTTTTCTGGAGGAATAAGAGTACCTCTAAATATATATGATTCTTATAAAAACACTGTATTTTCGTATGAAAACATTGTCACATATGTTTTGAAGTATAAACATTTCAGCCCATGTTTGGATTTGAATCACTTCATTACAATTTTAGCACAGAATGTTAAGGGCTTGGGAATGTATTTACTGTGCATGTTATCAGACATGCAAATAATCTTAAGGGAGTAATTGCAACTAGAAATAGCTAAATGAAATTTAGGCAAGACTACAGTGCACCTGTGTAGAATAAGTGATGAAAGAGAATTTTTAAATTCTTGGTGAAGGTGTAGTAATTCAGTGCAGGACTAAGGATGTGAACTATTAAAATTTAGTTTTTAAATAACAGATAAGCATAATTATGGTAGATCTCACTGTGACAGTGGTGGTACAAAACCATGCCACACTTTCACAGTTTGGGTAGAGGCACCAGAAAGACTTGTTTTATGCCTGTGAGGCTCTGTGACAGTCTATTATAATGAATTTCAAGCCACTTATAAATCATTTTGCAGGGACTAATGATTTATTACTGCTGTAATGAACGTCACAGGCATCAATACATTAGTATCCACTTTGAAAAGAATCTTGTCAGGTCCCATTGGACTGATGATCAGTTTACTATTGTTATTAATGACCCTGACCAGCTCTTTGGATCTATGCATAATCTTTTTAGATGACAAAGAATTTCCATTGGTGGGGGGGTCAGTGCATCTGTAAAATAGAAGTATATGTTGTTCTTCATCTCTTTATTAATGCCAAGCTGTTGTCAGCTTTCAAAGCTTAAAGCCCCAAAATTATTTTCAAGTCGACGTAATTCAAACCTATTAAGATGCTAGTGGATACATCTCAAAGGATATTGTCGTTGCAATTGCTTGTCTCTGTTACTAAATTATGGTGTTTTCTTTCTTCTTGAAGCCTCAGCTGGACTCTGGTAGTTTGACTAAAACAGAAATCACCATGTTAGGTTGTCCTCTTTTTTGTTTCTTTTTTAATGTTTAGTGATGTCAGACATTTGACCTGTGAGGCTTTTAAACCTGACCTTGGTGCTGCTTTCCATTCATTAAACTCCACCCTTTGGTCTCTTGTCATAAAAGATAAATGAAGATTTATGCAATCTTTGTTTAAGACAAGATTTGTTGTTTACATTACTGTAGATTAAGTGGAAAAATACCAATTATTTTTAAGTCAATCAGATGTCTTCTTTGAGGTTTCAATTTGCTAAGTTTCTCATGAGCATAATGTTGGTGTATTCAGTGGCACTTTTTGAAAAACTACAGAGATGAATAATTTTCACAGAAACCCTACATGCCATACTTTGCCTTATTATTCAAATAAAGTTCTCAGATATGATGTTTCTGATAAAAAACTAAAATTGGCTTTTAAAATTATAGTTTTTATTTTACAAGACTGTCATGGTGATTAATTCCAATACAAGAGTAAAGCATTGAGGAATATTTTGTAAGCAAGTGATTATTTTTAAATACAGAAAATGATCAGAAATACATGTAATATGAACTTCCATTAAAATACAATATTCCAAGGATTATTTTGGTACTGGGACTCAAACTCAAGGCTTACACTTGCCAGGTAGGCATTGTGCCACTGGGCTGTACCCTGGCCCCCTCTAAGCATTTTGGTCATTATTTACACTAAAAACAAACAAACAAAAACAGTAAAACCAGTCATTTTTTAAATATATTTTTAGATATTGATGGGGTACCCGATGGGTTAATAATTGATGTTAAAAAGTGATCCATAGGCAGGGGCTTAGCTCAGCAGTGTAAGTGCCTGCCTGGCAAGCACGAAACCGTAAGTTCAGTCCCTGGTACATAACAGGGAGAGCTATAAAAGCCAAATAGGTCCTACAATTGTGGTCCTTTATTTTACTGGTAGGAAAACTGGAGCCAGAAAATTTAAGGCACAGCCTCCTGTCTGAGACTCAATGCTGACTGGCAACAGAGGCTGGGTGCTAAACAGTCACGTGTTGAACAGGTGGTATGAACTTTGTGGGAGCTATAAACCCTGTGGGTGTCGCCCCAGAGCCGAACCCTGAACCTGGGCTCTGCAGAGGTACTCAATGCCTTTGCTGAGAAAGTGAGGCGATTCACTAAGTAGATGCAATGAAAAAGAAAAATGTAAACCAGGTGCGTTCTGACCTGTGACCATCTGCTTGTTTTCCTCTCAGTTAAGCACTTTCGTTTTAACCTAATGGCTTATCTATATCTAATGATTTTATTTGGGAAGGATGTTTGCAAGAAATATATAGTGCCTGATACTTTAAAAATGGACTTTCTGATTTGGGTGGGTATGTGTCTCATGCACTCAGGATCCCATTAGTAAATAAATCTTGGGTGAGACAGTTGGAAGACTGAAATAACAGTGACATCCTCCAGTTAGCTCCTTCCCCATGCAACTGAAGTATCTGTGCTGCTGAAACGAGCACCCCACGAAGCAGCACATCCTTCACCCCCTCCTTGCTGCACTGGCCAAACCTGTGCATTACGACTCTCAGCGATGGACGTTGACTTCTTGGTGTAATAGACCATTCCAATCCCGGGGGTCTGTTAAGAGCTCTTGTTTATGTTGATCTTGAATCTGTCATTTTAAATATTTTCTTCAAAAATATGACATTGATTGTTTTAGAGAAAACGAGTTATTATCTAGTGTAATCAGTGTGACTGTGTGGGCGCAGGTGCCTTTGGATTTACCCGTTTCCAAAGCCAGCTGGCCTCGGAGGGTCTCACCTTGTCACATTTTCCTAAGTTACCCAGAGCTCTTGTGAAATCACTGCCACATCTCAGGATGGATTGAACAGATGTGAACCACCAACAAATGCTCTCAAACATCACTTAAAATTTGATTTGCTTATTGTTTTCTGACCTGACAATAGCTTCATGTCCAATGGAAGTAAACACAATATGAAGCAAGGCACAGAATGTTTCGGAAGATTAGCGAAATCAAGATTTTTTAAGTAAGAAATTCATGTTAGAGCCATCATCTAATTCTATACTTATGCCATCCTAATGGCACTAGAGTGGGCCTAATAACTGTGAAATAAAAGTAATCATGTTCCCAACAAATCGTGTTCACAGAACACGTAAACATAGTATCTGAAAATCACCACGGTAGTGGAAGAAGGTGCAGGTTTCAGCCATAACTGCTCACTTATGTGAACCTCCAGCAAACCGCTGCAACTCTCTGAGCATCAGTTTCTTCCTCTGAGGAGCAAACCTTTGCCATCCCACTTACAGGATGCCACAGAATTTAGACGCATAGCCAGGTCTGTGACAGTGGCAGCAGTGACCCTCAGATGCACCTGTTCTGTTGCTTAATGCCCACACCCTTTTCCCTGCACTGGACTGTAAGCCCTCACCCTCCAAATCACGGTTCATATATGTCCATGAAGGCATGGTATGAGGTGAACCCTAAAGTTCTTACTGCTCCCCCACAAACATATGGAAACTGTATGAGGGGTTTTTCTCATTAAGCAAAATTCATTTTCTTTGGAAGACAGTGCTTTATCCAGAGATGGTCTTCTAATTTCACCAGTGTCACAATAGTCTCTCTCTTATGAAGTGGTGATGCTCAGATAGCCACCTCATTTGCTAGGTGCTCATTTATAAGCCTGGTAAGTTGGCACTTTATCATTTGCATCACTTGGTAAACACTTCGTTAGTGGTGAAGCCCACGGTCTGGGTATCCACTGTTCCGAATCTTTATAGCTCACCTCTTCCCACCTCTTTCCCTCAGCATAATCCACCCTGCTCACAGCTCCAGCACAACGTCTTCTTCTATGAGATCTGAAATAATTATTTGTTGAATAAACTAATGAACTGAAGATGTGCTTTCTTTGGCTGATGTGTTACTCATATTTTATTGTAGCTACTCATGAAGCCTTCACAGTATGCAGCCAGATGGATAAAAAGTAAGGCTCTCCTGACCCAATAAAGCCAGTTGCCTTTCCTCAAGTGTGTTATCTCAAGGCATCAGTCACTTGGATAGCAGAGAACAATATTTGCGATAATATTCAACAAGGATCTTGGATACACATAAGCACTTTTTCCAGCTCTTCACCCTCACCACCATCCCTGGAGCATTCACAGGATTTTCTCATTTTGCTTTGGCATGTTTAGATTTTAGAGTCAGACCAGCAGGAAAAAAGATAGCCACTGCTTCCCCCCTTATTTAATAACCCATCCACGATCTACCAAAATGGACACTCAGCTGCTACCATTCTCATCTATTCTCATGACTATTCCCTCCAGATATAAAAGTAAAGCTGTGAGTACATTAAAACGCTCTCCGGCTAACGGCTACAATGACAGTAGTCAACATTGTGTAAGGTCGTAATGTATGCCAAGCATCGTGCATCCAATCACAACAACACTTCCATCAGCAGTGAATCACATGCATCAGGGTGGGCCCCTACGATTATAAAGGAGCTCACAAATTCTCACCACCTAGTGACGTACTGTGCAATGGGGTGTGTGTCTGTGATGACATTGTTTTAAATAAACCTCCTGAGCTGCCAATCATAAAAGTGTGGTACAGACAGTGAAGTGCAGCACATCATACCTAGTAATGGTAATAACTGAGTGGTCTATGTGCTGACTGTGGTAAACCTTCCATCGCTCTGCTGGGGTTCTTTTCTACTGAACCCAAATTTATCCGGAAAGTGTAGGCAGTGCTGCTGCGGCAGCTGCTCAGATGCCCGGCTTTCATCTACACCAGAAGGCCGTACTGAGTGGTTGATCCAAACCGTGCAGGGCTGTCTAAGTGCAATCTATGGTGATTGTTTCACACAGCAACAAAAATCACTAATGCTATGGTTCCATTGTCAAGTGACACATGATTGTATTTGATTTTCATGTCTCCATGACAAGCCCGAGTTTTATTATCCCCATATTACATTTTAGGAACTCAGGCACTAAGATATTAGGTGAACTTCTTATACCTTTTCCTCAAGGTCCTTAAGTCCCTCTATGCCCTCCTGGCTTGGCCTGCCCAGAACTCCAACCGGAGCACTTGCTGTGTGCCTCCCCCACAGGATCCCTGCCTCAAAGGTCTCCTGGCCCCAGGAAGGATTTGGCTTGAAACCATAGCTGTGGGAACTGCTCTAGGTTTCTTCAGAAATCAGGTTCCTGAAAGACTCGTCTGGCTTTTTGAATGTTCCAAAATAGAGCTGAACTGTTTTTAAAGACACTGAAGATAACCTAAGAATCATGTACTCAGTGACATTTCTTTTAAGAAACATTAAGTACAGAGGTATGAGAAATGGGTTGCCCAGTATCTAGATGACATAAGATGAGTGGGTGGTACTATGAAAACAAATTTTTAATTCTTAGTAATCAAGTAATCAAAATGTATCTCCTGATATTTGCGAGAGGAAGTCCATTCAAGAAAGTCCCTCTTGTTGTGAAATTTAGTCAGCTACAAACCCCAGGCTTTGTGGTATTTCGTGTAGTTTTGTTTTTAAGAAATGCTTGGCTTGCTACGAGCCAACTCCTTGATTCTGTAGGCAACATAGTGTGGCATTTCCAAAAGGACTAGTCAACCACAGTAAAGAATTTATTAGATGGCTAGATTACATGGTTGAGCACTCTTGGGATGTACTTTTTGTTTATAATAAAATCTATTTGTTTGATGTAGTAGCTATGACTAAAAATATGTTACTTTGTACAATCTCCAAGTCACAAAGTTAGGTGATTCTTTTTGGTCTTTAAATAGAAATTAAGGAGGTTTTCTTGAAACGTGGTAATGCTCCTTTGGAGAAAATTAATTTTTATCCTGTTGGGAGAACATCTGATTTTTACTTAAATTTCTGGAGGCTTGAGTATAATTTCTAAATTATATTCACTAATTGACATTTCATTTTAACCATCATGACAAAATTCTCTGAAATAAATTACCATAGAAATATAGAAATTCTTCACTATCATGACAGCTGTCTAGTACAGTTTCTGTAACAAATATCAAAGCACAATTAATTCTATAGAATTCTAATTGGAGGCCATTGTACATGGATACAGTCCTTAATGGAAGTGAGATTATTTTCATTTCTCTTCTGTCGCTTTTACCCAAACACTATTCTTAAGTGAGAATCTATCTATTGGCAATGAATTTAATAATTTTTAAAAATTGCCTTTACAAAAGTTTATTTTCTTTTCTTCCATGAGAGAGCTGGAAGCTAAAGAAAGACCCTGAGAATGCTATCATGCTCCGAAGAAGGTCCAGAAAATTAGATTTCCCATAAAATACAAACCAAGCTAACCACATCTGGCAAAAAGTACCTTGTTGAGGTGGTGTCATGAAATAGAATTTGACTGATGATTTCTCTGCTCTCAGATAATATGATTTATCCCTATATTCACCTAAGGATTAAGGAATTATTCCAGAGCAAGTTAAACAAAGAAATCCAGGTCAACCTCACTAATGTTAAGGATGATTGAGAAGAAAGATAGTATGTCTAACTTTAAGCTTGGCTGTGACAGAAGCGTAATCTATGAAGATCACGGCTCAGATTTGGCCTTCTGTGCTACCCCATGCTCTTCTGATACTGGGTTGAACCGATGAGAGGCAATGGAGATTTTGGATACTCTTTTCTTCTAATTACCACCTCACTGTGAGTCAGTGCCTTTCCCACCTTCCTATAGACAAGACAAAAGACTCTTACTCAAGATGGGATACTCGGAACTTACTGCTAGTGGTAAGTTTCAGAGTGTGACTGCAGCACCGATGTGCATCATAATTGTCTGGAACCTTTGGACTCCTCACCCTCTAAGTTTAATTCTATCATTCTGCTCCCCACTTAAGGTAATCTAGAGCAACCCCTCATTACTCTGAACAATCAGAACAAAATAGTAAGAGCAGGCAAAATCAAGTAGAGAGGCTTTCACAAAATGTATAGGCTTTCTCCAAATATTCCTCCACTGCAACAGTGAAACAGACTGTCACTGAGATTGGAGAGTGTTCAGTAGGCCTGCACGTTTTAGTACACTGCTTTGCTTTGTGTTTGCTTTGGATGACAGACATATATTTTCTTTCTTCCAGAAGAGTCTGTTTGTTTTGTGATGTACAAGCTAAAAGAGACTGAACCCATCACAGAAGATAATCTTTCAGATCCTTGATTACATATATCTTTGATGGTGTGAGCTTTATTTGATTATGTGCGGTGCTGTGACCCCAGTAACTGTATGAACAAACTGCAGGCGGGGGGGGGGCACGCTATTCCAAAGACTTCTCGGTTCTCTGTTTCATGCAATTGAGAAAGGGAATACATTCATTACAGCCAAAGTGTGCTGAAGAAAATTAAGAAATTTGAGGGAATGTTGAGCACCCACACATCACTGCCAGCAACATTTGAGCTTTATACTTTGTTGGAGTTAAGAGTACATCTCACTGGTAGAACTCTTGTCTAGCATGAACAAGGCTTTGAGTTCAAATCCCAGAACTGCCAAATATACGTATGTGCACTTGTGTGTGTGTGGTCTTGCTTGATGCAGTTATGGTACGGTAAATTTGCTGTTCCATTACCATCTCTCTTATAGATCTTCATGTGTATAAGGAAATTATTTGGTCATCATCTATTTGCATCACTGTCATAATAAAAAGGATGCTGTAAGGAAAATATTTCCAGTTCTTGCTGCTTTCGTAAACAGAGATCTTGGGAACCAGGACATAAATCATCCTGTAAATGCAATCCTTTAGTCAAAATACAGTCTTCATAAATATTTCAGCAGTGTTTGCGATGCTTTTAATTCTACATCATTTCACTTTAGTTCACTTCAAAGCTAAATTATTAATGTGTCTTGTCTTAAAAGTTCAAAATATAGTACACTGAAGGGACTTGGAATTCAGAACATTCTCTGGATGTCTAAGTGTTTACTTGTATTTCTAGGAGTAAATATAGACCTAGTCCAAAATTGTCCTTATTCCCTTCTACCTGGCAGAGTGCATGACACATAATAGATAATCCGTGAGTTGTCATAGAATGAAATGTTTCAAACAACTTTTTATTCTGGTCTTTGAAATGCTTTTCTTTTCTTCTCCTAAAACTCCTAAATCCCTTCACTACTTACTGGCTGCACATAACTGGGATCCCTGTCTTTTCTGGCTCCTCATAAAGTGTGTGTGGCTTCTCTCCTCAAAACCACAATAGGATTTGGGTGACTCGTGTGAATGACCGTGGCTGCCTTCACATACGTGCTGCTGCCCTTTCTCTCACTATGTTAGGAGAATTGTGTTGATCAAATCAATTAATGTCTACAGATGCCTTTTACTCAAGGTACAAATCATAGGACATTCTGTTCTGCCCCCCAAGACCACACTGAGTTAGCAACATTATGCTTACAATAAAATTCAAGCTGTACCTTTATAATTTCTAAAATAATAATATGTAATATGAACATGCTTTAGGTATTCAGAACATGCTATAGATATTCAGGGTAAATGACGCATTTAGGCACATTTTAATGGTCTTAATATATGATCCAACACCAGATCTTAAACTAATATATATTTTGTAGAAATGTTTATGTTTTGAAATGTCCATCTCTAAACCTATTTTATTAATGAAATATTAAAATCTAATAAGGAAAGACATGCTTGGAAGGTTTATTAAATACAAAAAGAAATCTTGTCTAGAATTTGGGAGCCATTCCTCTCCTTTGTAGGCCAGAATTGCCTATAAAACTTGTTTATATTGCTGTTCATATTGCTGTTCATTCATTCTTCTGTATTCATGCAAGCTGTGTTTGCTAAACTATAGTCCTAGAAAAGGGAAAGATCAGAAATCATCTATTCTCATCCAGTATTTTAAAGAACAAATTTGAGGCATAAAATTGATTTGTGGTTGCTACTGTGGTGAATCTGGTGTATGGCAGGTCAGTACTTCTGACTCTTCTAGAACTTTCGCCAGGGCATAAGCCAACCTTGTGCTCATTCCTTTTCTCTCACTGTGTACAATGCCAGTTTACCAAGGAATGTCACCAAAAAAAAAAAAATCAAAGAGATTTAACCAGAAGAATTCTTGCTTAAACTATACCAGTGCACCAATAGCAAACGATAAATCACACCCTTTTTGATGTAGGTATGTTCCACGTTTTAGGATGTTTTGCTCTTCTACGAGGGAATTACTTTTCTGAGTCTAGGCTATGATAGAACCTGAAAAAAAGAGGAAAAAATCCCCAAGCCCACAAAATTATCTGCACATTTAGTCACAGAGAAGAGACAGTTATTAAGAGTTACCATCTACTAGTGCAGGTCCCTTTTCAGGGACAATCCGAGTATTACTTGATTCCTGAAGATCTGCAAGTGACTTAAAGGGCCCTCTGTGAAGACAGTTAATTCATGACCAAGGAGTCTGTAAAGCATGAGTGTGTTCAGCATGTTAGCAGCTGCTACGTTGGTTGCAACAAAAAATTAAAGAAATACCTGGGAAAGTTTTCCATAGATCAGAAACGTCTTGAACTTAGTTCCAAATACTAACAAATACTACTGAAATGAATCATGAACTGTGGCATTCACTCAAATGTCTCTGTATTTTCCCTCCCTAAAACCAGCAAAATCCTTCTCCAGCATTTAGATCTAGGCTTCAAGGCCAGAAAGATAAAGATTTTTACAGGCTGTAAAGCTCTTGGTGATGACAAGAATTCCTAGGTTTTCAGTGTTGGACAGTCTACATATTTTTGCCTCCTTTTGTAACATTTCTTTCTACTTTAAAATATTTCTGTAGCATAGTATCTGAATTTTAAATTAAGGTGGATTAAAATTAATTTTGCCTTCATTTGGCAACATCAATTGCAATTTTTAGACATCCTTCTTTGGGAGTTGAGTCCAATACAAATAGATTTTCCTCTGAAGAATAAATGGTGTGTGATTCCTGTCCTTGGCTCTGATTTTCAACTCTTGGCTCAGAAATGACTCAAGTGGGTGAATCCCGAAGCCAGAATTACCTTGGTGCTCACAGAGTCTTAGGAAACCAAAATGTTCTTGGGAGCATATATATTCCTTCCACTGCCTACCCACATGCACTCAAAACATCCCTCATGCTTTTCTTTCCACAAAACAATAAAAACTTAATCATCCTGAAAAGGGACTCTTGTATTTCTGTGGAAACTAAGAAATTACTAAGCCTTACTAAAATTGTAGTACCAAAAAATTTTTTAAAAATTCACCAAAGGGTAGGAGGGAAAAACATAAGATTAGCTAGTTAACACACTTCTGGGACATACAAATCTGGTGAGATAGATGTGAGGTACAGATGGGTGGAACCCCTTACAGGAGAATCCATAGAGAAAAGGCAAACTGGAAGTTTGCTTGCTTTCCACATGATTAATGATAGGACCCAGCTTTCGGTCATGCCTGGCCAACAATAAAACCTCATCCATCATGGAAAACAAAGCTTCTTAGCATTCAGGTTATATATTTTTTTCAGAATGGACAAGTTGCTCAGGAAATCTCTGGTCAAACAGATTAGGGGGAAGGACTATCCAATAATCACAGGACCTATAGAAGTTAAACAGAATCTGTCTCAGAAGCAAATAACAAAACTGTTTGGATATTCTGGTAAATATAATCCACCAATGTGGAGTAAAAGTTTAGCTCCTTCTTCCCTGAAATATTCTGTCAAATTCCAACAAAGTGAACAACTGAGAAGTGACAAAAATCCAGTGCTTGGCATCCTTAGCCTATGAGTCATGTATGTGAGATTTACATGCAGATAACTTCTTTCTACGTAAAATTAAAAGTTTTGGAATGCAGCAGGAAGCCCAGGAGACTGTGGCTACTTGGTCAAAAAGGCAGTTAAGCATATGAGGTTCCCGTCATTGTGGGGAAGGACCAAGGCATTGTCTTACTGTTTGGTTCCACATTTGCATCTCTACTGATCTTTGTGGTATGAACAATGTTCAGAAGACTATGTCTCTGAAAACGTTTCCATTAGATTCCTTTACATTAGCTCAAGAAGCAGAAGATTCTTATGAAACAATTTAAAGCTTCCTTGTGATTTACACTATGTTTCATACTCTCCTATGGTATCATGCTGTAATTAAGCAGCAAATTTTAAAGCAACGTATTTTTATTCAGCCTTTCAGAGATCTATATAAGAACGATCTTCTTTGTGTACATTCTGATTTATTCCTTTAAATATTTGGATAAATACAATCACACTAACAGCTACAAGGGACATAAACAATTTTGGAAACATACAGGTGATTCTTTGTGAGCTTACCATTCAAATTTTGCAAAGTAAAATTAAGTCTATTTTCAATAAGTATTTTATTGCAGGAAAATGTTTTATTATGAAATCTTTGTGATTCTACAAATACCTCAGACCTAGTTTCTCATCCTACATTACTAAGATATGTGTCACAATAAGTAAGTAAATACTGATAGTGTACTGTTATCTAAAGTTATAATTCATTTGGAAAAGCTCAGCTTTTCCATAGTACCCCCTTCTGTTCCAGGATTTGTGCCAAGATACAACATTACATTTACCCATCACATCTCCTTAGGCTACTCCCAGTAATGACAATTTCTAGACTTTTCTTTTTTTTCATGACCTTTATAGTTTTGAGAAGCTCTGGTTAGAAATATTCTAGATTTTTCCTCCATTGGGACATGTCAAATGCTTCATCATGATTTGACACTTATAATGTGTCTGTTACCTGAAGGTACCATTCCGATCGCTTCCTTTCAAGGGTTACTACTATTACAATGAGTAGTGACTGATGTCGTCACTGGTGATGTAGCCTTAATCACCTACCTGAGGGTGTCTGTCAGGCTTACCCATTCTTACCCATTCTAAAGTTACTCTTTTGTTTTTTTTTGTGGCTCCCTGTCCATGATGTTCCCTGTGGGAGAAAATCATTACATGTAACCAGGCATGGTAGCTCATGCCTGTAATCTCAGCACTCAAAAAGCTGAGGCACAAGGATTGCCACAAGTTCTAGGTCAGCATCGGCTACATAGTGAGTTCAAGGCCAACCTGGACTACATAGCAAGACCGGGTCTCAAACAAACAAACAAGCAAACAAAAATTATGTGCAGCCCACGTATAAGGACGGCGTCTCCTCCTTGAAAGTGAATGTCTAGGTAAAACATTTGAAATTGCTCTGCACTAGAGACTTGTCTAATATCTCCCATCATTATTCATTTATTCAGTTATTTACTTTTATCATTCTGAATCTAGGAATATTTTTATACTTTGGGTTATGATTCCACAATTACCTTTTCTTTCTTTCTTTTCAAACTCTTCCAACTGTGGTCAGTGGGAGCTCTTCCAACTCTCTCACCTCACTCCAGCAGTGCTCTCTCTCCGTGTTGCTGTTATTGGTCATTTTTATATTTTAAACGCTTTCTAACTCTTTACCATTACAAATGGCTGCCGGTTCAGCTTGTGCATTTTCTGCTCCTGCCCTAGAAACAGTCATTTCTTCAAGGAATCCTGGCTTTTTTTGTTAAAGAATGGTATCAGAAATTAAGATCTGGATGCTGGGTAGTCCACTGCGCTGGGCTTTCCTGGCTTCCGAGATCACTTAGCCGATAGAACAGTGAGATGCAGACATGAACACTGACTTAGGTATGTATACATGAATCCTTCTGTATAGTTCAACTCTCACCGTTGCACACGGCCTCCTTCCCTTGCTTTCCTTGCTGTAACTTCATGTCACAGATGAAGAAATCTGGTCCGCAGCGTCCCCATCAATTTACATCATTCGTGTTCTCCATGGCACTTGTGCAACAATGTCAGCATTAGAAACCCGTATCGCCACAGGAAACAACTCTGCCAGCTGTGCTAAGGTGCTTACATTCCATCCTTTTAGCTTTACTCTTCCGGATTTCACTCCTTCCCACAGTACTTAGATCAGTCTCTTATCCCGCTCCTTTCAATGAGGTTGTTACATACATTTTCAGTAAATTAATATTTTTGTCACATTATATATCTTATCGTGAGATTCCCCCAACCTCCCCATTTGTTGTAAATGTTTCCTGTACTGGATTCTCCATTACAGTGTCATACAGAATAGTGTCACCACCCTAAAAAATCCCCTTCACTTTACCTGTTTTATACCTTAGAATCAATGAATAGCATTTCTCTAGTTTTTTCCTTTTTCAGAATGTCATATAATTAGAAGCCTATAATATGTAGCCTTGGATGACTCACTCTTTTCACTTAACAATATGAATTAAATTTTTCTCCATGTCTTTTCATGCCTTGGTAGTTCATTTCTCATAGTTTATATGTCCAATCGCTTATTGAAGGATTTTTTTGGTGATTATGACTAACTCTCCTATAAATATTTGTGTGCAAGTTTTGATGTGAATGTGTTATAAAATTAGCTGTTTAATTCCCAGGAGCATGACTGCTACTTGTATGATTTAGTAAGAAATTGTCCATCTTCCACCGTAGCTGTACCATTAATACTCTTACCAATACTGACCAAAAGGCACTGTTTTCTTTTCTTGTATATATGTATAAAGATTTCTGATTGCCTCTGCACTGTATTGAAAAGACAGCTTTTTCCATTGAATTGCCTGCTGCCTTTACAAAAATGAGTGATCTATTTTGGGTCTTCTTCTGGATTCTCTGTTCTATTCCAGTGATTTGTGCCTTTCAACAGTACATTCTGCCTTCATTATTGGCCCTTACAGTAACTTTTGAAGTGCACCCGTATGACTCCTCTAACTTATTTCTTTGGGTCATATTGCCTATTCTAGGTCTTTGTCTCTCCATAGACATTTTGGGACAATATTGTCAATATCTATGTAATAGCTTGCTGTGATTTCACTGAATCTAGATAAAGTTGAGAAGAACTTGGCATCTTGACAATGTTCAGTCTTCCAATTTATGAACATGGAGTATTTCCCAATTTATTAAAATCCCAATTCGTGATTTTAATCAAAGTTTTGTAATTTTCTGTATGTAGGATTTGTACCTGCCTCATTAGATTTATACCTAAGTATTTAATTTTTGGAGTGCTGTTGTAAATGATATTTTTAATTTTCAAATTCCAGTTTTTCACTGCTGATACATATGAATTCATTATATCCTACATACTTGTTATATTCACTTATTATTTTCAAGAATTTAAATTTTTAACCTTTTTAGATTTTCTACATGCACAGTCATGTCATCTGAATACCAACTGTTTTATTTTTCTTTTCTAATATGAAAAACCTCTTCTTTCCTTCTGTTACATTAAGTCAGGCATCTAACACAGTGTTGAGCTGGAGTAATAAGCTGGGGATTCTTGTTTTGTTTCTGATCCAAGGAAGGATATATTTAGTTTCTTACCACTAAGTATACCCGCTGTAGGATTGTTTTTAAAAGTCAGATTGAAGAGTCCTTCCTATTCCTAGTGTGCTAAATACTTCTATTATGAATAGGTATTACACTTTGTAACATGTTTTTTTCTGTTCTGTAGATATGACCACATGATTTTTGTTTGTTAGTTTATTGCTGTATTGGATTGCTTTGAAAATTTTTCTAACATTGGACCACTCTTGCATATCTGAAGTACATCCCTCTTGGTTGGGTGTATGGTTGTATTCTACACTGGTAGATTAAATTTGTGAATATTTTACTGAGAAATTTAAATTCATGTTCATGACAAATACTGCATTATAGTTTTACTTTCTTATGTTTTTAATCAGGTTTTGGTATTACAGTAAATCTCCATTGTATGAGCCATGAATTCTTCCATCTCCAATTTTAAAGATATTATGGAGAATTGGTGTAATTTTTTTAGTAGGTGCTTTGTAGAAATTACCCAGAGTTGGTGAATTCTTTTTGGAATATTGTAACTATTGATTTAATGTATTGAACAGATATAGAATTATTTGGTTATCTATTTCTCTTTGTGTGAGTTTTGGTTGTTTTCGAATTTCAAAACATTATTCCAGTTTATCTAAATTATCAAATTTGTGAGAATAAAGTTATTCATATTATTCTCTTTGGGGGGGCTTTTAGTATTGTCTTTGGGGCCATTAATAATGATAACTCTTTTATTTCTGGTACTAATAACTTGAGTTCTCTTCTTTAGACTGATTAGCATATCTAAAATTCTGTCACTTTTATTGAAGTTTCAGAGAACCAGCTTTTACTTTGTTGATTTTTGCAGTTGTTTTTCTATTCTCAGTTTCATTGATTCCTCCTCTAATTTCTAGTTAATTTATTTTGCTTGTTGTGTGTTTAAATTGTGCTTCCTTCTGTACTGTCTTAGTTTATTGATCTTAGATTATTGATAGTAAATCTTAGGTTATTGATGTTAGGACTGACTTTTTTCTAATAAATTTGGAAGGTGTATACATTCCTATAAGCACTGCTTTTGGTTCATGTCATAAGTTTTATTGTTATGCTGTTATTTCCAGTCAGTTATTCATGTGGCAAGAACTTCTAATTTTAAAGTACCATGGAAGTTTTTCACTAGACTCTGAAATATCTTGAAGGCCAAGGATCATGATCCGATTCCCCCAGTATTCAGTGGACTTTCATGGTTGGTGGATAGAAACACCTCCATTTCCTTTGTCTCTTAGTAAAGAACACCCTGAGACTGCAGGTGTACTGTGCACACCAGCAATAGCACCCGTGGATAACAGACAACTCCCTTGCACACTCCGGAAGCTTCACCTAACGGTGTTGCTGTTCAGCCCAAATCTGCTCTCTGAAGGTACTTCTTCAGTGGGCCGGAGTTTGGCAGTAAGAACGAAGCAATAAACAAATGAACTTGCAAAATGTCCTGGGTGTTGAATTTAGATTCTGGTCAGGGATGGCCAACAAACAGGAAACGCATTGCTCAAACCTGAGATTATCTATCAGTCATGTTGGCCTCACCTTGAAATTTGTTAGGATTGCAGATTCCACACCTCTCTCCAGATTTCCTGAGTCAAAAACACATTTTACTAAGTTTTCTGGGAAGTTCATGTGCATATGAATGTTTGTGGGTCCTGCCCTGAATAATTGCGGATGGTGATTATGCCATGAAAAGCATCCTGTTAGAGGAAGAATGGACCTTTCAGTAGACTTGTTAAGGAAAATCTCTCTAAGACATCACCCTTGAGTGAAAATGAAAGGTACAAACATATCTCAAAGTCTTCTCTTTAGTTCTTTCAGCCCCAATCCCCAAATCTGGCCCAAGATATGTGTGTGTCACCCATAGTCAGCAACCAAGGAGAATCTGGGGAGACAGGGACCCTTCAGCTACAGTACCCTTGGCCTATGAAAGAGGAAATAAAATATAGTGCAGCTTTTCAAAAAGTTCTGACTTTTGTCTTTTCCAAGAATATTTATTTTTCAGAAAATAAATTGTTACTGGAAAATACTATTAGCTTTTATAAGTGTAGGTACAGAAAAATGATCAGAAGTTTTTAAATTTAAAAACTGCTGGGTAGATATTCTTTCCCATTCCTTTACAATAGGCTCTACACTTTAACGGTATGCATTCTTCTCTTTTCTTCCATTTGATCAATGTAACTGAATTTTTCTATTTATTGCAGCTGTCATCTTGTGGTCATATAATTATGCTAGAAGTATTAATGTTTTAGACACAGAATTGTAAATATAGAGGAACTGTGAACTTATTTCCATATCATTAAACCACATTTTCCCATGAGCAAAGTACATTTTTCATAACTTGCAAGAAATGTCTTGCCTTGCAGTTGTCCACATTTTTAACATTCTTTTAAAAGCCACTCAATTTGAGATTGGAATTTGGATTATTTTATTGTCAAGGAATAAGGGGACCACATAGTTTCAAGTACCAGTATATGCATGGCCAATTAGCAAGATTTTAATCCTGCTCTAAACAGCCAATTAACGTTTTTTCCATGGAGAAGGTTATCATTTTGGAAAAACTGACCCACATTAATATTACCTCATGGCATTGCTTAAGAAAAGAATGAAAAGCATAACATTCTGTATCCAAAAGTAAGTCCTAATAGAACAGGAGTTCCTATCAGTTACTTCGTTGTAAATAAGATTTAATAATAAATAATGCTGCTTTGTTTTCCGTAGCATAGAAATGTTTGGGGCTTATCAGTATAGCAGGTCACAAATCTTAAAATAATTTTCAATGTCCAGAACTTTGCACCCTGTTGAACTTTTCAGTGGAAGCAGTGTTTCATGATTGTCTCACAAGTATACCTTCTCATTCAGCAATCTCTGTGTGACCAAATGCGGGGAACGCTTCTACATTTTATTGTTTAAGTAGTTCTATTAGTACAGTATGTAAATTAAACTCAAATAGGAATAAGGCTTTATCTAAGGTGATGAGCAATAAATCCAAAAGATAATAAAATAGTAAAGTGGGCTATTGCTTCTAATTTTAAAAACTCCATGTAAATTAAAATATCTATTAAAAGTCCAACCCAAATAAACATTTAGTTGAAATAGTTATATTTCTTTTCTTTTCTTGCCACATGGCATTTTACAAACCAGAAATACATTTAATAAGAAGGACATGTCCACAAATCAGCATAGATAAGTCAAGTCTGCCCCACATTCCATAGCCACAAAACTACAAAATGGTGAAGGTGAGAAAATTACACTCTAAATCCTTCAAGATACGTGAAAATTGATGTGTATATAAATCCATTCAGAGTTAGGTGTTTACTAGGACAGAAAAGCGGGCAAAGGCATTCTAGAAAAGTTTTTCAAACCCTGGGATACTAAAGTCGTATGAGCTGGTGAGGAAGGACACCCTTTTCCTCGGAAAAGCCTGGCGTCTTACTGAAACTGCGGTGTGCAGATTATTGGCATGAACATTCAGGCTTCACTGTAGCTTGGAGTGTTAATCTGAGATAGCTTCCCTGTCATGGGGCCACACTCCAAGGCCATACCCCTCCCGGGTATTTGTCCCCTTCTGGGGTTAGACACACTTTAAGTCGCTTTAAAAGCTAACAGACCTGAATGGCTCCCGCGGGTTGCTGTGTCTAGGTCAGCAGCTCCCCAGGGTCTCCTCTGCCACCTCCCTCAGGAGATGAGATCAGACGGAAGGATGATCCTGGTGAAAACTCTGGAGAACTGTCCTCATCTAAGGCTGATGCGACGTATAGAGGAAGGTTCTGTTTTACAAGTACCCGATGCCAGCTCTCATGAGCCCGCGGAGCATCCATTTAGTCTTATTATTTTAAAGGAACAATATTGACATAATGCTTATCTTCACAAAGAGTGTTTTCAGCTTTTCCCTCTCCCTTTTTGTCTTAGAGTCCTTATGTTTTCACACAGTAAATCCATGAACCCAGTGTGAACCCACAGTACAATTTGCGAGCTCTACTCTTACAAAGTGTCTTTCTTCTCTTTCTTTTCATCTTGTCTTGTCTTGTCTTGTTCTTTTCTTTTCTAATCTTTTCTCGCTCTCCTTTCTTCTTTCTTTCTTTCTTTCTTTCTTTCTTTCTTTCTTTCTTTCTTTCTTTCTTTCATTGCAATCACATGTTCTCCAGCAAGTGAGTGTCATGGATTGACAAGGGTCTTCATATAGACAAAAGTCTTGTTCCAAATGTGTGAGTCACTCATTCTCTGAAAGCTTAGTTCATGGGCCTACTTTTTTGTTAGTGAAATGCGTGTTATAAAGACACATATAAACATGATGACTATGCCAGGACCATCAATGCTTTTAGGGCCCAGTGAAAAACTCAAATTATTTTTGAAATATTAGGCTTATACTTAAGGACTGATCAAATGGTCCTTCTGCTAAGATAGCATCCAACATTAATGTATTTTGTAACTTTTTAAGCTTCTTTTAGTTAGAACAACTTTCAAATGTGGTATTAAAACCATGAATGAAGATATTTAAAAACATGACAGTTGATCAAACTGCTAATTCTCTATCAGAAAGTACACTACCAAATTGCATAGTCAGTTTTTTAAAATATTATTTATGTATTGAGTTTTTAAAGTATAAAGTCATCCTTTACTTGAAGATCTATTTATTTTAGTTTAGTTTAGTTTTTGTCTTTTTGAGACAAGATTTCACTATGCAGTTCAGGCTGGCTTTGAATTCACTTTGTAGCCCAGGGTGGCCTCAAACTCTCAGGAACCCTCCTGCCTCACCCTTCAGAGTGCTAGGATTATGGGTATGTACCACCAGACCTAGCCTTCGAAGATCATTCTTGACTTTACAGTTCGCCCTTTAGAAGAAAAGCTTTGTTCTATTTTATTTCACATTATCTTAGATAAGTCATTAGTTTTATGAACCTATAGCAGAAATGTATTGACTGTCAAACGGTGTGCCCGTGCCTGTGTCAAGTAGCATGTTGGCCCCAGAGTGGAATTCTACTCGTTCCCGTTCTTTATATCTCTTTCTGTGGTAAAACGCAGCCTTAATTCTCAGTGATTTGCAGTTCTTCACAGACAGACCCCTTGTTGCGGCAGTGTTGCCTGCAGTTTTATAGTGGTGTAGATTTGGTTACTGTTAATCCCCTCTGATGACGTGTGTAATGTTGTGCTTGCCCGAGACCTCTGAGGTCAGTGGCCACGGGGGCAGTCTTACCTTGCTTTACTTCCCCTTGGGATTGTCCTGGTACCAGGCACACAGTAAGTATTTAGTGAAACAAAATATTTCACTTGAATTTCCTACCCAAGAAATCCAGGAGTCAAATCCAGTCATTGTAGGTTGTGGTCTGATCTTCACCAGGAAACCCTTTCACTGTCTTTTATTGAAAGGAACGTGTGAAAACCATGAGACCATTCACCAGGTTAATAGTACAGGAGTCACAGTTTTTATATGGACTTTGAGGTGGTGCAACCTGTGACAAATGCTGGCTGAGTGTGTCTCTCATGGGGAAGGTGGCACTGAGGACTGGCACGGTCTCACCTGGTCATTCTGAGGGCTCAGTACTGCAGTGTGGGTGAGCACTGTTACTGACACACAAGGTGGGGGAAATAGGTATTAGATATTACTAAAATCTTCAAACTGGGATTACAAAGACCGGGAATGAGCAGCTAAGGAGACTGAGATATGGACAGTGACCTGCTCGTTGGATACACAACAGTTTAAATCAATTGTGTTAGTGTACTTTGCTAGAGAAATGAAAGATATATTTTAAATGTGAAAGATATATTTGCTAAAGTAATTGCTAACAAATTTATTTTCTGCTACCTGCCACACAGGACTTACCATCACATAGGATTATGATGTTTAACACCTTAGACCATAATTATCTAATTGCAGTGTATATTTTGTAGGTTTTAAGCTTACAAATGATGGATAATTTAAATTATTAACATTAATATCTTAAAATTAGCTACTGTTAAAGCATAATTATTGGTTAAGAAAGTGTATGTTACTGGACCCAGAAAACCCCTCCCCTCCAAAAAATTGAAGATTTTTGTCCAAATTAAAATTAAAGCATGTACCTCGTGTATTCCAAATGAACATGTATGCCTCTCTAATAATAATTTTATTATCACCAAGTTACAGGATAGAGTTTTAATTATGACCTTTATATCAGTTGAAGCCATGTATTTAGGATTAAAACCTACTGCTTTAACCAGCCTTGTTAAAAACTGTGGCTTATACATTCTGGGCTCCAACTTTCATGAAAACCAGAAAACACTTCTAATAACACTTTTCTAATTTCATGGTTCAGTGCCCAGCCAGTAAAGATTTAAATAATTCAGAAAGAAAGCCCATTCTCTTTTCTTTATTAGAAGTTTGAGTCAGGCAAATTCTTTGATATTTAATAGGTTTTTAACCCTTTTAATAACTTTTTATAATGAAATTTATTGGCGGTTGTTTTAAAGAAAGTGTCATTATATTAGCATGAATAGTGGTCAGTAGTTTTTTTGATTGGTTTTGAGACCTTGACCTTATAGGACTCAAAGTATAAAAAGCATAAATGAGTAAGTAATGTTAATATTAACTAAATTGGGTTATACCCAGAAACATACAGACTGCCTATAACTGTGTTCATCCTACTATCTACCAGGCTATAAACTTTTGCCAGACAAATATTTGAATCTTTTAATTGTTTTAAAGGAGCTTAAGGTCAGTTACAGAGCCAGACACTTTAAAGGAACTGAAAGACACTGTAATTTTCCCAGACTGATTTTTCCAAGTTATTAATACTTTGCTCAATAAGACACGATTTCTAGTCTTTTCCTAACTTAGTTTCATGCTATTTTAATGTCTTATAATATATCATTATAATAATATAGTAAAATAAAATAGTAATATAGTAATAATAAAATAGTAATTTAAAACTACTTTTCTTTAAGTCCTCAATAAGCTGGGAGCACACAAATATTCTGTATGGGGAAGCTATCTGGTACAAGCTGCATATAAGATTTTAGTTTTGCTTCTTGAGACGTGTCTAATGATTCACAGTCTCCGATGAGCTTGAACATCACTGTTCTAACCTGCATTTGTGTTCCCCTTGATATCCCTGTTCGTTCTCATGTCCCATTAACATTCTAGTGGAAAGTACGAGAAAGCAAGTTAAATTCTCAGGTTTGAATATAGTACGAAGAACCATTTTGGCTGACTTGTGCTGCTAAAAGTACACAGCTAGTTTGGTAGGTAAACCGCAACCCCCAGACACCATGCCTCAGAGTGTTTCCCAATTTTTTATCCCCTGCCCTCCCAATGCACAGTCCTTTGAAAGTATTCTGAAACAAAGGCCCATTAAATAGGTCCTTCTCTGGACACATCGAAGCGAAGCGATGGGAGCAAACATTGGCATGTTGGGATACAATTATTATAAAATGATTTTCCATATGAGCAAAACACAGCCCAAGCTTTGTGGGATAAGTACAAAACGCTTAAAGGATTCCTTGACTCCAGTCATGGGGGGCCCAAGGGAGATTCATAGTCTTCTGTGCTGACGACATAAAATTTTTTAGGAACTGCTAATTCAGGGGTTTGGGGATGACAGTGTGAGCCACACTGTCCCTCAAACCCTTTTAGGTAAGACAGAGATTTTAATCTATAAATTCCTCTTTTCCTGCCATTAACCGGAGTTAGGAGAGAGCCTTTTCGTCAATTAAAAGTGAACTTTGGCATTTGCACACTTACTGATTTCCCCTGTAATACGCTGGGCAAAGGAGCTCTTTGGAAGGCACGGTTTCTCAGGTGTAGTAATATGGACGCTGATAGTTTACAAATTACAGCAGGAGACAAAGTAGTGTTGGCGTGATGCAGTCAGAACCGGATGGCTCCCCGAGGTCAAGGCCGTCGCCACAGCAGAGCGATTAAGAGGCATCACCGCATCTCATGACCTCCTGGCCACAGTCATAATCCAAAGTAGAGTTATGTGTAAGGAATTTGTGAAAAAAGTACTGTACTATGAACTGGAAGATCTTTATACAATAAAACATTTTTGAACCTAGTATCTTCCAGTTAACCTGTTAGCCTGATGAGGGAGCTATTAAAATCTAGGTTATAAGGTCAGATTTTATCAAGGCAGTTTACTTTCTCTGAGTGAAACCCTGTACTCTGTGACCATAAACTGCCCGGCTCATCTCAGGGAAAGTCCCCACACATGCAAGATTTTGGTTACAAGTGTGTCGATGGCTCCCGGATACTAGAATGAATCAGGGAAAGAAAGTCAAAATAATAACAAATGGGCATGGTGATGCACTCCTGTAATCCCAGCACTCGGGAGACTGAGGCAGGAGGATCATTGCAAATTCTGCAAGTTCAAGACCAGCCTGGCCTACGAAGTGAGCTGTTTGTCCCTGTAACAAACATCTGATGAATTGTTCTCCAGAGTTTTTGCTTTCTTATGATGGCCTTCTAACAGCTACTTACCCATCTAAACTACGAATATTCCGTGTTAGCATCCTGCAGAGACGTCTGATACTCAGTGCCCTTGTCCTTTGGAAAAAAATAAAGATTCAGAAGGTTAAATTCAAAAGCAATTTTGTTCACAGAAATTTACAGTAGAAATTAAGTTATTCTGTCTTAAAATATTGACAGTAAAAATATATTTTCTTAAATTGACCTACTTTCTGTTGGACCTTACTTTTCTTAATCTTTGAAAGTACAACTTGGGCGATGCAAAGGTGTTTTTCCAGATTTTTTTCCCCTCTTTTGGCATTAATTTCCAATGTGCAATGTCAAAACCTAATTGTAAAAACATTGTTTACTTAAAAGTACACATTTCTAAATAATAAATAGATCACACAAGGAAATCACATAAGACTATTTAATTTGTTTGAACAACAAGTAATTAAGGTCTCTCTTGGAAATGCTTTTAGGAAAGTAATAAATAAAATTTGATTATTAAATGTACCCACACATTTGTTCTGGTATACATTTACATATTAATTGAATCCCAGGCAAAAATATGTAATCAAATTTGGCGCTTAAATAATATCACCATTTATATTCTTCTCATGGACCCTCAGAGTGCTTGATTCCTTAGGAAAAAATGAAACTGCTTTGCTTTTCTGCTTTCATTCATCATGCAAGGCGGCATGGACAAGCTGGAGCAAGACTCAGAAGTTTCTCTGCAGATGCTAAGAACTCGGTATTGCTTGATAGTGTGCGTAGAAGGGACAGGGCAGGCACTTGTCACAGCCAGGGCCACAGGGTTGCCTCCTCACCACGGTGAGGGTGTTGAATGCTGACAGAGGTAAGCGAGGGCTTCAGAGATTCTTCTCCTTCTCTTGTTCCTGCTGCATCTGGCAAACTTCCAGGCAGTCAGTGCCTGCGTAGACCACGAAAGCAGCAGCTGGTGAGCCCCATTAGCAAATCAGGCCTGGGGCTACCCCTGTTCCAGTGCTCTGTGCCCCAACTGCTGTTCACTCAAACAGCTGGATCAGAGCAAGGGAGCCAAGGCACCATTAGAGTTTTATGTGTGCAGCTGTTTTGATATGGACTGTCTGCTAGAGGGAGCAGAATGACAGCTTTCATGCCTCCTCGCTTGCTGGATGATGGGGAAGGATGCTGAGAGTCAAGGAACTTCAGAGCCATGAGGCCTGTGAAGCACACCCTGCTTTACACACTGACGCGAGGCCTTCAGTTGTTTTGTGCCATTCAAAATTACAAGTTTAACACCACTGAGTTACACGATGAACAGTATTGCAAGGGTAATTTTTGAAGCAGAGGAAAATATTCCAATTACAACAAAATAATACTCATTTTTAAAAATGATAGTCTGAGATGAGCAACAGGAATATTTTTCTTTTCTCAAGGAAAACACAGCACAAACACACTGACGTATATACCAAACATGTGACCTGAAGTCTCCCCTTTAGCTTCAGTCTTGCACCCCCACAGGATAGATCACGGGCCAGGTTCACTTGCATTTCAGGGTGACATGACTCTACCTAGCTACAAGGGAGTCTATACATGGCAACCTTTGCCAGCTACTGGGTTGGTAGGTAAATTTTGGAGGCTCATTTCTCAGGATAAAGGGCTAGTAAATGTCAGAGGGCACAGCTTAAAGTTTCTGCCACAAATGGAAACAGACATTCATCACATATTTTCAACTTAAGACTAACATTGGATGCAAGTCATCTAATATTAGTCTTAAGAAAAAAATCATTCAACTTTTAAAAGTCAGTTTATCCTGATAGTATTCATTCCTTCCATTATAACCTGACACAGCAAGTATTTTTTGAGTACTTGGAATGCCACTGAACTAAGGAGAGATTAAAAATGCCTCTTTCCTCTCCTTGTGTGAAACAGTGACCTGCATGGCTGTCTCAGAGGGGAATTATAAGGTTCAATAAGTAAAAGTATTGAACAGTTACAAATTGTTATGCAAAGTATGGTATTTTCCTGGTTTTAAATATTTAAAGCTAAAAATGCTCAGAAAATAGTTGCTGAGCAATGAAAGACAAGCACAAGAAAGACATGATCAAGGGTGAGAGACATAGGCAAAGAACAATTAATTGGGTTTGGTTGAACAGTAGCATGCATGAAGAACAGCCAAGAAGAAGAAGGTTTATGTGGAAACTTTATTATCATGCTGAAGAGTTTAGATCTAGTTTGAAGCCAGATATCACTTGGAAGGTTTTGAGCCCATGTAGATGAATTTTGTGATGGTCTTCAGTGTAGATGTGTAAAGATTGCTTATTGGTAAGCAGCTATTGCAAGGAAAGAGATAGTGAAGGCCAGAAAGAAGAGTTATAGGTGGGAAAAAGTGATATTTAAAGTGGACTCAACAGATATTTTAAAGTGGATGCAAAAATGCCATGATAAAGACATTTTTAAGAGTTGGGTAGAAAAACAAAGAATAAAAAATAACTGGAACATTTTTAGTAGAGATGACAAGTTGGCTGTAGGTGTCATCAACACAAATTAATCATGTAGAAAAAATAGTTTTGAAAATAAAAACTTGTTTTATGTTTCCAGCAGGACCAAGGTCCAACTAATAACATCTAACAAACTGTTAAAAAATTAAGCCTTGATTTTGGGCCAGAACTGTACATTTGCTTTTACTGCATTCCCCATTAATAAATCCACAGTGAATCTTAGTGACTAAGAACAAAATGTTAGGAGTCCTTCAGTGTGGAAAGTTGTAGAAGGAAGAAATAATCAGAAAGAACAACTGTGGCCACCAAGCATAATTTTAAAGAATTATTAACAATATACTCAAAGTATTGGAGGTAACAGAAAATAATACTTTACAAATTCAAATTTTATGTTTGACACTAGGGAACTATGGTCAATCAGTACCTTTCTAAGAAAGAAACATCTATCACATTGGTCTGCATGCATGACTAATTCTTCTTCTTTTCAGTAACAAGACTCTCTCTTAATTTTCCCCATGTTAAGTATTCATCATGCTAAAAAGGCTTCTACAAAGGTAAGGTCAAACGGAAATACTTCACACTCAGAAATGTCAGCAGGGGTGTGAAGACACAACTTTGTAGAGCCCCTGAGGGCTGAAGAGTTGGAGGTGCTCTCTATCTATGGCAAGCTCCTTTGTGCTTGCTACACTCCCCAGGAAAATCGTCCTTTGATGTGGTGTTAAAGCTCCTGTCTGCCTCACCTTACACCACTGGTGACACAGCACTTTGAATGAATAATGAGTCTGTAGAAAACGAGTCTGCTCTGAACACATCGCTGCCCTTCACCATGTTGACTCCCTGCTCCCCCACAGCCACAGCCACCCCTTCTCTGAGTACAAGGGTAGGAGAGCAGATTTCAGTCCTTAGAGATCTATCCACAGCACAAATTAACACCAGGAAACCATTTAAAAGATTCCAAAACAGTGGAAGAAACAGGTGCTATAAAATGGTATCACGTTAAGCTTTTGGAAGGAACACTTTGTTGCTGTCAGCAATCTGGAAACACTATATGAAAATCTATTTGGAAATCACACTCCATGCTATCATGTTAAAATTATGAGACTTCTGAGAGGATGAGACAAAATGGGCTCAAAACAGATAGGCAACAGACCGTTCAAGCTTTGTAACTCGAGATTTATGTGAAGGAGAAATTAAGATACCAAGTATTAAATGTTTTAGAAAGATAATTCAGCCAATGCATGATTCAGCTGGTAGATACTTTTAATTTACAAGACTATGGACTGTATTCTATAAATATGTAGGGTTAAATGTGAACATGAGTGCTTATTTGAAGCCAGGTTGGGAGAGAGGGGCTACATGGTACATGGTACAAGATGGTTTTCGTTTATTCTATGCCATTTATTCTATGTTTAAATATAACAAAAAGCTATTCTACCTCCTAATAATCTGAGAAAAATATAGAACTTTATAGCATTAAGAATAAGCCTGGAAACATACTTGTTGTATCCTGCCTCTTCTGTTGTGCTTTAAAAAGTCCTGATTTTTTTACTAATACTCGGGTTTTAACCCAGGACCTTTGCACTGAGCTACATCCCTAACCCCTTTCTATATTATATTTTGAGAAGGAATCTTGCTGCCCAGTCTCAAACTTGCGATCTTCTTTGCTCAACTTCTCAAATTGCTTGGATTCTGATTTTTGTGGTGCCCTGTGTCAATGGCAAAATTTTCAAATCTGCAAAACTATGCTATTAGGAAGATCAAATTTGTACAAGTTATGTGAACGTCTAAGGGGAAATAAAAATTGTTTTAGTAAATGGGAATAGAGGCGATATGCATGGCCTAGAAATAAAAGCAATGGTTGAATTTAGTAGACAACATTGGTAAAAAATGTAATAATCTTTAATTGACTATAACCCTGTCTATGGGATATAGACATTTTGAATTGGCTGCTTAATACAATGAGAAGAATCAGAGACTGGAATGGGAAGATGCAGATTTTAACCCCAACTCTGGTTTAGCTATCAAATTATTTAGCCTCTCTGAACTTTACTCTTTCATTCATTCGTTTATATTTTATTTTTTATTTTTTCAACAAACGCTCAGAGATCTTACTTTGTCCCCCTCCCTTGTGAGTCTCCTCCCCGAGCTGAGTGTCCCTAAGAGCCCTTGCAGCTCCTGTAAATGAGGGACTGCAGGGAAAGGGGGTTTTTGAGCTACCTTTGAAGGAAGGATTAGAGGAACACAATTTGAATTCTTGAGAAAAGCTTGCTTTAGGGTAGGAAAGCAACACAGACAGTATCAAGTTTTATCTAGCCAAGACTTCTCCAGGAAGAGCCAGAAATCTAGGACACCTAGAACTGTGGGAAGAAGGGGCAAGAGGGAAGGGGCAGCGATGGGGTGACTGCGGTAAACCTGTCACAGAGGGTGAATGCAGGCCGGGCCGTGGGCCCTGAAGGGCGGTTTTACTAGATTGGGGAAATAACTGGAGAGCATTTACGGAGAATTGTTTCATTATCATATAAAGAAATTCTATGACTAGGTTACTTAACCTTCACACGATTTTCATGTCACAATTACATTTGCCGATAGGTAATTGCTAAGCATCTCACACTACAAGGGACTTTTTTATTGAAACAGTAAGATAACATGGTTAATTTGATTGTTCAGTTCCAATATGAAAGGTTAACAATATTTCCCTTTGCTGCCCCTTCTGTTCCGAGTTTCCTTCTCTCTCTCTCTCTCTCTCTCTCTCTCTCTCTCTCTCTCTCTCTCTCCCCTCTCTCTCTCTCTGTCTATTTCTGTCTTTTTCTCTCTCATTTTCTCTACTACCTGAATTCCCTAAGTCCCCTCAGCATGAAAAAACTGAGCTTAATACGCACCATGAAACAGTCTCCATTATTTTAAGTTTGAAAATACTGGAGAAATGTTAAGTGAAACCCACCATGCTCCTCTTACACAGGCATTTGACCTCTAGATAATGTTAAGCGTTTCATCCTCTGATGCTTTTAATTCTAATCCTTGCTGAGACAAAATTCATTGCTTGAATTACAAGAGTGAGTCTCATTAAGGCTAAAAAGCAGTGACCCAGATAGCATAATGGATTAATGTGGTGACCTTGCAGTTTTAGAGCTCTACTTCCAAATCTGACCATCCAGTCCAGATCATTTCAATAGTCAATTAATCAATTGGTTGATACCCATCTGTAAACATTCTGAGTCTAGTAGTTTGGAGATCACTTTGTTCAGTACTATGCTATAAAGAATTAGATTTAAAAACAATAATTCACTTATTAACTTCCTAAGCCTTTCTCAAATGATCAGAATGAAAATAGGGTTTAGTGAACGGTTGCAATCACTAATAAATGTATAATGTCAATCTAACAGACATTAGTGTTTTGAGACTGAAATCATATAGATATATTATTATATGATACATAAGTATATATTAAAAATATATATGTACATGCCATTAGTACAGAAATATTGTGAATACGATGAATTAGTATTAAACAGTGCGATGCTGACTAGGACTTATGCACTGAACTACATTGCTGTCTGCAAATAGATATTGTTAGGATTATTATACCCAAGTGAAAATTAATGTGTGTATAGTTCATTAGGACATGCTAGAGTCTACAGAATTTTTTTTCCAGAAACCCGTTTCCAAAACTTTATCTGCTTGTGTATTTATTTATTGCAGATGCAAGATATTCGGAACCCAGAAGCAACGCAGTACAGCTCCCACCCTCAGATGGCAGCCCTGAGAGCCCGGGGCCAGCCTGCAGACATCAGGCAGCAGGCAGGGATGATGCAGCATGGCCAGCTGACCACCATCAACCAGTCCCAGCTGAGTGCCCAGCTGGGCTTGAATATGGGAGGAAGCAGTGTGCCCCACAGCTCCCCCTCGCCCCCCGGGAGCAAGTCTGCAACCCCTTCGCCTTCCAGCTCAGTGCATGAGGACGAAGGTGACGATGCCTCCAAGGTAGGACTAGGGTACTTCTCAGCCTCCTCCACCTATGGGGTGGGGAGTCCAGTTCATTCTCCAAAGGAGAGACATTGACGAGGAACATTAACTTGGTTGTGCAGTGCAAGGTTACAAACTGAATAGTCACAAATTACATGGTTGGCTAGTTACACTTTTAGGTAATATATCCTTTCAGTACAATTGTACCAAGTATAAAAGCCATTTGCATCCACAAAATGTATTTTCTATGTAAAGTAAGACTAAATCTTGGGGGACTCAGTTCCAAACTCATCCTAATTTACACCCATTCAAAAATATCTATATGCAGTAGTCCATCAAAGTACAGTGAAAAGTCCGTGTGTGTGTGTGTGTGTGTGTGAGAGAGACTACGGTCAGATAAAACACAAGTGTAACCACTTACTGACAAGAAGGAAGGGGCGGGACATGAGATGGCGCACTTCTTGTTAACCCTTGTGAATGTGTTATCCCTGCCCACCCGGGCAACACCACTCGTTAGAAGCGATGTGTATGGGAGACGTGTCTTTAAACTGGAAAATTAGCGGAACAGTGTATTCCTTAAAGCATCAGAGGTAACTTTTCAAATGACTGCATGAAAACCTAGCACACTTTCACCCAATAACATGAAAATAATTATTTGATTGCCTTAATTATCTCTCTACAGCTTTTAAATTCCTTCCAGTGAAAAGGAGTCTTTTGCCTAGTTACTGAGGGAAAAAAAGTAACTATTAAATGACTAATATATGTTTCTCCCTTTACTTTTTCCTTAAAAATCTTACTAATAAATAGTCACTTGTGTCGGCCACTCTGTTTTCTTTTCACCTTTGTGAGAATTTTGTTCTGGGAACATTAAACTGTCAACATGTTGCCAAAGGCAACACTGCAGTTCTGATCTATGTGGTTAACTTCTAGCAGCTATGTTAATTTTTAAAAGTTCACATGAATTTTAAAGGTGACTCATACAATGATTTAGCCTAATGACAGAGATAAAACTGTAGCATTGATTATATCTTCTTCTTTTCTGTATGCTTAGCATTCTGACATTTGGAGGCTTAGTCATGGTGAACTCAAGAGGCTGCCCCATTATAAGGCCAGCCAATTCCTAGATGGAGCAAATGAGCCCCAAGGGAGTCCACTGATACACGCCAGAGCCTGCACCCTAACCTGTATGGAGACACCCAAGTATTCTTCCTCCCCTCCACGCCCCCAGGGCTAACTGTCCCACAACTAGGAAACTGTTGAAACTGTCCAGTCCAAGCGTTACTTGCTGTGCCCACCCTGCCTCCCCATCCCTTCCCACAAAACCACCAGCGGGTGCCCCTGTTTATGCCCACCCTGGCCATTTTCTGCTCCTGATTGGCTGGAGCATTTCCCCAGGGAACCCCAAGTGGTGCACCATGTCTTCCTGTCCTGGAGAGTGTGAGCATGAGCTTCTTCTTTAGCGACGGTCATTTCTGTGTTGACATTCTCCAACTCAATTAAAGCAAACACCAGGTACAAATTCCAGAGAAGATCCCCACCCTGCCATTGCCCATACCAGTTTCTCCAGCCTTGTCTTCTCTCCCTGTGGTCAGAGAGATAGCCTAGCCAGTAAAGTAGAAAGAAGGGAGGTGACAGATAGATATCACAAAATTAATGGATCGGGTCACTGAAAGCCTGGACATTACCTGACCATTTATTTATTATTTATTTATTTATTTATTTATTTTGGGGGGAGGGCGGTACTGGGGATCGAACTCATGACCTCACGCTTGCCAGGCAGGTGCTTATGCCACTGAGCTAAACCCCCAGTCCTAGCTGACCATTTAGAGGACAAAATAATTTTCTTCAGAAGATATACACTGTTCTAATTAACACTTAATAATTAAAGAGTATGTAGACCTAAATGTGAAAACCAAGAATTCACCTGGCAAGGGGTATGTATGTTGGTTTATGCATGGATAATTCAAGTCAATTCTTACACAGAGATGATAAGCACTGTACTGTAAGACAAAAATATTAATACTCTGTTCATAGTAAAGGTCAATTTACATATCTGGAGTGTATCTATCAGTATTCTTTGCTGAAATTTCAGGAAGTTAAATGCAAAATTAGTAACACCTTCTGACAGTAAATTTCACAGAGGATTGTTCTTAATTGCAATAGCAATTCCCACATTCTTCAGCTTAGGTGAGTACATGCGTTAAAAACCTGAATTTATAGAATTTACATTTACAGATTGTGCCATTCTCAATTAACCTCTTTTTTGGTCCATATTTCATAATTACACTAAGGTATGAATTTGTACAGCATAAGCTTCCAGGCTGGTTTGAAACTGACAGTGGGTTTCCCACCTAATCACTCAATATTTGCATCTCAAAATAATTTATAGTCTTTTATTAATGTTGTGGAAGCATTGTATGGTAGAATTCATCCTCAGTAGTGGTAGATTCTTGAATTATTGATTTGTCAGGCCTTGGGATGTAGTTCTCAAGAACGCACCAAAAGTGAAAAATGAGGGTTTTTTGTCTACAAACATTCGCAAGGCTGCATTTAGTTTATTTTCCGTCTTAAGTTCACTCTCCCAATAGAGTGCACATTGTCCTGCACCTTTTCTTCAATTCAGAATTTTTCTACCCATTTATTCAACTTATATTTATTAAATTGCTAGGAAACCCCTCTAATGAAAATGCTCATGCATTTTATCACAGTTAAGGCTTTAACTGGAATTTTTCTTCCTGTATGAATAGGATTTATGTGGCTGTGTACTGCTCCCACTAAATGGGAAGCAGCATTAAGTCAAAAAGGCTGTTTAAATCGTCTCTAACAAGCAGACCCAAAAGGCATATTGAGTTCCACACCAGAAAAAAAGCAGCTTTTAAACCTCTCCCCTTACCGCTTTGTGCTCTGTTTAAGCAATTACATATTGACTCCCATTTATCTAATTGAACAATTAAATTAAATCAGTCTGTTTTGACAGAAGGTTATATTGTAAATATACCAGTAGAATTAATCATCACCTTATAAACACCACCCATGGTTTTGATTGCTCTGAAGTTGTGTTGACAGTGGTAAGTCATGAACGAGACATACAGGAGGCATCGAAGAAATAACAAACTTAGACAGCTTGTGGTTCTGAGCCTGTAATTCAGCACTTACAATGCCAGATACTTTTAAGTGTCTTAAAGTGTCTGTTAAATTACAAGTATATTTTGGGGGCTCAGGGATTTAGCTCAGCAGCACAAGTGCCTGCCTGGCAAGCACAAGGTCCTGAGTTTGACCCCCTGTACAAAAAAAAAAGGATGCTTTTGGCAGTTTTTCCTCTAAGAAAATTATGGGTAAAAAATCACTCTATTTTTTCCCTTTTTCTTTTAGTTTTTCTTTTGAAAGTATGTTTCATATGTATCTGTTGTAAATGGCATAGTTAGAAGATCTTTTACTTTGAAATGGGACACCACATTTACATAAATATTAAATTATCTGAGTTTATCTTTCCGTCTCGGTGTTATGTTTTGCACCACAAATGTATCCTTTTTTCTTACTTATGTTTCTTAAGATTGGTCTTCTTTTTCTCATTCCATTATTTCTGATTTTAAAATTAGAAATTTTATGTTCATTGTATCTTCCTCTGACACATAGCCATAGTAGAAAAGTCTAAAATTGATCATTATCTTTACCCCATCCTTAGGTGACTTTGAGCACTTTTCTTCTCATTTATATTGAGGGCTCTTACAGCCTTCATTTTAATTGTATTTTGATTGAATTCTGTAATTTAATAAACTTTATGAAACACTATTTTTATTATTTTATGTAGTTTTCTTTTCCTCCAGATTAATTTGTATGCATATTTTTTACATGGTAATTGTTTTGCTTTACAGTTTTAACACCGTGCTTTTTGTTAGCGCCCGTTGGGAACATACTTGCCTTAGATAATAATTTGCTGGTTGTAGAATTCTTGGTTGGCAGTTATTCTCTTTCAGAATTTTGAAGACGTGTATCACTCCCTCCAACCCTGAGCTCCGTTGCTGCTTTTGAGAGTTACGCTGCCGCCTTGCCTTTCTCTTGCAGTAGGCTGCCTTTACGCTCTGAATGACCCAAGACTTTCTCTTGCCTTTGGTATCCAACAGCTTCACTGGGATGCATGTGGTTTCTTCCAACAGCCTGAATGCCATTATCACTGTCTTTCATCATTCTGGAAAATATTAACCATTCTTTTAGATACTGCTCATTCCCTCGTCTTGCTCCCTCGTCATTTTGTAACTCTGAGAGGCTCTCATCCTCCACAGCTCTTTTCCTTCTTCCCTGCTGCCTCCCCCTGCTGTATTGCACTCTGATTAGTGTATTTATGTTGATTCCGCATTTATAGTTTACGCCACAGCTGCCCTCCAAAGAAGACTGTGGTTGCTTCGACCAGATACCTTTAGCCATTACAGTCTTGAGCCACACTTAGCTTGAAGTTTTTCAGACCAGCCATGTAATACTACAAATACCTACACATACTGTTTTTGTTTGTAAATTGTCACAGAGACTTTTTTTTTCTTTTCTTGTTATCAAGATTCCAGAGCAATTATCCTCTGGAGAGGCTAAGTGGGAGGACACAAGGAAAGTTATTTCATTCCACCTTTGCCTTGAGAGTCCGATGTTTAAATATCTTGATGATAACGGAGCCCCCCTAGAAACATCCAGCCTTTGATGATCCATGGGCTTCGCCTTGTGTCTGCTGCACAATCTCCCAGCTAGTTCAGCAACACCTTCAAGATAAAACCTGAACTCAGTACTCTGCCTACTTCTCTGAGCTGCTTTGTTCACCTGGTTTTTGCCTTTAAGAGTTACTTTTTTTTAACCAGTACATATCGGCAGTACACAATGCTTACACTCATTGTGGGGGTCGGTTCATGGACATAACACTTCTACTCTCTGATTAGTGTGTCAGTGCACACGATGCACCACCTCTGCAGAAGGTGTCTTCTCCACACAAATAGGACAGGTCACTAGAGGACCAACTAAAAAAGCCTCCAGAGAAATAGTTTATGTTTAGCACTATTCTACAGGCAAGAAGACTTCTGGGATAAAGTAAAAAAATGATAGACAAATTTTTATAAATGTTAAGTGAAGTTATGCAGTGGTGTAACCAAATGTTATGTCTCTTTATCTAGCAATGAGACAGAATATTTAAAATTATGATTTGAAAGTTTGGCTTCAAATCACGTTAAGTGTATTCATTATGCTATTGTTCAACACTTCCCATGATGTAATATGTATTATATGTTTGAAGAATTTCTTATACTCCAGCAATTTAATCAATAGATATCATTCATTCATTCCTTTATTTTCTTGGCAGTACTAGGAATTGAACACAAGACCTTCCTGGTCAGTTGCAACCCCAGCCCCTCTTATTTTTTAGTTTGAGAAGGATCTTGCTAAGTTACTAAGTAGCCCAATCTAGGCTCAAATTTGTGATCCTCCTGCCTCCGTCTCTCAGACTTCTAGGATTGCAGATTTATGCAGTTGTTGCCCTAGTACCTCCGTATCTGGCTCCCTCACTCATTTTTTTAAAGAGAAAAAAATCCCACTCATTAAGACCAAGTCTAACACACTACTTCAAGAAAAAAAATGATAAAATTCAAACAGCCAGTACCTGATTCCAGATGATTTGCAAAATCCATTTGAGTAATTAGGTTTTGCTAGGATATAAATTTTCAGGGAGCATGTGTTCCTAGACATAGTCTAGATGACTGAGCATATTTAATTAATCCACGGGATAAGAATAAGGTGAGCCTTAGCATGGCCACCTGACACTTAACTCGGCAGGACCCACCTCCACAGCTGGTTCTCTCAAAGGGACTGCCCACCTTAGGCAAATGTAGAAGAGGTCAAGCAGAGCCAGGAAAACTGACATACATAACTACTAGGTCAATATAATCACAGCCAACCTTTTTTTTCTCACTTTAAAATGACTTTTCTGGACAGTATCCCAAACTTTTTATTTCGTACAAGGCCACTGAGTGCTTTTGCTAGACACATCCAAAAATAATACTCAGCTCTCTTTGGCAAAATCAAGGATCCTGAAAAATAAATCTACTTTACACACTCTGATGCTGATACAGTACTCCATAGTGGTGAATCACTTCAAAAGTAAAGCTCTTCGTATGCGTTTTTGTGCAATTGATGTTTTGAGTCATTGAATGTTCTGTTATTATTAATGATAATAATAAAACCGATTATAGAATGAAAGAAGTGTTACAGCCTTGCTGATTTCACAGTAACTAGATGACTTACTTTCCATGCTCATTTGAATTTATTCTCATAAGGGGATTTTAGATGGCACAGTTAAGGAAAAAAAAAAAAAGAAAATGAATTGAACAGCAAAATTTTCACTTACAAAAACACACCACAAAAAGTGCTGTGATATGCCCTGTTTCTATGGTGAAGATTTTATAATATTTACTGTATATGATAAGAGTTATAAGTGGAGTTCTATGTTGTTTGTTCAGCCTATTATGCAGATGGTGCTTGATTAAAATCTATTTTAAACTACAGCGATTACTGCAAGATAGTGTGCATTAAAGAGCTCTTCTAGCTCCATTAAGGGCTTTGGGACCATGGCAGTTTATTTTAAATATGCTTATAGACATTTCCAACTTCTCCAGGGACGTTTCGGTATCAGTGACTCTCCTTCCTTTTTTCCCCCCTGCCCCGAATTTTGGGGCTCAAACTCAGGGCCTCGACCACTGAACTATGCTCAGTATTTCCCTTCCTTGATAATCTTAAGGATAATCTTAAGGTCTTGTACTCTAGATTCTTAAGTATTAGCTAAGCAACATTGTTAGCACAGGCGTTTTTTAAAGTAAAAGATTATTGTTTTCCTGTGACAAAGAAGTTAAGTGCATCATTATAATTAAGCAATAAGATGTGACAGAAAGTGAATTACCAGAAGCCTAAGGACGCCTCTAGGGGTTTGAGAGATACATCTATGTCTAGGACAAAGCCGCGAGAACCACATGCATCTGCATGAAGCTTAGGGTAACGCTTATTATGAGTCCAATTCTTGGGTTTGTGTGCGCACTTATTTATTCATTAGTACTTTAATTGAATGTAAAATAAGGCTGTGGGTAATCAGGGCTACATTAGGGCTTCAGCTTAGCCATTTTTTTTAAGTGGCTATGATTTTCATATAGTTTTTATATGCATTCCCAATGTTCATAGCCTTGTAACTCTAATCCTTTTCCCAGCACAGTGCTATGGAGTGTAAGAGCAGAGGGGAATGGTGGTCTACTGCCTGCGTGATGCTCTGCTAATGTTGTCAAGAACATGGCGATTAATAGGACTCTCTTTTTGATTTCGATGTGTTTGTCATCATAGGAAATTTATATTTTTGTGTTGTGTGGTTTCTCTTATATTCTACAGAGAATGACATTGGAATTAAATGTAACTCTCCAGACGTAGAATTCTAGTCCTTGCAGAAAGCAACGCTCGAGAACAATGTCCAGCACACAATTTTGTATAGTCCATCTTAACAGCCACTGGTCATTTCCTCACTGTTTACATTTAAATTTAGCTAATAAAAATTAAATTTAAAATTCGTCAGTTCCTCAGTTAGCATATAGCACATTCCAAATGGTCTATAGCAGTGGTGGCTAACTTACGGCATGCAGGTGGTAGGGATGAGTATGATTGTTGGGATAAATAGTTGTTGAAGTTCTCATGAGTTGAGATGTGTAATGAATCATGCTATAGAGATTACGAAGCCAATGTCTCCGATTCGGTTATACAGTACTGCTTGAAGGGCTGCCGTGTTTGCGTCTGTTCGTCCATATCATCACCCGATTAGAAGGAAAGATATAATACCTACTCCCTCTCAGCCAATGAAAAGTTGGAATAGGTTATTCGCCGTAACTAGAATTATTATAGTAATTAAGAATAAAAGTAAGTATTTGAAGAATTTGTCAATGTGTGGTTCAGAGTTGAAGAAGATGATGGTTGTGAGGGCATTTATTATGATGATGTTTGTGTACTCGGCTATGAAGAATAAGGCGAAAGGGCCTGCGGCGTATTCTACGTTAAATCCTGAGACTAACTCCGATTCTCCTTCTGTTAGGTCAAACGGAGCTCGGTTTGTTTCTGCTAAGGTTGAGATAAATCATATTATTGCTAATGGTCATGTGGAAAAGAATAGTCAGGTGTTTTTTTGGGTCTCTATTAGGTTAACTAATGAAAATGAGCCATTTAGGAGTAGGACGGAGAGGAAGATGATTGCTAGTGTGACTTTGTAGGAGATAGTTTGGGCTACTGCTCGGAGTGCTCCGATTAGGGCGTAGTTGGAGTTGGATGCTCAGCCTGATCATAAAATGGCATGTACAGCAAGACTTGATGTTGCTAGGATGAATAAGACTCCGAGGTTTATGTTGATTAGCGGGAGTGGTATGGGAATTGGAATTCATATTGAGAGGGCCAGTGTTAGGGCTAGGGTGGGGGCTAGAGTGAATAGAAGTACAGAGGAGGTGGAAGGGTATAGGGGCTCTTTGATGAATAGTTTTAGAGCATCTGCAATGGGTCTAAAAGGTTTGACATCACTGGTGTATAGTGACATATGGTTAATGACCACCCTTTTGGACAGTGCAGAGAACATTTCTTATCATTCCAGAAAGTTCTATGAGACAGTGCTGCTTTGGACAAGAGAAGTTAGACCTTAGAAAATTAAGATATGAAATTATTAGCTTTCATCCATCAATGCAAGAAATAAGGACCCAGATAATAACCAAGAGTAAGATCCAGAGACATATTATAAATCTATTTAGTTGATTTTTCTACCACAATCATATTCATCATCATTGTGTTTATTTCAAATAATTTGTGGTCAAAAGAGCCAGATACTTTTTCAGATGTAATCCATTACTGGCATGTAAGCGGATCCAAATTATACTAGGAGTTCTTTTTATGAAGCTTTGTATATCAGCAGTGACGGTGGGCTTTTCACACAAGTAAAAAACTGCATGTCTAAAACAGACCTTACAAATTCCTGTTTCATGGCATAGAGTCTAAAGTAGCAGTTCCTTTTTGCATCTTTCTTGTACAAGAAAAGTGGGGGGAAGCTCACATGTTAGGAAGCAACATCCCATGTTCATGGAGCAAACAGCCTTTACCAAGCACTATCCAAATGTTTGGATGCAAAAGAAATCAGACCATGACAATGCATTTTCGTCCCACTATATTACATCCTAAAAAGCAAAGCTATTGTTCATATTCAGTAAGTCTGAATACAAGACCATTGGGCAAAATAGTAGACAATTCTCTCCAAACACATTTTATTTTATAAAAAAACAGAGATATTTCCTATACATGCATAGTTTTTTCCCACTTACATGTTTTCAATGAAAATCAGAAGATTGTCTTAAATTATAGTTGAGTTCCATGTGAACAACGCTGAGTGATCAGAATATTATTACCAAGAATATAGCTTTGATGATCTAGTTAAATTATTGAAGGGAAGACAGTGAATCTTAAGTGATGAATATTTTATATCTAGCCTCTAGATTGGTCTTCTCAGATAACATTTCTCTTGCATGGTCAATCATCCAGACCAGGGGTAGCATGGGTACGTATTTAAAGGGAAAGCATAGCATGTTGTTGACTGAAAGCAGATGAGTATACTCTCACTTTCAGCCATAGCAAACACATAGGTGATGTGTAAGACTGGGTGCCAGTGTGACCTTAATGGGGTGACCTCCCAGTTTTGTAGGTTAGTACCTCTCAGGTACTCCATCAGATGCTAAATTGAAGCTATAGAGTTACAATTCATAGCATATAAATGATGTCTCCTGAGTCTGGAAAATGTAAAGGCAGAAGCCATGAAATAGTTCCTTCTACAAAAATAACCAAGAAAACAAAAACTGAGGTTGAGCAATACTGTATCCTTCTAATCATAAAAATACAGCCAGGAAAGGAAAAATAGCTTCCAGACAAAAAATCAAGTGGGTTGGTTACACAGAATTGCTTATGGTTTCCTAGGTCATTCTGTATATTCCCATCAAAGTGATGATTTGTGGATTTGATATACTTAATACTTGAATTTATTCCTGGCAGTAACTAGTTCTCCTGTTTCATCAAATCATCCCTAGAAAGGAGAGCACTGTTGTCAAACACAAAAGGATAACTGTCCTAATACCAATTTAGTAAGGAAGCAAGCAAGAGTATCTGTGGTTCAGACATAACTTAGGACACAGGAGGAAAAAAACTAAATAATTTGGGGAACTCCTATAATATGAACATCTACGTCATATGATAGATTTATCTCTATGATTGACATTTGATCACTTTCCAAAAAGATTGATATAATCTGAAATTATGTAGATTTCAATGTCAGATCATTAATTTAATTAAGATTTAAAATGAGTCTATATAACATTCTATATGGATAATCATCCACTTATCTCTACACTTGGTTCCCCATTTATAAATGCTCCAAATCATGAATGAATTATATGCTCCAATGTCATAATCACTCCTTTTCTGTAGCTTTATTACAGAATATTGTATGTGTTTAAAGTGTACAACATCACCTTTTGCTATACATGTATGTTGTGAAATTATTGCTATAATTAAGTTAGTGAACACATCCAATACTTCATCTAACCACCATTTCTTGTTTTCTTGTTTATCTGAGGTCTCCTTTGTTGTTATTGAGAATGTTTAAAATCAACTTCCTTGGCAAATCTTATGTACAACATGGTACTGTTAACTATAACTAGCATGCTAGATGGTAGATCCTCATAAATTAATTGTCTTATAACTGAAAATTTAAGACATATTTAAGTATATTTTAATTTTTTCATTGTACATCTTTTTGACTTTTTCAACTTCAATAACTATTTTATTATTATAAACATACAAATGGCTATGTTCACAAAATTCAGAAATCATAAAAATACAAGAAAATAAAAAGTATCATTCTACACCACAATAAAATTACTAATAAAGTGTCAAATACTTTTAAGAAATTTATCTAGGTTTTTCCTTTCACTGCATATTTGATTATTGTCCTAAAGCACTCAAATAAATTTGCAAGGCTTGATTTCCTGTAACAGAAACTGCCTGCACTTTCATTCACTCATTATTCCAATTGTGCTATTCTTTATGTTACTATTTTTATTACTGTTATGACAAATCCAAATACTTCCTGTGTTTTAGGAACCATAAGAAGTGGTAGTGCACAAAACTATATCTGGACCTTCCTTCTGGGGTGGAAAAGAATAACTGCATGTTATTGAATCATTACAAGTTTGATATTTTCAGGGAAATACACAGAAGTAATTGAATGAATAACAGGAGCTTAACCTAGGTTTGAGATCTTTGAGATTTTCAAATAAAGTTGTCAAGTAGTTGTTTCTATGCACGCAATACTCAGAGCAAACATGAATTTGACCTCTAGCCAGTGGTAATGGAAACTCTATGTCCTAAAGAGAGTACCTCAGTATAGACTTTCAAGGTAAGGGAATTTGCAGCAAACAAAGCAAAACATAACATAACAAAGCAAAGCAAAACATGTCAGAGATCTACTGTATAATGGCCATTTGGAGAAGGATAAGTCAGAAGAGAAAAAAGAGTGATTTTGCTGTCAGCAAGGCCAGCAAATATAATGGTAAAACTCAGAGAAGATGGTGCTGGGGAACAGGTAGGAGAGGAGGACTTTGCAATGAGAAATCAAGTAAGGGCAAAACTACAAAGCCCACTGAATTTAGTCATATGGCGTTCGCAACCTTATGGTTTAAGACACTTATATAAAAATGCACCAAAGTGAGCAGCAAAAGCTGCATCTAGCCAGCAGCAATGACCACTGAGAAAAATAATGGTGGTTGACAAGAGAATAATATGGTCATATACAGTCTTATGGAACAGAGAAAGCTTCTTGTCTGTATGTTTTATCTCTCAAGAATTTTCAGTGCCAAATTGGAAGAGTAGAGTTGAGAGTCTGAGGCCAGGGTCGTTCCTTAGGCATCTGATTTAATCAGTGGAGAGTAATAACTGGGCATCGGTGTGGTCATGAGAAGCTTTCCGGGTGATTCCAACGTGCAGCCACCTTTGGGACCCGCCTTTCTAGGTCACATGTACCTGCCTGCTTCCCTGAGTGTGGCCCACCCAGTGCTCTGTATCAGTTCGGTCTTGTTGTATCCTGTGAATTATTACATAGGGGCCAATGTTTTCACAGGATCCCTCTCATGTCCATCTTAGGACATGAGAATTTTCTAGTGTTTTTCCACATTAACTTGTCCATTTGGTCCAGAGCATCCTATTCCCATGGGGTTCTTCGATCTGCTTCAGTAGGCAATTTGTGATTGATCATCTTTTTAATAATTTCTCAATTAAGAAAAGCCAAAGAATTCCCTTCTTCCCTTTTTTTTTTTGGTGCTTGGACATATCTTTCAAACTAATTAAAAGGTGTCAAATATGAAGTCATTTCTTCCCAGTCAATAAATTATTTTTAAAGTCATTAACATATGAGAATATCTGAATATTCTTTTAAATGTTTATACAAAAATATAAATATTTACCATCCAGTGATCGTAAAATGGCACTGCAGCTGGTTTGGTAGAGAAAGCAGCGTCCTGGAACAGTGGAGTTAATCAGGATAATGCAGCTCAGCACACACCAAGGGGAAGGCTCAGCACACATTGAGGGGAGGGCTTAGCACACACCAAGGGGAAGGCTCAGCACACGCCAAGGGGAAGGTTCAGCACACACCAAGGGGAAGCTCAGCACACACCAAGGGGAAGGCTCAGCACAC
>PVLA01002479.1:0-252017 GCA_004027455.1 Hydrochoerus hydrochaeris
AATATGACACTGGCTGTTGGTTTGTCGTAGATGGCCTTTATCATATTGAGGTAAAGACCATCTATTCCAATTCTCTGTAAGGTTCTTATCATGAATGGGTGTTGGATCTTATCAAAAGCTTTTTCTGCATCTATAGAAATGATCATGTGATTCTTGCTTTTGGCTCTATTGATATGGTGGATTACATTTATTGATTTACTTATGTTGAACCATCCCTGCATGCCTGCGGTGAATTCCACTTGGTCATGGTGTATAATCTTCTTGATGATTTGCTGCATTCTGTTTGCCAATATTTTATTGAGAATTTTTGCATCTATGTTCATTAGGGAGATTGGCCTGTAGTTCTCTTTTTTAGTTGGGTCTTTCTCAGGTTTTGGTACTAGAGTGATATTTGCTCCAGGAATAACTTTGGGAGAATTGCTTCCCTTTCAATTTCATTGAAGAGTTTGAGGAGTCAGCATTAAGTCTTCTTTGTATTTCTTGTAGAATTTTGCAGTGAATCCGTCTGGGCCTGGGCTCTTCTTTGTTGGTAGAGACTTGATTACATTTTCAATTTCATTCATAGAAATTGGGTTATTCAGCAGTTTTACATCTTCTTGATCCAGCTTTGGTGGTTTGTATGGTTCTAGGAATCTGTCCATTTCTTCTGTTATCGAACCTTTGAGAGTAGAGTTTTCAAAATAGTTGTTGATGATCTTCTGTATTTCCACAGGGTTGGTAGTGATTTCTCCTTTTTTATTCTGTATTTCATGAATTTGAGTCTTTTCTTTCCTTTTTTAAATTAGGTTGGCTAGGGGCTTGTCAATTTTATTTATTTTTCAAAGAACCAACTCTTTGATTCATTGATTCTTTGAATTGTTTTCTTAGTTTCTATTGCATTAATTTCTGCTCTGATCTTTATAATTTCCTCCCTTCTTTTGGCTTTGGACTTGGTTTGCTCTTCTTTTTCTAGATGTTTCAGGTGTTATATCAGGTTGCTTATTTGTGTTCTTTCTGCTTTCCTAATATGGGAACTCAGTGCAATAAATTTTCCTCTGAGGACCACTTTCATTGCATCCCACAGGTTCTGCTAAGTTGTATTTGTATTTTCATTTGCTTGTAGATATTGTTTAATTTCTTCTTTAATTTCCTTTGTGACCCACTGATTGGTCAAGAGTGTATTGTTTAATTTCCATTTATTTGTGTGGTTTTTGCAGTTACTTTAATCATTAATATCCAGTTTCATGGTGCTATGATCTGATAACATGCATGGGATAATTTCAATCCTTTTGCATTTACTTAAATATGTTCTGTGGGTTAGTATATGGTATATTTTAGAGAATGTCCCATGTACTGGTGAGAAGAATGTATATCCTGATGTTGTTGGATGGAACACTCTGTATACATCTATCAAATCCATTTGTTCACAGGTGTGATTCAGTTCTGTCATCTCTTTGCTGATTTTCTGTCTAGTTGATCTATCCCTATGTGTCATTGGTGTGTTAAAGTCCCCTGTTATAATTGTGTTATTGCCTATTTGATTTTTAACTTCTATTAATACTTGCTTTGTGTAGTTGGGTGCTCTGGAATTTGGTGCATATATATTTAAGATTGTTATCTCTTCCTCTTGCAGTTTTCCCCTAACTAGTATGTAGTGACCTTCTTTGTCTCTTTGGACCATTCTTGGTTTGAAGTTCAAATGGTCTGCAAACAGTATAGCTATCCCCACTTTTTTTTGAGTTCCTGTTGCATGGAGTATTGTTTTCCATCCTTTGACTTTCAGTCTATGAGTTTCTTTTTGGGTTAGATGGGTTTATTGTAGACAGCATATGGTTGGATGTTGTTTCTTGATCCATTCTGCCTGTCTGTTTCTTTTAATTGGTGAATTGAGGCCATTTACATTAATAGTTATAACTGTCATGTATTGGTTTATTGTTGACATGTTATCTTTCTGATGTTGTATCTTAGCTTTCCATTCTGTTTAATTGTCTGTCTTGCTTAGTGGTTTTTTCCCTATGTATATCTAGAATGTCTTTCAGTATTCTTTGTAGGTTTGGTTTGGTGATCATGAAGTTCTTCAGCTGTTCTTTGTCATGGAAGTATCTTATTTCTCCATCCATTTTGAAATACAGTTTTTCAGGGTACATCAGTCTGGGTTGGAAGTCGTTTTCTTTAAGGATCTGAAAAACTTCACTCCATACTCTTCTTGACTTCATTGTTTGTGTTGAGAAGTCTGCCGTGATTCTGATAGGCTTTGCTTTATAGGTGACCTGTCTCTTCTCTCCAACAGCTTTTAATATTCTGTTCTTATGTTGGATTTCTGGGATGGTGATAATTATAAGTCTGGGTGTAGTTTTGTTTTGGTTATGGCTATTTGGAGTTCTATATGCCTCACTAATCCGTATGTCAGTTTGCATATTCATGTTTGGGAAGTTTTCAGCTATTACTTCTGTAAATAGCCTCTTGATATCTTTTGTGTTTTCCCCTTCTTTTTCTTTTATCCCTATTAATCTTATATTGTTTTTCTTTGCATCATCTTGCAGCTGTTGAATTGTTATTTCTTGATTTCTTGTTATTGTTAGAAGATATTTCCTTTCCTGTTCACTACCTGCAATCTTATCTTCGAGGTCTGAGATTCTATCTTCACTTTCGTTGAGATGGTTTTTGCAACTTTCATTAGAGTTTTTGATTTCCTATATATCTCCTTGAATCTGCTTAATGCATTCTGTTTGTCTCTTAAACTGTTCTTTAAGGGATTCTATCATTTTGCTTTGTTCCTCTAATTTTTTAGCTGTGTCTTTGTTGGATGCATTCAGTATTTCTTTTACTACTTTTATCATTTCTTCTTTTACCTGGGAGAATATTTCTGATTTGAGTTCCCTCATAGCTTCCTATACTTGCTTCTTTATTTCAGTTGACATCATTTCAAACATTTCAGGTGTATGTGTAGTATTTTCTTCTATGTACATGGCTCCTATTTCTTGGGATGGGCTGGGGGTTTGAGATTGCATTTTGGTCTTTCGTTTTGTCATTTTCCTGTATTTCCATGTTTCCAGCAATTTTCTGAAGCTTTCCCTCGTGGCACTGCATCGGCTTGGCTCCCCCTTCGGTGGGCCTGCCTCCCCTTGTTGAATGAAGGTTGCTGGGCGCAGTCCACTCAAGCCTGCGGAACCTCTGGAGCCTAGTCCAATGACCCAAGGGGGCTGGGCAGGCACCCAGCCACAGGGATCGATGGTCCCAAACCCTCTATTGGAGGAATTAAATAGGGATGATCAAGTGGCAAAGATGCTAGCAGGAACTGACTTGAAGGCTCAGTAGAATAGTTTCTACTATTCTACTGGTGATCTACCTTGGGTATTTGACTTAGGGTATTCATATAAGTTGAGGGCTTATATTATATTATGCCAGAGACATCTGTCAGCTCAAAATAATCAGTCAAATAATTTCTAAGTTAATTACTTTGCATTTTTGTCTTTGCATCTGTACTCCCAGCCCAAGATCTCAAAGGAATAAATCACAACTTCAAGAGGCAAAAGTTTTGCTCTTCTCTTGGCTAACCCCAACCATCCAATTTACAAATGTTACACCATATATTGTATAGTGACTCCTTCATAAATCTATTTCTAACTGGAGAAGAGTCATCGCAAGTAGGGAATTTCATACGAGTCCCTGCATGCACAAAGTTCAAGCTCCAAAAGATAAATGTGTCAAGAATGGGTAACTGCCACCAAGTAATTATGCAGCTTACATTTCTGCCAGTAAATTCTCAGCCTGATTTATGTCTGATTAAACCATAAATCCACTCCTTACACTAATTATCAAAAATATACTTTGCAATCTTGAATATGTTATTTTTGGACAGTAAATAAACAATGGAATGTTGCGCTGGGTTCATGCCGTGAACTCTGCTAAGGCTTGAGCTGGGTTTGAGGGTCTCTTGAGAAGAGAAGAGGACTCTGCAGAGAGAAGCGGAAGTGAGGATCCAGGAACTGTGATGACCTCATGAACCTTAGGCCTGAGCTTTCACGTGAGAAAAAAATGAGAGCATGTATCTTCGTTTTTATGGGGAAAAAATGGACATACCATCTCCTTCACTAATAAGTTAATATTATTTTGAAAAAGTAGATACCCTATGACTTCCATTCTGTGTTCTTTTTATCCATGCCGAGTGCTCCCAATCACCAGTCAAATTCTAATTTGTGGGGTTTGGGCTGTGCACCTCAATCCTAGAGAATTACTTGAGCAACTTGAAAAAATATTGCCATTTGGCCCCAAACAAGACATGTTAGTGTAATTGGACTAGACTGCAACCTGGGCATTGCTGGACCTTCTAAAACAGGAGAGAAGCACTGGCCTTGACCAGCTGCGTGGAAACAAGTGGTTCCTGCCTTGCAAGGACAAAGTCCACCTGCAGGGATACAAGCTAGAACAAATGAGGGTCTCCCTCATTGTGGTTGCCCTTTCATCTCTATGAGTTTTACTTTCCTGCCCTGTGGCGTTATCCAGGCATACAAATTGTGTTACATTTATTGTCTATAATTTTCAGGTGCTGCCACTTCTGGCAGAGTAGGTGCTGACCTACTCTGACTCCAGAAATGTGTCCTTTCCTCCTGAGTGCTTACCTAATCTGTTGCAAACACTGGCCTTGTTTCCCAGATGCCTTTGCAAGCTCTTTTGCTCTGCAGCAAGCATCTGATTCAGTCCTCCTAGCTGGCTCCTGACTTCCAGTCTTTCCCAGGATAGTTCTCCACAGGCACCTCTGAACATAGCTGATGAGTATATGACCTCCGAGGGATGGTTTCCAGGGGCTACGAGGTGGGTTTATAACCAGCAGGTTAGGCTATATAAAGATGGGCTGTTATAAAAGGGAAATGAGAGGAGAAATGGGTACTGAACATATAGTCTTTAAGGAAACCTAGTAATGCACACTAGGATTAATTACTAGGCCTACTATAGTTTATACAACTGATGTCATTTCAAAGACTCTATCAAAAATTCACCTTCATAACTGTTTAATAGCACCTGTCTCAATGTGTAAGCACAGAATGGAAGTATGCATTAAAAAGAAAGTGCACATCAAATCATGCATATATTCTCCTTGTCAACAGTTAAATATTAGAGGTAAAATAAAGCCCATTATTGACCTTTACACTTAATCCCTTTGGATCACAGAACTAACTTTGCTAACAGTTGTGTAGTTCTTCTAATTGTTTCTGATACAGAAAAAGATATATGCATAAATAGGATATTGTTCGTGTATGTTTTATATAACTAGTGTCATATCATTATGAAACTTCTTTAATGCAACATTATATAAGGGAGATTTTATATTTTCCACACATCAGTCTCATTCTGCATAACTACTAAACTCTATGAACAGTTGTTTCAGTTTATGTGATTCTGAACAATTTTGCAATGAATAGCTTATATGAGTGTGTGAAAGTTTTTCCTTAGGAAAGATCAAGAGAAGTCAAATTTTTAGGTAGTAGAGTATATGCACTTCTAATTTCTTCTAATTTCCTGCTGCACTTCTAATTTAAATAGGTATTGTCAAAGTTACCCCTCAACTTGAAATTTAAGAGAATATCATTTCACTACATTCTAGTCAATACTAATATTTTAATTTTTAAAATCTGAAGTGGTATTTTTTTTACTGGTTTTAAATATCTTTTCATTATTAGAATTGTGGAAATATGCTTCGTTATAATATGAATTTGCATATTATTGATAGCAAGTGAGACTGAGCATTTCTATGTGTGTTTACTACTACCTGAATTTCCTCCTCTGTGAATTTACTTTTCCTATCCTCGGCCCACTTCTCTGATAGATGGCTTATCTGTATGTTCTTCTTGACACAAATGCTCTAGATGCTATGAATTCTGACCATGGAATTTGGAGGCACAATTCACACTACTGTTTACCCGAGTGACTTCCTTGTTGTGTGTAGCACAAAGCCTAAGTGGCCTTGAATGGTCATTCTAAATCTTTGGCAATGAATGTATAAATACTTTATCTCTAAAATGCCCTTGTCTTTAATTTTGCCTATACTATTTTTCATAGAGGTTGTAATAGCTCATATCTAGATACCCCCTGAAAGCCTCATGTGCTCATAAATGTGGCTTTTTGGAGGTGGTTGGTTCTAGGATGTGTTCATGTGGGCTAAGGGTGTGATAATTAATTTAGTCCACCGATTGGTTTATTATAGTTCTCAGTGTGGATAATGGAAAGGCCAGCTCTGGGTGTAGTTGGTGCCACCCAAATGGATTGCAACCAAATGAGATAAAAAGAAAAAGAGGTCTGCTGCTGCAGGGAACGACTGCCTCACTGTTTCTGCCTGCTCTGCCATGGACTGTTCCTCCCCTGTGATGTTCCTCTGCCATGTGCCACCCTGCCTTGGAGCTAGCCAACTTGGACCGAAACTTCTACAATCTGTGAGCTACAATAAACCTTTCCTCCTTTAACTTGTGAGTGTTGGGTATTTTGTCCCTGCAATAAGACAGTAACTAAGACAGTGGACAGTTTATTTTTTGTATTCTTTTCTATTAGTTTTTTTTTCTTTGTTTTTTTCACCTCTTCGGTCTTTATTATTATTTAGTGTTTCCTCTGATTGTTTTCACAATTTTATTGTTTTATGCTATGTCCTTAATCTGTCCAACAACTATTGGCAAGTAATGTGAGATAAGGATCTAAATACGATTCTTGTTAAATTGTTACCAGAAAATTGTTTAATTGACATTTTTTTCCTTATCTAAAATACTATACTACCTTTATCATACACTAATTTTTCCTAAATTCATTGGACCATTTTTTGATTCTGTATTCTGTTCTTATTAAAATATGATTTGGAGAAGTTATTTATGTGTTAGTTATACTAATCAATGATTGTCAGTGTTAGTAACTGAAAGGTTGAGGTTAAAACAAAAATTATTCTACACCAACTTTAATTCATAGCATACATCTTGCTGTTGCACTAACCTATGGATTAAAATCACGTGGGGTTCTCATTTCTCAATGAGGTTCAATCTCAATAATCCTCTTGTCATCATAAAGCCCCATATTGAAGACCCCTCTCTAGATACTATAAACGCTGATTCTTCAACACAAGCTCTTGGTTCCTAGTGAAGGAGCCAACTTATTTTTATTTCCTCCTGAATATTATACTTGAACTAACCACATTCATAATGAATTAATACAATTGGCTAACATAGCTTTTAACTTTAAATGAACTGATCATTTGCAACAAGAATGCAAACATGTGAGCTCTCCCACGGGCCTGTGAGAATTCCAATGGATGGCTCAGTCCTAAGAATAACGGTGGTGAATGAATATATTCATTGACTGGAAAGTGTAGGAAAAGTTAACCCCTATTGCAAAAGTATTATTTTGCTTTCTTTCTTTCCTTCTTTGGAACATTTTGCTGATTTTCCTCCTTCACACTGTCTGTTTTGCTGTCATTGTTTCAAGATATATGAAATCAGAACTTGGCATGAATTTTCTTTTCTTACCCAGGACACTTCGAATTAATTTAATTCTTTTCTTTGATTTTAATGTAAATCTAAGACTTAGGTTTGGTTTGTGACTTATTTGTTGCTTAGTTATTTGTTATGAAAACAGAAGCTTCACTTCTCCAGATTTGCTTTCCATATGGGTCAACTGAATGAAAACTACACTTATTTTATTCTCCCCTCTCTCCAGAGAGAATAGATTTATACAGTGCACAGTGATATCCTCCTTCATCCCCACACTGCGCTGTATTCTCTGTCCATGTTCCCAGTTACATGGAACTGCCTGGCTCCAATTGCTCCTTTCTACTCTGTGCCGGTTTGTTGATGCCTCTCGAAGCTCTGTGTTCCCTGATTCTGATGATTGAGAAAGCTACTCCTGTAATTAGCTCACAGTCTTCTAGTAGTTTCCAGGCCTGAATTCTCATGGAGATTTGCCTTATGAGAGTTCAAATGATCTCCTCTGTACTTGTGTGAAAACTCTAGAATACAGAAGAGCAGTCTTAGAGTGGCTATACGGGTGCTAGTATGTTCATGTTGATTCTGCACATGGGGTCTATCTGGTGATGAGCCAAGTTAGTAACTTCAGCCAAACTTGGGACACAGCAGAGCCCCAAGATGCTATTCAGCATAGCAAACATCATCTATATTTCCCCCCAGAAATCTTCCATGAGTGCATTCCACGAGTACATTCCATCATGCTGGTCCTGTGTTTAGGAGTGGTTCTGGTTTATTCAGACTGTCTGCAACTCTACGTTTTTCCCTAAAGCATTTGTACAATACTGCAAAGTCAAAACCAAAACTCTGAGACTCATAGATCTTTAGAACTGAAAACACTGTAGAGGTCTCCTAGTCAAATTGTCTCATTTTAGAAGTGGGATGAATGGCTGATTGTTTGTATATTTGAGAATATATATATATATATATTTTTTGTATATAATTATATATATCATATTGTTAGCAAATACATGAAAACTATTTCATACACATTTAAACTTTAAGTGAACTGACCATGTGCTATAAACCTAAAAACATTTATAAATACAATAAAATAATATCCACACCTCTTATTATTATGTGTGTGAGTTTGTGTGTGTGTACATGCACGTGTGAGTGTTTACAAGAATGTGGTGCTAAAGCCGTTGCTGATTACCACCATTGTACTGAGCAGTAAGGGTCAAATGTGGAGCAGTTTCCAGCTACATGTGGGATTCTGGCTGGCCGCTCTTTTACTCTAGTCTGTTTTATTTTGTAAAACGGTATCTTATCACAATTATTTATTATTCCTCCCAGGGAGACAGGAAGGAGATGGTCTTTACTGCAGTTCTCATGTTAACATGTGAGAAAACTGAGTTTATATAAAGCTTGTCGTGCTATTCCTGGGAACAGACACTTAAAACAAGCCAGGAGGCCCAGTGGGCTCCTGTCACTGCACTCGGCACTCTCGTCCAGCCCTTGGCCCCTTAACAGTGATGAAAATGATGTCACATGGAAATTCCCCAAATCGAGAGTTATTTAAAAATCCCAGGAGGCACTGATTAGGCATTCGTTACCCCTGCATGGTTATTTCTGAATGTAAAAATAGCACCTTGGAGATTTTGTGGGTTTGTCTTACTAGCGCGCTATTACCTCATAGTAGTTTCAACCCCAAAGTGTTTTATCATCGTATTTATTAAAAGCCATTCAGCAAGTCAGGCCTGTGGTTGATGCCTCCAGCAATTTAGAGTCTACAAGTGTATTAATGAGAGATCAATCATTTTACAAATACTGATCAAATCCTGCAGAGATCATGATACAAAGATCTGTCGCTGTCTTCAGGAAGCTTGAAGGGCAAAGTAGATGGTGATAAATGAAAAGGCAATTGCAGTCCAGGAGAATAAGTTCGGTTACTCTAGAAGTTCAGTGCTTAGCTCAGATCTAGATCATCAGAAAGGCTTCCCAAACAAAGGCCTGTGTGGTGGAAAAAAAGAGCAGTATGTGTGAAACCCAGAAAACAAGCGGGAGTAAGACACATTTAAGAAAACGAAAACAGTTTAATCAGGCTGGAGCATAAAGGGCAAATGTACGTGTGAGGGGGTTTGAGCAGATCAGGTGTGGGGATGACAAACATAATGCTCACAAGATGACTAGAAGCGAGATCACTAGGGGCTGGCCCTGTGGGTTCTTTTCACAGGACTGAACTTGATCCATGCACCATTAATTAATTAATTAATTCATACACACCAAGAACTATTGCTGGGGATAAAGCCACAAGTGAAGCAAAAACATGCCTCTGAGAGTTTCTGTCCTCCTGAATGGTAGAGTGAAGTCGATAAACAAGCAATCACATTAACGAAGTGATATGTCAAGTGACGATAAACGCCAAGAACACCTCAGGGAGCAGGGCGGGCAGTGTCAGGGGATGGTTCTCAGTTCACGCGGTACTGAGTCGCCATCTAAAGAGGGGCAGAAAGGGGCCAGGCGGAATGTGACAGGGAGCAGCACACAAAGTGCCTGAGCAACGCTGTGCCCTTTGGGCAGGAGCCACTGCCACCAGGGCAGAGGAGGAGAGGACAGGAATGGTCCGAGATGGAAGATGAGAGGTGACAGGGCCAGATCAAGAGACTGGCGGGACTTTATTGTAAGTGTGATGAAAACTCGGGGCAGTTTTCAATAGGGAAGTGGGAAGGTTTCATTGCTATAGTGGTATCTGCAGAAGAATGGATCGCGAGTGGAGGCTGAGAATAGAGATGCAGATCGGGGAAGGAAACCAGCAGCTGATTACAGACAATCAGACAAGCAGTGCTGAGCCCTTAAGCAAGGTTACACAGGCGGGATGCGCTACAAGGTAGAGAAGAGTTTCGGGAACTCGCAGGGTGGGAAGACGTTCCTTGGGTGCAAAACACATTTTTCATTTTGTTTTTAAAAACGTGTATTAAAATTAGTGAAAATTAATGTGAATAAAAATTTATTTTAAAAGTCAAATATTATTTTAGTAACCACACAAAAGAGTAATCTATTCGCTTGGTTTCATAGAAATGGTAATTTTTCTTTTCTGGTTTTTTGAGACAAGGTCTCACTGTGTAGTTCAAGTTGAACTTCAATGACCGTGTAGTCCACACTGGCCTCAAACTCACTGTGATCCTCCTGCTTCGGCCTCCCAAGTACTGAGATTACAGGTGTGCACCACTATGGCTGGTTAGAAATGGTTTTTTTATTATTATTATTATTTTGGGTACATTTGACTGTAATTAGCAGAAGTCTTGACTCAAATAGGCTCACGTCACTGTTTCCCAAACACTGATGTGCTTGGGGACATCCTGGAGATGATGTTCAGCTACACAGGTCACAGGCACCAATTCTGGTGTCTGATCAGTAGATTTGAGTTGTGGCCAGAATTTTCCAAAATATTCTTGGGAAAAATATTTCTACCACAATCTATGCTGAAGCTTTCTCTGGGTAGAATGATTTTTTTTTTTTTTTTTAGTTTAAAGGATTGAAAATCATATTAAGCAAATTCTGCTTTTGTTTTTGGATCTTGAAAACAAAGCATTTAGGGAGCAAAGTAAGAAACAGAATGATATATAATGCAATGGTATTTACATAAATGAAGATGCACACATGCAACATGATACTTTAACACATTGGAAGAAAGCATGTAATACAAAAAATGCCAAATAAACAGAATAGGATGGTTGCTTATCATAAAGTAATGTTACTATAGGAAAAGAAAATGTTATAAAACAAAACAAGAAGTTACAGAATAAAAAAATTTTTTTTAGATAGAACAAATTACCAAGCATTATTCAACATTAACAATTCAGTACAGGTTACTTAGTCTGGTTTAGAGAAGTGTTCTGAGAAACAATTTCTGGGTAAGGGGACTTTGCCAATGAGAGGTAGAAGACAGGAATGCTGGACAAATGGTGCCAAGAAGGTGGGCATTATCTGATTGGTCAGGAAGAGACCTCTAAGGCATAAGAAATGAAAGAAACAGAGTCCTAGAAACAAGATTTTCCTCTCTCGCATACCTATTTAAATTTAACTTTGGGTGAAGTTTTATTTTTGTTTCTCTCCATGCCATATTCCCTGCCCCAACAGTTTCCCAAAAGGTAGATTATTCTGATATTTAAGAAAAATTGTGTGTTTTCCTCTTTACACTTAGTGGAATTTCACCAATTTCTTTGGAATGACAAATATCAGAAAAAGTTTTGTAACTGCTGAAACCAGCGTTGGACAGGCTACCAAGGTTCAAGGTTTCGTGAAAAGAAAGTTGGCGGTTGATTAATTTAGAGTTAAAATAAAATAAAACTGGCAGAAAGTCACTTGGATATTCATCTTCAGTTTTGTGCAGGAAATAATAATTACTCCATAGCTAAGTGCAAGACATGTTCACATGTGCTGATCTACTTGATCTTCATATCAACACTGTGAGACAGCTATTCCACAAATGAGGAAAATAAAACATAAATGACTTGTTCAAGTTGCTTCACTTGTAATCTGTACTATTCCTGTGTTTTAGAACCTTGTGTGTATGTGTGTGTGTGTGTGTGTGTGTGTGCGCGCAGTTAGTTTCTTAACCTGTCTGTGCTTTTATTATAGCATTTGCCAGTTAAGTTTATGAGGCTGTTTAAGAGAAAAGTGATGTAATATGGATGGCAAAATGCATTGTTTAAAAAAAGTACTAGAGAAAAAAATTAGATAGCTAGCTAGCTAGCTAGATGATATATAATTCGCCATTCTTTCTATTTTTACTGCTTTTGAAATATTTGCAACCAGGTCTTTGTGAATTGCAAACTGTCTTAAAGCTTTGGTATTTAGCATAGATCTCAGAACATCCAAGCTGGACCACCATGATCAAGGACCTTCCCCCAAGAGCAGAAATATGCAGCAAGGCAAGAGCGGGATGAAGAAGAACTTTATTTATTAAATGAAGCTTTGGTTCCAAATCTGTGGAATTCCCCAGTAAGCTTGGTTAGATTAAAATGGAATCTACAATTGAGATTTTTGTCACTCCTTTGAGGAAGAAAGGTTATAGTCTAAAAGCCATCCTAGCAAAATAAAGAGGCAATGCATGGAGAAAGGATTCAAAATGGGGATGGTCAGGTTCTGTGCTTATTACTCCAAATGTTAAAGGTAGAGCATCTGGGCCCAAATATATCTATAGTTTTAGCCCCTGGTGCCCAGAGGATGCAGGCCAGTCTCTAAGGACACAACCAATCTCTAGCATCCATTTTTTCAGAGAAGGGGAGACTATGAGACTGCCGGATGAGGACAGTTCCTGATAGCTCTCCTGGCAGACAACGCTCAAAGTAATAAGATTCCAAATTTTGAAAATGAGATGAAGAAATCAAATCTCTCTATGATTCATTCATTCAATAAGAATTTTGTGTCAGTTGATGTACCAGAGGCTGGAATATAAAGGAATATACTTACTCATATAAATTTCTATGTGTATCTATATTCATGTCTTTATCTGTATTTACGTCATCTATACCTGTATCAACTATATTGAGACTTACGTGAGCAATCACTTTAAACAAAAATTTCCCAGAAATTTTCTTTTATTTTTTTAAGAGCAGAATATATTTATTGAGAGAAAGAAAGCTTCTGTCTGAGACAGAGACAGAAGAGGTCCCAAGTGGGACCCTACATTTTCTAGGCCCTACCTTTTTTGTAGAGCAAAACCACAAGGTGAAGTGGATTCAAAGCGGGGAGGGGATGGGAAATTGCAAGGTGGGACACAACAATGGTCAACCAATAAGATTTCAAGTGTAATTACTCAGTTAAAATTGATTACATCGGGGACAAATGGGGAAGCAAGTCATGTAGCAAGCAGACATGAATAAAGAACAGGCCTTTTCTTGTAGTGGCTCCTTTTGGCTTCCTCAAGGTGATTGATCTCAGAAATTTTCTATTCAACAGTTACTTAAAGATAATCTAAGGATATCAATTACAATGCCAGAAGACATTCAGTTAAAAATAATGCATAAATGTGAGATCTATAACTTGAGACAAGACGATGTGAATGGCAGTCTTTAGAAAGAATACTGGCCTCATACATCTTCAATAATCATTTCAAGGGGAGTAAGTTCTTCCAGCGTAGCTCTTCAAACAAAAATATCCTTAAGGAGAGGCAGTTTAACAGCCACCATGGGTTGCTAGGATCATGGATTGCTAGGCTTACAATGCCAATCAATTGGCCTTGTAGGCTTGGGGCACAGCTGTCTCTAAGCCATGCTTTGCTTTGTCTTGACAGACACTGGGCAAGGTCTCTGGTTCAAACAGCCATTTCAGTTTTCTCTGTCATGATGTATTTCCCACTCTACTTCTCACTCTAGTTTCTTCACCAAACTTTAGCCATGACTATGTGTTTGTTATTATTAAGGCTATGACTTCCCTGCTTTCCAGAGCAATCATAATGAAGTGTCCCCAGAAGTCCATATATGGGTAGCTCTTCTTAAGGAATGCCTGGTGTTCCTTGGCAAGTGGGAAGACAGTGTCCTTGCTTCCCTCCTCCAACCACCTGCATCTCTTAATTAGGGTGACAGCAGTGAGACTCCAAGGTTCCTGGCCTACACTCAAACCCACACTTTCCATTCTCCAAGCACTGACTTGAATTCTGTTTTGGTACTGAGTCTGTGTACACTTGACATATATAGCTTTTGTCAAGATATACTAATATTTTATTTATTTGCATTCATAAATTCTGGTTCCAAAAGGCAATAGAGAAAGAAATATCAATAGGTATGATATATGTACATATTGCTTATGATTATGATAGGGTCATTATTTTTAAAAGTTCTATTTCTATCTTGTTTAACAATGTATCACTTAAAGCTAGTAAAGTTGACAACTCATCATAGATACCCAGGCAATATTTATTCCTTCATTCAACTATTGATGATATTAATTACCTAACCATTATTTAAATAACCTAGTAGGAGAAATAGGATAGATAAACACAAATCAAACCAAGTAAATCAGCAAATGATGAAGAGAAAATCAGTGAATCTGACAGCACTTCTTGGATTACAAGAAGTCCAAGAAGGGTTATGAGTGAGTGCTGAAGTTACAGGGTTTCTAGGTGGGTCTGGACCCGGTGGCGTCAACTAGGAAATATTCAAATTACCAAGACTAAGTCACTGCAGCACTGGTGCATCTCATGATGGAAATGTGTGAGCTGAACCCAAGACAGTGGGAGAATTAAAGGGTTTGTGCCTGTGAGAACAATAATTATCCTAAATTGCACGACTAAGCTTTATTTCCCTTATTCATAGTAGAAAGATGTTATTGAAGGTAACACAGTCACTAATTCATGATGAAAGCAGAGAGTCCAGGTTACATTTGCATATTATGTCTTATATCACAAGAAGTAATTGAAAAATAATGTGAGAACAAATAAGATATTTAAAAACCCCACCGAGATGTGAACAACCTCTTTCTTGATTACCCAGTGTGACCCTCACTGGACATTATTTTTATTGAGAACACTTGTCCCACTTTACTGCACTTATGTGGTTCCATATGTGTCTGCCAGCAAAAGTCAAACCCCATTACAGTGAGGGCAGCGCAATGTCTTAACATATCAGTGTGTTCTCAGGACTGAGAATAGGCCCATACAAAGATAGCACCTGTTCAACGTCTGTTGCGTAAAAACCTGTATGTGACCGACCATTAGTTCACAAAGCAACTTCACGTTACTTCGCCTCATTTAATCCTTACCCTGACAAGCAGGCACACATACTATTAGCCTTTAAAAGAGAGGCTTAAGCACTAAGGTGGGGATAGTGTCCACATTTAGGGGAAAGAAAGCATAATTCGAAGAGGCCGGAGTGGACATGGGTGTCGTGGGTGTCAGGAGCCACCAAAGACAAAGAGAGCCAACAGGCATTAGGGATTGCAGGGTATGGCTGCAAAACAACGCTAGCTACCAACAGCCTCTGAGGTAACTATCAGAAGCCTGGAGAGAGGGACCAAGAAATGAGGTCAGGAAGAAGAGAGGAGGGTCTGCACTGCATTGCAAGTAAATCATTTCGACAAATTTGACACTAGGAGAAAAAAGTGAAGCTACAAAAGAATCAGCCATGTTTCAAATATAGTTGGATAGAAGGGAGACTGAACTGCACAGTGAAGGCTCAAAAAGGGCAGAGATGGTGAAACCACAGAGCATTTAACTTCTCTCCCTGTCTCCAGCTCTCGCTCCAAAAATGATCAACTCCCTAGTGTGACCTGATGAGGGCTAGACAAGGCCAAGCTGCAGTTACTTGCTGGGTCTAAACAACCATCTCTCTCGGGTTATTGCCAGACAGAAATCTCTTTGAAAATATCTTTTCTTTCCTTTTGGTTTTTGTTCTCAAAAATAGTCTACTCCACCCCCCCTTCAACCCCAAGAGAAATAACTGTCTTTTTGCATTTCTGATGACAGCATGAGAAGCCAAAGCTACAGAACCTCACCCAAAATAGATTAAATATTTTAAATGTTTTTTTATTTGCACCCCTCTCAAGTATGCCTGCAATGCAAAGCCAATTATGAGATTTCTCCTCCCCCCTGAAATGAGGGAAGGATGTGTTTTCTGGTTGGGAGGTGAGACCAGACTGCACCACAGGGTCCTGCTGAGATTTCAGGCAGCCTTTGGTAAGCCAGGCAGGAGAAGGAAACACAGTGCAAGGCAGGTTTCTCTCTGGGTGTCATCGTGTGTACATGTCAGAGCTTCCCCCATTGGGATGGCAGACCTTAAAGACAGGCATGGAGATTTTATAACTGTAAAAGACACAGAGCCTAACACTAAGTCTTGGAGGTATATGCACAGATGATGACTGAATGAGTGAATCAAAGAATGAATGAAGTAGGAAAATCCCATCACAGCTGTGTAACTCAGATACTGACTGAAGAGCAATTTATCATAGAGTAATTTGCATACTCCAAGGGTGGTTTAAAGGCAATAATGATGAGGATGCATGGGGTGGAAAAGGTGGAGACCAAAGAGGCATCCAATTATAGCTCAAGAAATAAGGAGACAGAAATTTCCCATGGGGAACAGAAAGTATTTGCCAGTCCTGTTTCACAGAAGTGGGAAAAGTTACCATTTTTCCTTCCAAGTGTGCCTTCGTCCCTACAAGATCTTCTCTGACGGAAGCCTCTTTCTGCTTTGTCAGGTCCTTAGCTTTATCCCAGGTAACCAGGTTCCTTCACCTTCCATCTGTGCTCTAGGAGACAGGCTCACCAGAATGGGTCAGTTCACTGTTCCTTAATCAGAAAGCACTAGGCAGCAAGGTACCAATCCAGGCCATGGCTGAGAGTGTCAGCCTTGGGGAGCCACTTGTGTGGCCTTTGCCAGCCTGAGGACAAAGAAGGGAAGTGGCCTTTTTTCACTTAGGTGACCAGATACTAATGCCCTGGAGAGAATGTCTACCTATACGGCAGGTGAAGAAGAAAGAAAGAAGAAAAAAGGAAAGAAAGAAAGAAAGAAAGAAAGAAAGAAAGAAAGAAAGAAAGAAAGAAAGAGAGAGAGAGAGAGAGAAGGAAGGAAGGAAGGAAGGAAGGAAGGAAAAGAAGAAAGAAAGAAAGAAAGAAAGAAAGAAAGAAAGAAAGAAAGAAAGAAAGAAAGAAAGAAACCATAATTTTAAAGATAACACAGCACCTGCATACAATCTCCATGGAATGAAAAAAAGCAATAACTTTGTCTTTTATTACATGGTGGATACACCTTAAATGCTAATTTAAACTAACTTCATGACCAGTACCTTTCTGATCTTTCTCCTCAGGTAGGCAGCCACTGTCTTGAATCTGATGTGACCCTAATCCATTCTGCAGACATCCATAAGTAATCCCTAGGAGGTATTCGCTTTTTCACTTGATTTTTGTTTGTGTTGTGGTTTATGTCTGGACTTTGGCCAAAGCCTTCTACACCCATAGGTGTGGCTCTGCGGAGTGACTTGGTGGTGAGGCTGACGCTGATTTGGGTTAGGAGCTGGACCTGGGGGGAGAGATGGTCACTAGAGCTCAGCTGGAAGGGTCCACACCCTATGCCCTCCACACCCCAGCAACTGCTCCTTAGCTAAGCCCTCTTCCTCCTGCCTGAAGCCTGCAGAAACCACTGTGAACCAGAAGAGACCTTTCCTTCTCAAGGTTCTGGGTGTCTCAGCAACAAGACAGTACCGAAGTTTCCTTTGGTTTGGTCTTGTTTTCTAGCATTGTGGTTTTCTTTTGGGGGGAGGGGTTCTGGTTTTGTTCTTGCTTTCATTCAATATGCTTTTGAGATCCAGGAACAGCGGGGTCACTCATTTTAGCTAATGCATAGTACTCCCTCTTACACCAGAATCTGTAGCCTCTCCCTGGGCTTCTGCCGGCACTTGTTCCATTGGTTTCACTGTTGCAGACGGTGTTCTAATATGGAGCTCCTGTTTCCTTCCTGAAGAGGCAGTTTTGCACAATTATGCATTTTTTTCTTTACCAATCCGGTGCATGTGAAGTGGCATCACTGTTATAACTTGCATTTTTCTGATTGCTAATGAGGTTAAGTATCATTTCAAGACTTCTGTGGTTTATTTTATCCTATGCCTATTTTCATTTCCCTCCCCTTCTCCCTTTCTGCCTCTCTCTCTGTGCTTGTCTGTTTCTATCTCTGTTTCTCTCTCTGTCTCTCCTCTTACAGGAATTCTTTAATAGTCTAGATTTATTCTATTGTTTCTTATGTTAAAACTTCTCTTAGCTGGTCTTTTCACTTTATATATGGTGCCATTTGTCAAGCAGAAAGTTTCTGCGTCTTGATGTAACCACATTTTCCCTCTCATTTAATTCCTCCTCAATACATATAAATATTAGTTAGCTTTTTCTCTGTCTAAACTGTTCCAAAATTTCACTGGCCTGCAATTAGAATGTGTGTTTCTTGCTCCCTGCACACAAGGCCAGGGACTCAGTGACCCAGTGGGGCTGCCGGCCCGGCTCAGCTCCACGTGTCTGGGTCTCATCTTCTCGACTTGGAAACCAAGCTGAGGAGCAGCCACTATCTGGGGTGTATTAGTTTCCTGTGCTGCTGTCACAAATTAACACAACTTGGGTGGCTTGAAACAACAGACATTTCTTCTCCTACCGTTTGGGAGGCCAACAGTCCAAAATCTAAGTGCCGACAGAGTTGTTGGCGTTTTCTGTAGGCCCTGAGGGAGAATCTGTTCCGTGCCCCTCTGTTGGCTTCTGGTGGTCACTGGCAGCCATTAATTTGTAGACACATGGCTCTGTCTCCTTCCTCTGTCTCCCCACCCTATTCCCTCCTGTATTGTCTCAAGTCTCCCTCTGTGTTTTCTTATGAGGATCCTTGCCCTTGGATGAGAGCCCACCTCAGTGAGCCAGGATTGATCCTGTCCCAGATGTTTAACTTAGCTACATCTGCAAAGTTGACTCATATCCATGGGCCCTGGGTGAACATGTCCGGGGCACCATTGATCAACTGCACTGGACATGTTCTTGTCATCGCAAAGGGCAGGTGCTCAAGTCAAGGCAACGGTGAAGCAGGTAAAGCTTCCTCACACATTTTTGAACAGACACAGTGTCACTTCTGGAAGTTTCCAGCAAAGGAAAGCAGATGGGCAAGTCCAGCTATGGAAGGTACTGCAGAAACCAAGGGCAAAGCATGTGTTTAACCCCTAAAGAGACAAAGTGAATAGTTGATAACAATGATCTGGTCTGTCACAAGCTGTGTTATTTTAAAAGTTAAATGATACTACTTATGGTGTTTAACAGGAGTAAGCATCCTCCATACCACCGTGCTCAGAACTGACTGACCCTTCTCTAAGGCGGCTGCTCTTGGTTCCACTATAAAGATGACTCAGGCCTCAAGCCATTCCCTGAGCACTAGTGGTGTGTGTCAGTCCCTTGGATGGCTGCTTAGGTTTCTTCCTACAATGTGCCTAACATGTGTCCAGGATGACTTTCACCCCTCCCTGCAAATCCACACCACCCTTGCTGTCCCTGTTGCCTCCCATGGCACCATCTTCTCCCTGTTTCGACCCTAAAATACACACCCTACCTCCTCGCTTTTCCGCATTTCCCTCCATTCAAACCATCGGTGAGTCTCTGCACATACAGAATGCAATGCTTTCAGCGCCTTTCCAAGCCACTAGCATCCTAGTCCAGACCAGCCCCTTGCTGTGAGGAGGCAAAAGCTCCTCCTGCCTCTGCACAATTCAGTCTTGTCATCAGTTCTACGCAGGGTGCACGGGTGACTATTTTCCTCCCGGCTCAGCATCTTTCAGTGATTTTTCCTCTGGGACTGAGAAGCAGACCAAAAACCCTGACCATGGCTCTGGGGCTCTGCATGGTCCTATGAGGCTGTTGACACTTGGTCCTCAACTTCTCTGGACTCTGCTGTTTTTACTACGCTCCCTTTTGAAGCCTTTCCCTCCCATAGATTCTCCTTGCTCATTATTTTTCTTTATTCACATCTCTGTTTTTCTCTTCTTCCTCTCTGATTTTTTTCTCTTTATAGCTCTTACCGTTGCCTGACATCACACGTTTATGGATCCATGAGTGTGTTTATCTGTTTCCCACTATCAGAATGCACTTAGGTCCTAACACCCAGAAGAGGCCCTGCCAATGTGAATGAGTTAAGAAATTGAACTATTTTATCATGCTCTCAGGTGTTTATTTGCACTCCTAAGTAACATTCTTATTCTGCTTTTTATCAAATATTTAATAGGAGATGTCCTCTGTTCATTGGGGTTTAGCACTCTTGGCCACTGAAACCCTTGGACATGCTCCTGCCTGTTTCTTCTAGTTGTATCCTCATTGTTTCAGAGATCAATTATTTATGACTAAGTTTTTCTCACTTTTAAACTATGTTGTCCAATGATTACTTTTTTTCCCGGTATCAACTTTTGCCTTTCTTGAAACCATGATGATCTCAATCTTGTACTCACTTATTTTTCTAACAGATATTTCCCCCAAGAACCCATGAGGCCATTTAACCACTTGACTCTTCCTAAACCACTCTCCCAGAGCCCTCAGTTCTAGTGTTTCCTGGCTGCTTTCTAAACCATACCCAGCTTTTGTCCTGTGATTTTTCTTCATTGTCTTCATGCAGTTTACCTTTTTTTTTTTTTTTTTTTGGTACCGGGGTTTGAACTCACAACTTCATGCTTGCAAGGCAGGCTCTTATGCCGCTGAGCTAAATCCTCAGCCCTGCAATTTACCTTTTACTCATCTTAAGTCTGCATCCTGATTCTTGGCTTCTCTCTTGCTTTCTGGTCTCCACTTCAACTTTTCTCCCACTTTGGATGAGCTTATGTACTCAGGAACTTGATAACTTTGGAACGAAATATGTTTGTCTTAGTCTTTCTGCTCCTATGACAGAATACCTGCGACTGAGTCCATTGAGAATAGAGATTCGTGCAGCTCATGGTTCTGAGGCTGGGAACACTAAGAGCACAGTGCTGACGGGGCCGGAGCCCTCTCCCTGCATCCTGATGTGGCAGCACATCACAAGCAGTGCCCAGAGTGAGGACCTAGCTCGGGTCTGTCTTCTCACCAAGCAAGGAACCCCACCTTCCTCCAACTCTTTCATTGAGAAATCTCATTTAAAGGTTTTTGTTAATGATTTTCTCTCCACTCTTTCTTCTGTCTTTTTGGCTTTTTTCTTTTTCTTTTTTTAGAAATACTCGGGTGTTGAACTTTTAAATTCATTTTCTATTATTTTTAAGTTTTCTCTCCTTTTTCCCAATCATCTTTTCCTTCTGTTTTTCTGTGAGATTTTTTCCTAAACTTTACCTTGTATTTCTTGAACTGAATTTTATAAAGTTCTATCATCATACCTTTTTGTTTACAAATGTTCATTTCCTGTTCTCTGACAGCTACTTCTTATATTATCTTTAAATATATTTGGAGTTTTAATCGACCTATAGTGATTGTACATGTTAACAGGAAATAACATTTTGATCCATGTATAGTGTGTAATGAGCAAATCAGAGTAACCGAAGTATTTGTTACCTCAGATATTTGTCATAGCTTTGTACTGGGAACATTCCAGATGCTCTCTACTGTTTAATTAATTGTTATCAATCATAGTTATCCTACCACAGAACATAGGAATTACCTCCAGGCTACCTGCACCCTGTGCCTATTAACCACTGCTCTCCACCCCACCTTCGTGACACTCTTTCCAAATTCTGTCAACCACTCTTCTGTCCTCAATTTCTGTGATGTCAACATTTTGCTTTTACAGAGAAGTGATATGATGCAGGATTTGTCTGTGTGTGTCTGACTTGAATATTATGCCCTCCAGTTCCATCCATGTTGCTGCAACTCAGAGGTTTTTATTCTTTCTATGGCTGAATTCTATTCCACTGTGTCTGTATCACATTTTCTTTTCCCAGTCACCAGTTGACGGACATTTGGCTTGATTATGTGCCTCACTCATTGCGAGTAGTGCCACAATAAGCACGGAAGTGCTGAAGTCTCTCATTTCCAGTAAGGCAGGCACACAATGCGACAGGCCATTTCCTTAGGTAATAATGACTCTTAGGAAGTCTGGGAAGTTGCCAGGGGTCATGGAGCTTAATGACAGAATCAGGCTTCACTTATGTAACTGACTTTTAAGCTCCATCCCACACTGCCACTGTGTCTCATCACTGACCAACTTTGGTGTACTTTCCTTCTAAGAAGACAGACCTCCTTGTTCACCTGCTTGGTTTCTGGGAGTGCAAATAAACTGGGAAAACTGGAGAGGAACTCAGGATCAGGAAAGCTGTGCAAACTAACAGGCCAGGCCTTGGGACTCTTCCTTAGAGAAGATGGTGATGACATGGTCCAGGTTCACAAGTGGCCCAAAAGGTCTCAGAGGGGTCACATTCTCCCAGAGTCTTGGATTCATGAGGGGAAAGAGAATGTTATATGCAATACAATTTACAGGAGGCCACCATTTTGGGTTAGCATTCTACACTAGACTCTACAAACCAGGTGAAACCAGATGGCTGCATGTTAGGGGCCACACGATCAAACTGAACTTGAAACAGTTTTTTTAAAGCAAAAACAAAACAAGAGTCCTATAACGATTAATCCAAAGGGACCCAGTTGATAAAGAAATCCCCTTTATTTGAACCGATAAAGTAACGTTGAAATAACCAATCTGTTTTTCACTGTTTCTGCTTTCCTTAGTCATTTTCTGTCTATAAAAGCAACCTCTTTGATCAGCTGTTAGAACATTCATTGACTCTTATGGAACCCTGTGCTGCCTGATTCTAGAACTACAAATACAGCCAATTAAGATCTTTGGGGAAAAAAATGAATTCAACTCCTTTGCATAAATATCCGATAGCGAAATTGCTGGAACTATGGCAGTTCTATTTCTCTGTTTTTGAGTCATTATGCTTTGCATAAATGACTTTCCTAATTTGCATTCTTAATGACAACATAGGAGCATTCCCCTGAGAGTGGTTTTTAAAACATTTTCTCATTTTAAGGGAAAACTTCTCTTTTATCTCACCAAGAATCATAATTATAGTTTTTAAAGTTATTTCCTCAAAGTGTTCTTCCATTTCCTGTGCTACCTTCTTGTACTGAGTTCCTTTTCCTACCACTTATTCTGTTCTTTGAGTTTTCCTTAACCTGATGCTCGTATTTAAGATTGAGATTCTGAGCAGCTAATTGGAAGTCACAGTATGCTGGTTTCTAAAAGGCCTTGGACAAAGAGCCAGATATTTCACTGGTCCTTCAAATGTGTTTGCCTGCAGGTCTGTTTCCCATGAGCTTACCACTTTACTTAGTGTGGAGTCTTTTAGTTTCCTATGTGTAGAAGGCAACTCTGAATGATAGTGTCCCAGGACCCTGGAAAGTGAGGGGTCCTTGGATGTTTTAATGCTGAGCAAACTGGCTCTGACTGCACTGCTAGTTTTCAGTGTGTAGTCTTTTCCCTCCTCAAGTCTCTGCCTGGTACCTCTGAGTCCAGCACCCCTCTTCAGGGAGTAAGCAGAATAAAATTCCAATTTTCTGTCCTGTTGAGGATAGTATTCATCTAGCACTGAGGAGAAGAGGCTGGGTTTCTTACTAGATTTTCAGCCAAACCAGTTTTCCACTGTACTCCATATATTCAGAAATTCCCAAGGTTTCCAAATCCTGAGTTTTTCCCAAGTTTGAGGCATGAATCAGCATCTTATTGTTGGCCCTCTGTCCACAGGACCAGAATTCATTTTCTTGGCTCTGTTATGTCAATCACCAGCCTTCTGTCCATTTTCCATATTCTAAAGTTTGTCTGATGCCTGGACTCCTGGGGACTTCTTTCTAGGACTCCTTGCCTTGTAGGATTTATGTGTGCTTTTTATTCTTTACTATCATTTTGGTGAGGTTTCAGAGAAGAAACAGAAATACATAAGCACTGTTCATTCAGCCTGCCATGTTTAACAACTTCCTCAAATGTGTCAGTTTTTTATTTGTAAGTGTGATTTTTAATGTTCCATACCCTGTAATAAAAATACACATCTGTAATCTTTTGTCATAGTTTCCAACTTTTATTCTTCATAGAGTCTAGTTTATTTCACTTTAGGGTAAGGATTTTGAATCCAAGTTTATCGTTTCCACATAATCCACTGTGGACGATCATTAAAAGAATAGTAGCCCTTTCTTCTGTGACTTTAATACTTCTACAGCTGTTTAAAATGTTCCTGTTTAACTTTCCAAGACTAATTTTGTATGGATCTGCTTCTAGGCTTTCTGCTTTATTTTATTAAGCTGTCTATTCTTGTATTAATAATATTTATCTTAATTAGAAGTGATCCATTAAAAGTTCATTACCCAGTTTTACATTTTTACTTTCTCATATTTACTATTTTTTTAAGTTCTAAAAAACAGATCATTTGAGAATTGTAACTGGAAAACTAAATTATAGATTACTTTGAGCAGAATTTAGATCTTTGCAATTTTATCGTTTTCCATTCAGGAAAATGATATATTTCATCATTTATTTGGATCTGTTATATCCTTAAATCAGGTTTTGTAACTTTCTTGGGAATATTTTGTTTCATTTATTCTGAGATAATACATACTTTTTGCTACTATGATAGCATATTTTTCATTTTGTTTAAAAATTAGAGATAGTTGCTTAAAGGAATTCTGGACTATTGCATTCTGAATTTAAACTTCCAACATGCTTTTATACTATATGCTCTTGAATTTTTTACAGAAATATCATATCATACAAATAAAGATATTTGTTTTTCTTTCTATACCCAGTGGTTCATTTTTTTCTGCATTTCTCCTATGGTTAGGACTTCCAGCATATTTTTTAATTATAAAAGAGATAGTAGTTATCCTCCTCCTTTCATTGGTTGGAAAAAATGCTTTTAACATTTTATCATTAAGCATGATGTTATGTATAGATTTCCATTTAAAATTTCTCATTGTATGTATATATTCTTTTTCTCACTTTCCAAGACTAATTTTGTATGTATTATTAATTTTCCCACATATATTCTTTACCTATTTAGATGACTTTGATTTTTTTCATATTTAAAAAAATCTTAAATTTCTAGTGTTATATATTAGATGGATAAATGTTCAGATTTTTAACCATCCCTAAATTGGTCACTTTTTTTCTTTTCTTCTGTTTATATTTTTTAATTCAATTTGTTAATTTTTAAAAATCTAGGTTCACAGGTGCACTTAGTCTAAATTTTTTTGTGTGCATGTGTATGTGTGTACTCTGTTGTCCAACTTTTCTATCAAGATTCTACCAGTTTGTTTTTGCTTTATAAGCTTGGGTGCCTGGGAAGGTTGCATTTGACTAAAAGGATGGATGAAAAGGTGTTTTGCTGTCTTTTAAAAGTTCCAAATGTTTTTATTCAATAAAATAGATATTTTTATGCTCGAATGATGTTTATTTTTCATGAGCTAAATAAAGTGATGACAATTTTATATGAAAAAATGGCCTTTTTTTACTTTTCCCACATCAACACAGAAACAAAATATAATTGCTAGCTACTGATCTACGTTAGAAAACATTTAGAACCAAAAAAATACCATGAGTCATCCAGATATTTCCAATTGTCCCTAGGTTTATCATACCTTGATTACAGTAGGTAGATATATCCTATTATAGACAAAGTCTTCTTTATCTGGAGTAGTAAAAGTAGAAAATATATTCTATATGAATTTCCTATATTAATCATATATATATATTCTTTTCATTTCTTTTTATTTATGCTTATTTAGAAAGAAAAAAAAGAGAAGAAAAAAGGCTGGCTGGTAACACTTGCCTGTAATTACCAAACTCTGGGAGGCTGAGGCAGAAGAACAGCAAGTTTGAGTCCAGAATACACTGACCAAGTTAATGAGACTCCATCTCACTAAATAAAAATAAATAAAACTGGCCCAGGGATGTAGCTCAGCATAAAAGTCCCTGGGTTCAATCATCAGAATATACACATAAAATTTATTAAATTATTCTTCAGTCTAACTCCTTGACAATAAGTCTATTTTCAAATGTATAAAATAGACTTTATGTATGATTGTCCATTATACCCTGTACATATATGAACTATCCAAATTTTATCTAGGGAAACATGCTTTTGTTTCTCAAAGTCATAACCCAAGAATATTTAGCTTTTTATCTTCTAAAAACCATGCAAAATTCATGTCCCTTTCATGTTTCCTGTTGATAATATATTCCCCATTTGTAGCACAAATTTTCTTTCCTCTAGAAAGCTGGCATTTGTTTAATTTCTACATTGTAAAATTGTGCCCGGATGCTGTTCAACCAAAGGACATTCCTAAGAAACGCAGGGAGAAAGTTACTTTGGATGAAATCAACAGTGGCAGTGGAAAATAGCACTTTAAAACAGGTTTCCCTGAGTTACAGGGGACAGTGATACTGCCTGCATGTTGTGCACCTGGATCCAAGAGGTTGTATCTTTATATCACAACTGAGCTGTTTGCAGACCTTGCTGATGTCTGCCCTACAAAGTCTTCAGGTTCAGTCATTTACCACACTGAGAAATATTATTCCATCTTTGCAACCTGTCTGCATATAAGATGTCCACTGGCTGTGTTCCAAAAGTTTATTTTCAAATCATTTGTTTAGGATCAAAAGATGTTTTCCCATAGGAACAATTTTACAAATGGTGCAGTTCCACAAATGCCGGCAGAGCTACAGGAACTTGAGTCGCACCACTGTTGATACTATTCCCACGAAGCAACTATTTATTCTGGTTTTCTGGAAAAGAGCAGAGCATCTGATTTCTGATTTAGGATGTTGAAGCCCATGTTCCCTCTGCAGAGCAGGCTTCACTGTACCTTTTCTTGTGCTGGGCAGCATTGGCAGCTGGGAAGAGGGAAGGGAATACGTAGCCTCCCTAAGAAAGAGATGTGTACAAAGAGCTGGTCCGGATGCTTCTGGGTAACTTGTTAACACTAGGGACCTGAAGAACAGAACCATTCCGTGGTTCCCAAGTGTCCTGAGTTAGGCACTAAGGGAAAGGAGTGTTTCCTAAATAGAGAGCATTTCTAAGTCAAATCTTCATGAAGAAGAAATGGTTTTATTTATTTATTTTTTTTTAGCAAAATCTTAAATTTTTGAAGACCAAGAGTTGTAATTAGCCAGGGAAAATATTTAAAATTTCTTGGTAGTAGTGAAAGAGTGTCCAAACACATAGCAATAGTGAAACTTAGCCATGGGGATCACAAACTGTAGGTACTCCAGAGGCAAGGAAATGTTTTACTGAATAAAGTACTGAGTGAATTCTGAAAAGTACACGACCACAGCTGAATGCACGTGCGGAACAGTTAACTGCATGTTAATTCAGCATCTCCAAATTCTGATTCTCTTGTAGCACACAGGTTCCAGAAGTCACTAGAACCTTGGCGTCACCTGGATGAACATGTGCATCTGTCTGTACCAGCTCCAAAGCAAGTGCTGGGTCTCTTCATAGCTCAATGTTGAGCATCAGTTTCTAGAATTATCTCTTCATTTCACAATCGATCAAGGACACAAAAAGTGGGAAGGCAGGTGGACATGGAAAACCCGGAGTCTACACAAGCCTCGGGACCCTGCCCAGTTGAATTAGGCACTGCCGAGGTTTATTCTGGCCAACACTATCTGCTAAAAAAAAAAAGAGAGAGCACTGTGGTCGATTGTTTTCATTACACACATAGACATATTTTAGGGGACTGCAGCTCTTTCAGGCTAGAATTTAGTCTGTAAGGCAGACCTGGGTCTTGTCTGTTTCAGGTTTTCAAATTGCATAACAATTTAAATCCATTCTGTATGTGCAAGCACTTTGAAAAGAAATACACTCCTACCCCATAAACATACCTAACTGCTAGCTTCTCATCTCATAGGCTGTGCTTTCTTTTTAAAGCTCCATTTGTGTTCTACAAGACAGCCTCTTTCTCCAAGATTAACATTTCTTATGATTGTTCCTGACAATGGATCCACTTCCAGAGGCCCTGCTAAGGATAACCAAAAAAGGGCATGGAGCAGGCTGGTTTTGGCAGCCAGCTCGCAGTTTCAGAGCTTTTAGGTCTTGGTTTTTCTGATGAGTGATTTCCTGAGCATGCCGAGGGAATGACAGGCATCTGATCTGCTCAGGCAGACTGCGTTACCTTGGCCGGTGTCGTCATTGGCTGCCTATTAGAAAAACTGCAAGACAATGCATACCACTGCCTGCACTGTAAACATAGGGGCTATGTGTTCCCTCAGCGTGGACTTCGGGGAGGGGCCAAAAAAGGGCGGTCTGCAGTTTTATTGAGTAGGGCGCTGTGGGCTAGGCTGCCTGCCTGCCTACTGCTCTCTTGCTGTGCTCCTGCTTAAAGGAATCAGTCCTTCCTCTCCAACCTCGTCCACGGAACATAAGTTGCAGCGTCAGGGAGGTAAGGTACAAGGGCCTTTCTTTTTTTTCTCCTCCAAAGAAGCTGGGGGTTTTCTCCAGGTTTGTCAGCATTCCTAGGCAAACAAGCTGGAGATACAAGACTGTTCAGGGCAATAAACCATGCAAATTTCCGGAGCCGGTCTGGGTTTCCTTGCCCTGCTGATGTTGCTGGAAGACAAACAGGATGAGATTGCAAGTTTTGTTTCTAGAGATGGGACAAGAAATGTGATCACAATGGCTCCCGTTCAGGGAGCACCGGTAACTTTGATTAAGGTGGTCTTTTGTTTGGGAGAGTAGGTGGGATTATACCTGATATCCACAAATCAAGGTTAAATAGTCTGTTCACCCAGAGGTTTCTTCTGCATCTATTATTAAAGGTTTTACTATAAAAATAACGGCAACAATTTTCAGATAGCAAGGAACCAAAAGCGTGATTTTTTTTAAACCAAAGATATTTCTATGTTACTCTGCAGTAAGTATTCATGAACCGGCCTTTCAGAGCTGCAAGAAAATAAGGTCTGAACGTGCTAGCGCCACAGCCAGTTGAGTTAATGTCGTTGATTTGATATTTGCTAAGACAGAAGATGCTTTCTGTGGTCTATTTCCTAAACAAAATCTAATAACAAAAGAACACATACTAGTGGGTGTGCTTTTAGAGCTCCTACCGAACTATTTCCTAAGAAGTCTTATTTTCTTTTGAAAGTATGCCTCAGTAAGCCTAGTGAGCTTGAAAAGATCTGTATCTGAAATGTGTTCCAGAAAGGAAGCAGACAGGCTTTAATTTCAAGATAGACGTATTTGGGCATCTTAAACAGAGGTACAAGCAGCTAGCTAGTAGTAGTCTGCAATTCCTTTTAGAAAGACCTGATTGTAAAGGGCGGGGGAGTTTCAGTGCTGTGGCATTACATGGCCAAAAAAGTGGGTGCGAGCAAAGTGGTTGGTATTCATGGATCCCTCCTGTTAACAAGGCTATGCAGATGGGCTTGTAAACTGAAATAGTAAAATCCTGCTAGCTTGTTTGGAGAAACCAGACATGTAAGGCTAGAACTGAAGTGGAGACTAGATGGCATGTGGAAAGAGAGGTGAATCTGATAATTTTTCATAATGTAAATGTTAAAGACACCAGCTCCCGGTGACTGATTCAATTTGATTTTGTTCTACAAAATATCATGGTTTGGGATTGAGAGTCATTTTCTCTGTGCATTTAGGAGTTGAGGGATAATTTCTTGAGAATGCCTCCTTCTCCTTCTAGAAGTGATAGATGAGAATAGGCTTCTCTGTGAATTTCTTTCCCTGGAACAGTTCTGAGTAAGTGTGAGAAAAAGGCTGCAGGCAAAAGCTATAGCTTGATTATTGTCTTTCCCTTGAAGAGATCAAGTTCCAAACCATTTTCACACTGTTTTTCATGTCAATCAAAATATGGGGAGCAATTTCTTTTTCAATTGTTCTCTAAACCATGTAGGGAATGCAGTTTGGAAGGAAATCTATAATCTTGGGATTTTAAGATAAATTCCATTGTGAAACCAACATTGCAGAATCCCTGAAAGTTCAGGGATTTCTATGACACTCCCCAGTCCCCCCTGCCACGCTCCCCCCCCAACACAACATCCTTCATATTCCCCTGTGGATGAAGCAAAGTGACCTGAGTTTGTATTGAGCTTCATGCAGGTCTCTTTCTTATTTTCCTCCTGTTTTACTATTAGCTAGAACATATCTCCCCAAATAGGGAGGTAAACAGTTCAGTGAAACTACAGACTGAGAACTTGCATTCTATTAAAATCATTTAATAAAGAGAAGTATAATGGCAAAATTCTGGAACAAAAAAAAAATTCCTAGAGATAGTTGATTTTAAATCCTACAGAAACCAGGTGTGGTGGCCCAAACCTCTAATCCCCGCAGTTGGGAAGCTGAGACAGGAAGATTTCTATGAGTTTGAGGCAAGCCTGGGCTACAAAGTGAGTTCAAGGCAAGGCTGAACTGCATAGTGAAACCTTGCTTTTTTTTTTGTTTTAAAGACCTATAAGAAGATACAATGGATTGATTCACAAGGAAGTATAGGGTTGTTTCCACTATTTAAAGCTAGTTGGAGGTGCAATTTTAAAAATTCAGTGAAGGTCCTTGTCTTAAATAAATTCACAATTCTTGTATTATAAGAAAGGTTTAAAATGTAAAAGATTTAAACAATGTATGATACTATTCTCAGGCACTGTGCTATTAGTAATTCCAATTGGCTCCTGGTAGCACCTGAGCATCTCCTACTCTCTGTAGAAGGACTAGATTGGTCTTGTGACATGCCATGGAAAGTTCCAGAATGTGGGCTGGGTCATCTCTATTCTGATGAGCAAAATGTACTTCAGTAGGCCTTTTCTTAAGAAACACACATAAGTGTCTCCATTTGCCATTTTCATGGAAGTCTGATTACTAGTTAGTCATCCTGGAGCAAGATGGGAAAGTGACTTAGAGATGGGCATTAGAAGGCTTTAGGCTGCTCCCATCTGCATGTTGCCTGTCACATGGCTCAGAAATGTGAGGCCATGGTGGGGGACGGGGAAATGCTGACAAAGTGGAATGCAAATAGCATGGTAGGACTAAAGAGGAGGTTAGGAAGATGCTGCCAAAGAATTCTCAGACTTTAGAAAGGGGTTTTCTGAGTAAAAATCTCTGCAAGCCTGAAAATAGAACCATTGGCTTCTTAACTGAGCAGTCATCCGTCAAGCCAGACCACATGCCCATACGTTTTTTTTTTTTTTTTAATCCATAGGTTCTGAGTAGCTGGGTCACTTACACAGACATTTTCAGCTCAGGCTTTACCCGTGGGCACCAAGATGAGCCCTGAGTTCTAGTTTTGGCTCCTCTGCTTAAATAGCCTGACCTTTGAGGAAGCCCCCACTCTTTGGCCTCATCTGTAGAATGGGCATTACCATGCTTCTCCTTAGATCTTGTACTGGTTAAAATGAGAGGAGGCCTTTTGCCTACTTTCCCTGTGTACATCCTGCGCTGCTTTGAACTGGAGCCTCCTGAACACGATGCCCATTGTGGCAGGTATCCTCCACTTTTTACCTAGGATCTCTTGCTATCTCTTCCTTCTCCCTAGCTGAGGACTCTTGAGTGGTACTTTCTGGAACCCTGATCTCAGAGTCGGGTGAATTCTGCTCTATCTCAGTGTTTTCTGAAGTTCGGCTTTGAGTTAAAAACCAGGAGGACCCAAATTCAGAGAGCGTGTTAAGATGGCCCATCAGTGGTTCTCGGCAGTAGCGAGGAACCAGGAACCCTGAGGATGCAGATGAGCAGGAGACCAGTGATAAAGTGCTGACAACAGAAAGGCCTTAGTAAATGAAGTGGCTTCTCTGCCTCTAGCCAGAAGCATGGAATTAATCCAGCATGTCAAGGCTGGGCCTTGTGGGCAGGATGAGGTAATCAGGAGCACCTGGCTGGGGTTCTTGCCCGCATTGAGACCAGACTGCTCCGGAGAGCTCGCCTCTCACCTCTGCTGGTCTCAGACTTGAGTACTCCCCACTGTGACTGATCCCTAGTGGCTTCCCTGATTCCTTCCCACAGTCCTCCACCCCACCAACTCTCCCTTCCCTACCCAAACTGACAGATGACAGCACAAATATGTTTGAGAGAGGGGAAAGCCACTTCTCATTTTTAGGCAGAAGGCAAAAAGTTAAGAATGGGCAAAATTTATGCAAGAGCATTTTCTGACGCAAGGAGCCACTCTGATTCTGTCTGCAAAACATCTGATTGGCTGGCTGTGGGGAAAGTTTGTAGAGATCAGAAGGGGGAGCATGCCATGCGCTATGGGAGGAGGTGACATGATAGTCCTCCCTACTGCTGATCTGTTGTTCTTCCCTATGTTACGAAAACCTCCATGAATCTGATAGATCTCCGAGCCTTTAGGTTCTGTGTAAACCTGTCCTTCATAACTAGCCAGTGAGTTACTCTGAGCTGGGGAGAGGAGGGAGTCTACTGGACTCCCACAGTAGACAAGGCTGGACCCGATCAGCATGGGCCTGGAGGCAGAGGTGTGGAAGGAAGGAAGGAAGGAAGGAAGGAAGGAAGGAAGGAAGGAAGGAAAGAAGGAAGGAAGGAAGGAGGGAGGGAGGGAAGGAAGGAGGGAAGGAGAGAGGAAGGGAGAGAGAGAAAGGAGAGAAGAAAGGAAGGAAGGAAAGGGGAGGGAAATATCCAGATGTGTAGGAGGGTATTGCCTCAGAAACCCTGCATTCCAAAGAAACGGAGACCATCTCCAGAGAGGAAGCAGTTTTTATGGAGAGTTTGTGAGGGTTAGGAAATTCAGGAATGCTGCAATTACATGTGTGTCAGGAGAGCACCAAGAACTTCATAAAGGCTTGTTAAGGAACAATGAGAGAACAGTTAAGGGAAAATGATTTTTAAAAATATTTTAATAGGTTGTATGTTCTTTGTAAGCAGTCATTTTGATTCATGTATTTTTTAAAAATATATATATATAAAACAATGATGGACAATTTGAAGATAAATTGCATTTTAATCATTTCCAGAGAGTTTTGGCATTGTTTGGTAAACATAAGGATGAAAGCACTTGACTCCCAGGAAATTATCTTACTTGGGAAGGAGCACATTAAGAAGGAATACATAATTGATTCCTTTATACCCACTTGTGATGTTCTTTCTTGCTTCTCTCAAGATACCTTCTGGGAGCTGGTCAAGGCTCACCTGTATGCTACAGATCAGCAGGAGTAAGTGCCCACAGGATCCAAGGGCCAGTAAACATCAAAGATGCTCATTCCTCTGGGAGGTCACTCTCAGCTGAAATAGATGTAAAGCGCTGAAACAGGCTGAGCCTTCGTCTTAGTTACTTTTCTTGTTGCTGACACAAAATACCTGACATCACAAGTTAAAAGAGGAGAGGTCTTTTTAGCTCACAGTTTATGGATGTTTTGGTCCCTAGCTGGCGGCTTCAGGGCGTGGTAGCATAGCAGAGGGCTATCATAGAAGAGAAACAGTCCATGGTAGCATGGGAAGCAGCAGGCAAAAACAAGAGCAGCCTGCCTTCCGTTCTGCCTTTGTGTTTCATCCAGGTACTAAATCTACTGATGGGTGCCATCCAGGGTGCCACCCACACCCAGGGTGAGGCTTCAATTACCCACACCTAGAACTATACCAGTTCCAATCAGTGGACTCATTTAGTGCCTCAAACCCTTAAAGCTCGGACCCCAAGGAGGGTGGGAGAAACAAGTAGATCAGTGACCTCAGCAGAGAACTGTGAGTCTGCACTGAGCATCCATCTTGTGGTTCCCATAATTCCATTGCTCGAGGTCAAAATCTGAACTTCCAGGTTAAACTCTGAGTGAAAAGATCTGACTAGTTCAGTTCATGACTTTTGTCTTCCTCTGGCAAATCCTGGCATGGAGGCAGGGTGGGGAGGGTGACAAAGGCAGCAGCCCACCTCTGGAAGCACTCCACCAGTTGGCCTGGCAGCCCCCCTTTTCCAATCAGTGATCACTCAGGACCTAAGAGGCAGTTTTAGTTAGGAGACAAAATTGGGCTTGGAAGGCAGGTTAGTTAAGATTCCCAAAAGCTCTCAAGGGATATTACTAGAAAATGTTATGTGAATGAATTTCTAGGGAGACAAACACCCAGTGCCACGGTCATACCATTCTTGATGACTACCTGGGCATAGCTCGGTGAGCCAGTCTTAAGGGAAATTGATTTTACACTACCAGTGACTGCGAGGGAATACTTTTCATTCAGAAAAACTGTAGCAAAAAGCACTCTGAGCAGTTTTGTTGAAAAGAAACTTCAAATGAGCCGTAGGTGTGACATGGATTCCCCCTAAAGGAAAGCAATTTTCAAATGCAGCACATAATTATCAAACAAATTTTAATATATAAAAGGTAACACATCTCAATGTAAACCATAGTAATAAGCTGAGTACACAAAAACCAGTGGAAATGTCAGGCATAGGCACAATGTGCCCTGCGATCTTTCATCCACTGTGTACCTGTCATGGTGGCCAGTAGGACAGTAGAAATCTCTGCATCCACCCAGTTCAGATCACATTCTGAGCACTAGTCCCACTCTTCAGGGAGACACAGGAGTGTGCATCCAAGGCTAGAGGAGGTCAGCCTGTTTGTCCCAGACCTGTTTATCCCAAAAGAAAGGAAATAGGTCACACAGATGCCTTCTAATATTTTTGGTGCACTTTTATGTGAGATGGGAAAAGCCATTTGTGGCACTCTGTGGGAGCAGAGTGGATGGGATTTGCACACTGGGCGGGATTTAGGTTATCATAGCTCAGTGAGAACACATGGTTTTTCGTTTGTATGCCAGGTCCAGCTGACTGGTGTGCTAAAAGTCTTCTGAGACTGAATTTAAGCTCATGGGGAGAAAACAGTACTGTCATTGATAATGATCACCGGTAAAATTTTGGAAGAAAAGAGCTGTGGGGACTCAAGGGCCATGATTTTTACTTTATCACGGTAGGCAGTAAGTTCCTAATCTCTGGGGCTTGGATCCTTGGAAGGCCATTGATTATTGCAAGTAAATAAATCTTTATACCCAACAGGTGCTTTGGCGAGTTGAGTCAATGATACATCTCATGCAATGTGTTTTTATAATTTTAAGAAGCATTATGTTAGTGAGACACACTGTTAGGTTTACTATTGGTGGGAAAAACAGCTGACGTGAAACTTCAGGGAAAACTTAAGGTTTCGGTACACGGCAGACCGACTACGAGGCAGAAACGCCACGGTGGAGGGGCGTGGTGAAGGGAGGCCGCTGCCTCCTGGCATCTGGACACGGAGCCTTAGGGGGAAACCTGCTTGAGCCAGATCACAACAGACACTAACATGTTAAAAAGAGTTTTCAAATTCTTAGCAGCATCTGGCTTTATAGTTTCCTAATCAGTGAACCAAGACCTCTAATTCTATTGCTCATGAGAGGGTTGGGGCAAGAAATTTGGAATATTAAGAAAATTAGAAATATAAGGAATTGGGCTGGGGGTGTATGCAGTGGTAGAGCCCTGGGTTTTATCTCCACCACCACAAATTATATACAAAAAAAAGGAACCAGTGATGTATTTTTCACTTTACATTCATAGATGAGAAGCTAAAGTCTAACCACACACAGCAAGTAAAAGCATGTGTGTGTCGGTGTGTTTCTTTGATTAATGTCTGTCTGCCTGTCTCACTGGTCAGTAAGATTCACAGAGGCGGGGAGCCTTTTTTTCCCCATTAATAGATACCTAGCGCCTTACTCGTGGCTAAAAACGATATTTGTTGAATGAAATAACAAGCCAAGTGACTTGACTAAGGTAATCCACTTAACTAGCGGCAAAGCTGGCTGTAGAACACACAGCTCCTGAGACTCAGGCTGTTAACGTTTTCAGCATATCTGGTTGCTTTTTCCTGATCAAAAAAGAGAGTATTCTATATCAATAATTCACAAGTTTAGACTATGCATTGCAAACCGATTTTTCTATATACCACTGGATATTAATCAAGGTATTAGTGAGAATCAACTGGAGAACTTTTTAGAGCTATGCATTTCTGTGACCTAGCCCCTGAAGATTCCAATTCAGTAGGTCTTGCTAGAGTGGGGTCCAGACATCTGTAGTTTGTAAAAGCTCCCTGGTGACACTGATTAAACATCCTGGCTCAGAAACAGTTCTGTACACCTATGGTTATAATAATTTATAGTACATGTATGGAGTTACTTATTCCTCAGAAACCTATTTGTTTAGCTTTACACTAGTTTCTCCTAAAAGTTACATCTGTGTATCTCAGATAACCAATTTTGTCAGTCTTTTTGGAAGAGCTAGATTCTGAAAATCCCTCCTGCTTTCTCTACTCCTTTGGTTAAAGCATAAGTACATCAACCCTATAAGGTCAAACTTGCTGATGAGATTTCCAGTGTTTGCTTTTATAAAGCTTTGGAAATAAATTTAGCAAGAATAAAATTTCTGATGGTATTTCCACTTCTTGTTCCAGCCTCTGTTACTAAGTGAAATTTAGACTTAGAAGAAGCGGTAAATGTAGGAAACCTTTCTTTTAAAGTATTTCTGTCCATAGGATGTTTTGAGGGACAGTTACTTTAGTTATTACCCTAGCAAGAAAAACTGAAGATGTTTTGTTCTGTTTCCCACTCTGAGGAAAGGATATACAGACCCTGAATGGGAAGAGGAGAGAAGCATCCTCCCCATCAGACCCCTCAGACGGGTCACCTCCACTTCCCTTCTAAGGCTGGGATGGTCCCAGCCTCTGGTGTAGGTGTTTCTCAGGGAAACCATGTCACAAGTGAATGGGCTCCAACTGATGAGACTTAGATAAGTGACAAGTGCAGGGACAGGAGGGACGGTTTCCTTTTTCATAAGAGCAGAAAAGTGATGAGGATCTTCATTTATTCAACACTCAGAAGTTACTTCCTCTGCAATGCAGAAAGGTCTATCGTATTCAGAACACTGAATATGCACATTATATTCACTAAAGATCATAAAGTTAGGGAAAGAGAGAGAGAAAGAGAGAGAGAGAGAGAAAAACCAGGCACAAAAAGAACCCTAGCTGTGTCATTGTATCTGCGCTGCTACTTGGCTTTCAAGGTGGATTCTTGCATTGTGTACACGGAAGCAGAGCTTGGTGGGGAGGAACAGCTATAAAAGGATCCTTAGATTAGGGTCTACAACTGCACAGTAACACTACCAGTTTTGCGTCTCTCTAATATAACCACCCCCTTCTCGTGTACCCTAAACTCGTATTATCATCTAAAAACTGGCAGATAAATTGTCAAGACTTTTGAGATCCACTTGTAAAACACAACCATTATCAAAAATTAAATTCTATAACGTACGATTAAGTATATTCTCTCAAGAGCCAAGTAAAGCAAATCATCTCTTGCTAATCTTGACGTTAGCTGTAGCTGGATAGCCCGTGTGATGGGAATGCTACGCGGTATTGCGCAGCAGATTTCTCTTTCCAGTGCCTTGGTCAGCAGTGTCCTGCTGGGAGCTTGAAACAGACCACAGTAACAGTATTTATACCAAAGAAATTGGTGTAAATATGCTAAGATCAGACTCTTCTTTTCCCAGAGGAAAGCACATTAACATACCTTAGCACATCACTGCGGTATATCACTGTGACATTAGCCACTCACAATACCTCTGCTGTTTATTTGCAGATGTGCTCATCAAGTACGCATATGCTGCATACTTATTTGGTGATTTGTTATTTCCTAGAATTATGCATCATGAAAACGGGGACTTTGGGTTTTTCCATGCCAAGACTTGATCCTAAAACAGTATTCAATCCCCATTTATACTATTAAGGAATGAGTTAAATAAGCAAAACAAATAATCTGTAACTTCTTTATAAGAAAGCTTAAGCCAATGTTTATGGTGGGGTTTGTTGATTCTTCACTGACTGTATTATTATCCAGAGCTTAGGAGAGTGTGTGGTAGGTGCTCGGGAGTATATAGACATTTATTAAATAAAAAATAAAATAATCTATATAACAATCAATTTTAGAAATGAAGAAACAGAGTTAGAGTCCAGTTAGGTGACACATCTAATATCATAGTGGTAGTAAGTGTTAGAACCAGCCTTCAAACCTGGATAATTTGTCTCCAGAGTCCATGAGTTTAACCACGTTGCACATCTACAGCTCATGAGTTCAAGGGGCAAACTCTACTTCTGTGTCCAACTCTGAAGATATGATCTATTTGAGAAAAAACTTTGGAGCCAAGAAAACTTGGGTTGAGATCTCAAAATTGTGTTTTCTAGATTATTTTTTCACTTGTAAATTTGGGGGGATGACTATTGTTTCATTTTATAATTATCTTCTTAGAAGTAGTGACTCTAAGGTGCTTTGCACATGGCAGGCATTAAGTTCCAAAGAGGGATCAGCCATGACTTTCCACGGGGCATCTGTCAGCCTCACCCTTAGCCATGTGGCCTCTTCCCTGGACCAATGAGGTAATGAGTAGAAGGATCCCATGTCTTTCCTGTTTGGGTTCTTCAGGAGGTAAAAGTGGGACCAAAAGACACAAGCTGTAGGAAATCCTGTTTTAGGTCAGTGTGAGCACTTTCGAAGTACATTTGTCAAGCTCTGAGGAGGAGCAGACATCTCCGCTCTACAAAACAGGACAAGATCACTCACTTCAACCCAAAGCTTTACCTCTTACCCTTTCCACTGAACCTCAACTGGCTTTGATGTTCCAAATAATCTTTGTGTGATAGGGTCAAAGCTGAAGAATTTCGTTGTTCCTAAGGCTATGTTGTTCTGCATGTTTTCAGTATTTTAGATCTGGAATGAAAGAGGAAGGGAGAGAGGAGGGAAAAGGGGAGAGAAAGAGAGAAAGAGGAGAAGGAGAAAGGAGGGGAGGAGGAAAAGAGAAGGGGAGAGAGACACACAGAAAGAGACAGAGAGGCAGGAGAAAAAAGATGAAGAGGAGGGAAGAGAGAGAAGAAGCAGGAGAAGGGAAAGGGGAAAGGGAAGGAAAAGGGGAAAAACAGAAAGGGGAAGAGGAGAGAGGAAAATATTGATGAAAATATTGGTGAAAAATAAGAGCATCGAGCTTGGGAGACAGAGTCAGAGAAGGTACCAGTTATCCTGAGCCCTTAGCCGGTTAAGGACGTGTGAGGAGATAAGCTAGCTCGTTCGACCACCTTGCTGACACACTTGTTATGTGACAAAACTTCTCCCATTGAAAACTGCTACCTCAGAATGGTAAAGTAAGTAACTTTGCCAAAGTCACTCCACTGGCAACAGGCAGAGCTGGATCCAGTGCCACTCCCTAACTCCGGTCCTTTCCATTCCTTAACAGCTGTCTGATCTGTCTTCCCTCAGGAAAGTGAGGGAAACCAGCGCAGAAGGTTTCCATACCAATCATTATGATTTGTCACCAAGCCACATTGCAGTTCAACTAGACCAACACACTGTCACTCCCTGCCATATAAGGAAATAGAGCTAAACACCAGTTCTTATGCTACTGATTCCAGAGATTGCTCAAGTTAGATTCAGACACAGTGAGAAGCCCAGCTTACAAGGATAAAAAACAGAAAGAAGGCTGCAGAGATACTTCTGTGTTTCTTTCTGATAGTAGAGAGATTTGAACAAGCGGGCCACATGCTTTGCCTTAACTTTAGAGGGATACTGTGGAGTTAGAATACTGAAAACTAAACTCCTCGGACAAATATTCTAGCCATGTTGGCATTTGACATGTCAAGTTTAGATATTCAAAGGGTCAAGATAGGACTCATTCTGTGAAGAAGGATGGGAATTTCAGGGTTATCCCCTCTGTCCAGTTAAAGAAGTGAGGATCTACTTGTCTTACCAGCCACCCTCAAATAGTATTTATTAATAAGACTCCACAATTAAGCTGGCTTTTTCTTTCCCTTAAGCGTAAAGCATAGGTATGATCATTGGCCTTCATAATCAGTCACAGTGATGATTTCAGGATGCAGGTCCAACAACCAATCTCATGGGAGAAACTGAGGCTTAAACAACTGAAATTATTTATTCAAGATCACCAATCCAGTTTTGCTGCAGGGAGTGCATTACTTAGTTTAAGAAGCATTACTTAGTTTCCTAAGGGAAAGGGAAAACTGAAGAGTCTAGTCAACTTCTCCTAAGTCCTGACTGCCTGAGCAGACTGCCTCTGGGGTATTTATTTCCTAGAACTGCCATAATGGTTCCAAACAAATATATTTCTCACAGGACTGGAGGTCAGGTATCCACCAACAAAGTGTCAGGAAGGCTGGTTCTTTCTAGGACAGTGAGGACCCCTCTGCGAGGGCCGGACCTGTGTCTTTGGCTGGGAGATGGCTGTGTACGTGTCCATATCTCATCCTCTGTACCAATCTGTGTACAAATTTCTTCTTATATGAATAATGGTCATATTGGATCAGCACCAACCAATAACCTCTTTTAACTTGATTATCTCTGTGAAGACCTCTAAGGTCATGAATAAGGTGACTTTTTTTTTTTTGAGGTACTGGGGGGTTAAGACCACTAACAACTGAATTTCAGGGAAGACACATTTTAACCAGTAATAGGGTCTGGTTCAAAACTGTGGTTGAAACCCACACAGCATATTTTCTGCAGCTCCTTCTCTCCAGATCTAAGAAATGCTTTGCTAGAAATCACTCGACCTTCTGAACTTGTCCTTGACATTTACTTTTTTTGCCTTTCGCAATATGAAATTCTGATCCTGTGAAAAGTCCAAAGAGGTCTGTGAAATGACGCCAGGAGCTGTCCCTCCACATTCTGTGGCCTAACTGTGGAAGGCCGGGAAGCCATGCTGCAGCCCGTCTGGTATGCAGTCCTGTGCGGGGAGGCTGGGGCTGGCTGGGGCCAGCTGGGGCCTGCGAGCCTGACAGCAAAACTGAACGGCGGTGGGCAGCTCCTGAGAGCCACAGGTGGACACGTGGGGGTCTCACAGGGCAGAAAGGGAGACGACCGTCAGTCATTTTTCTTCAAACTGATCACATTCACTAATCCCCAGAGAAAAAAGCTCGAAGCCTACAAATATTTGTGCTTGTATCATTTGTCTGCTGTCTTTGTTCTCATCTACCAATGTATCCACCCAAAATTTTTGTACATCTCCTCTCAGTGGACCTCCCCGTCGGTTACCAGAGGGTACACATCATGTCTCGTCTCCTTTCTCCCTTCTTATGCCCTCAGCCATTGTCCCTCTTCCTTCCTGGAAACTTCTTGGGATCCGGGTCCCTGGCTCAGTCCTACCTTGGGCTCTCTGTGTCTTGAGCCACAGTCAGCCTACACAGAAAATGATTATATCGTTTATCATCCAGACCAGGACGCTCTGAAAGGACATTGAGGAGCTACCAATAACCTGTCCACGATTACAGTCCTAACCTAGGATGGTCCCAGAGAAGCCAGGAGAGGCGGTTATTCTGCCCCTGGTGGACTTTCTGCCCTTCCTAAGCCTCTCCTGATCCATCCGTCTAATTCTGCTTCTGTGCTTTTCTTTTTGAAATCTTTCATTTCCTGATTCTTCATTTTATTTCTATTCTGATAATCTTTATGTGTTGAATTTCCATCTTGCATGATCTCCTCCTTGTCTCCTCACTTTGCTGTATTCTATTCTGTTTCTCCCCTCACCTCCTAAATTCCTTTTTCCCTTTTGCCTCCCTTTCTGGAGTGTAGTCTGGGCTACAATAGCTCAGGAAGGTTACGTGAGTCTACAACTCATAATGAAGCATGCACACACACGTGTGCTCCCACTACACACACACAGGGTTTAAAATAAACCACCAAATGTTGCAAGCTACTTTGGGAATCAGTAGAGCCCTGACTGGAATGTGCATCACCACAGCACCTCTGGCCAGGGACTGGAACAATCACTATGCTATGTGAGTGCCTTTAAATACCACATGGATGCATTCTGTGTACCCACTCAGCTCTCTGGACACATGTCCTGTACATGTACATATGTGTACATCTGATGAAAATATATGGTCTGAAAAATGAAAGTGACTGTCAAAGCCAACTTTGTTATGACTTCAATAATACGGGTTGTTTTATCCTCCAAAGCAACATAAACTAAGAAGTTTTAACTTGAAGTAGAAATAAACTGGAATGTAAAAGATGGAATAAACATTCACTGACGTCTTTCTTTGTATGATTCAGCCACATGCAACCTACTCTTTGTTCTGAAAAACTCACTCTGATTATCAAGACGTATGTGTTGGACCGTGTGTTGTGCAGGGAAGTCCTGAAGCCCCTCCTCAGCTCTGAAGGGAGAAAGGACCGGCATGGCCCTCTGGGCACTCACTGTAAGCTGACCGACAGGCGTCTGCTGGACGGTACAGTGACAAGCAGCTAGGAGAAACCACTTGTGTACCTTTCATTTGGAGATTTGACCAAATAATTTTCACTTTTGAGTAAATTAATGAAAATTACTGAATGCAGAAAGATGACAGCGAAATAAAATAACTGAAGGAATGTTTCCCTTTAGTGTTCTCTTTCTTCTCTCCTCCTTTCTTCTTTCCCCTTCTATTCTTCTCTCCTCTCTTTCTTTTCTTCTTAGTTTTTTCCTTCTATTTTTTCTCCCACTAAGATTTAAGCAATTAAAAATAGCCTATTATCACTGGACAACTCTTTGCTTAATCCAGGGTGGCCTATGATTTAATGGATCTCACTTTGCAGTTCAGACTGGCCTTGAACGCACTATGTAGCCCATCTGGCCTTGAACTCATAGCAATCCTCCTGCCTCAGCCTCCCTAATGCTGGGATTACAGACATGTGCCACCATACCCAGCTCTATGGTTCTTTCACAAAGATTGATGGTAGCAAAAAATATTCAGCTACAGTGGGGCAGGTGTTTAGTTATGACTGTGGTGGGGTGGGAATATCTATCTTGCTGACTCCTGCTGGCAGCACTATCCTAACTCAGGGTCAGTCCCTTTCTTTCTATTTTAGGTTAAATTTAATTTTAGTATATGTGCTGCCAAGGTGAGCACTAAATTTATTTTTAAAAAGATGCAAGATATGCTTATTAAATAAAATGAGAAATCATATAAAGGGTAAGCACTACAGATATTTCCACAACTTACTCTTAGATTATTTTCTCCATAAACTTTTAAAGTTTTTTTTTAAAGAATTATTATTTTTATTTTTTATTACTCTGTGTTTGCAGTGTATAACGTCCACCTTCCTCAGGTGGAGGTAGTCCGTGAACACAGCACATCTGCATTTCTTTTTCGATCCCTCCCCTCCTCTCCCTCTGTCCTCTGTTTGTCTCTTAATCCCCATTCCATTTGAGAGAGCTCAGTCTCCCTCCTTCTTATTATGGGTCTCTTTTTTTTTTTCTCTTTATTTGTATTTTGGATTTCTGATATGAAAATTTGGATACAGTCTGATAATTCCAAGCTTGCAATGCAATGTATGCTAGGCTTCTAGAGAAGCATAATCCTTACTCATGTTTAAAGCAAAATTGATAACCATCTTGTTTAGAGACACTCTGAAACCTACAGTGTTGGAAAACTGTGATTATGAAAGATAACAACTCGCTCAAAGCTTTTTCGCTAATGTAGTCAGAAAAGCTTTTTTTGTTTTATGTGAAAACAAACACATGTCAGTAATTGAATGGTTGTATAGTTTTAGCATCTTGTTGCTCTCAAATTCGTTAGAACTTCTTCCATCGTTGCTTAAATTTCTAACACATGAGATCACATATGTGAACAGACTTGTGCCTTGTTATCTCTGATTTTACACCTGAATGCATTAAAGTTTAAAAATGCTCTAAGCATCTAAATTGAAAAGAGAGCATGTTTGAACCTAGCAACGATGCTTGGGGTTAAATTTACACAAACAATCACATAGGTGTGTCTAATTTTTATTATGCTTTTACTTTGGAATGCTTCTTCAATTATACTTGCAAAAATATTACAGAATTCTTTTTCCTTTTTTTTTTTTTTTTTTTGACAGCCTCACTGTGTAGTTCAGGCTGGCCTTGAACTCACTTTGTAGCCCAGGCTGGTCTTGAACTGACAGTGATCCTGCTGCCTCAGCTTCCTGAGTGCTGGGATTATAGGCGTGTGCTAACACACCAGGCCAGAATGGTTATATACCTTACACCCACTTCCATCTATTTTTACATTTACTCAGACACTTTTGTCACATAATGAAACAATATTGTTACATTATTATTATTACCAAGACTCCATACTTTATTTGGGTCTTCTTAGTTTTCACTTAATCTCCTTCATTTATTTCTCAGGCCCCTTGGAGCAATGTTTTTATATGGAAAATTCTTAATATGTCCATCATGAAATATTGATAGAACTATAATACATGAGTTAAAAAATATATAAACCCACTTTTTCTTGAACACATAATTCCTGGGCCAGCAATTTCTGAGGAATTTCCACCTGAAACACCTTAAACTTCCTGTGGTCTCTGGCTCGTTTCTCTTGAGATCACTAGGTGATTCCTAGGCAGCTCCACCAGAAAACCAGATGCTGGAGCCCAGCGCTGCTGCCAGTGAGGCTGGCCATCACACCAGCATCCTGCAGTTTAGGCAGAAGTGTTAGTATGAAAGGATTTCCCTCAGTGTTGAGCTGCTGGAATTCTGCTCGTAAAGTTGCATCCTACCATTTACTTGTGAGAACTTTGACTCTGACAGAAGGAATAAAAAAGACCATTCCACGTTGCTCCAAATCTAGAAATCAAAAGATTTAGGCTTGTTTTAAAACACCAGAGTTCAGTAAAAGTACCTACTGGTATGTAATAGATAAGTCATTAAGAAGTATACTTACTAGAAATTGTCTTAATAATGCCCCTCCATTTGCTGCGCTTCCAAACTTTCTTGGAAATATGAGTTAGCAGTTACACAACAGCAAAAAAGAATACACTTAATTTAGTTTCTGCCTTTGAGCAACTTGTTGACATCAAGCAAGCTACTCAGTCTTCTGGGGTGTGAACCCTTTTAATGAAAGGGTTAGAATAGATGTGGTATCTCTTACCTCTAAAATTGTTTGATTTGTGGCTTTATAACTCTCTGTGGTAAGTCTTGCTATCCTTCCCAATAAGGTTACTTCCTGACTGGTATGCATTTACTGGTATGGATCTCTTCATAGGAGAACAGAGAAGTTAAATGTTGTTCAGACACTTGATACAAATGAATGGTTTTCAAGGGAATCATCTATTTCATATATTACATTTAGTTTTTAAACTTCATTTTAGGCCGAGAGTGGTGGCACACTCCTGTAATCCCAGCATTTAGGAGGCTAAGGCAGAAAGATTGCAGCAAGTTCAAAGCCAGCCTGAGATACAAAGTGAGTTCAAGGCAAACTTGAATGCAGAGTAAGACTCTTTCTCAAAAAGAAAGAAATGGAGAGACAAATGGGGGGTGGGGAGAAAGGAAGAAAGAAAAAAAGGTGATTTTGTGTGGAGGTTCAGTGCAAAATTTATGAACAATCAAATCAATGATGATTAAAAATATACAATATCACAGAAATAAGCATATCATCTTTGGTAAATTTGTATCATAAAATAGTTGGGAAAATCTACTTATCAACACATAAAACTAATATTCTTGATTTAATTTCCGTAAAACCTCCTAATAGTAACAATAACAAGACATTGAAATGGCTATTTGAGCATCAATAAAGCTCATAAGAGACACCTTTCATAAAAGGAAAGAACCAGTCAGGTAGGGACCATTAAAGTCAAGGAAGAAAGTCAGAGCCCAAGGCGTGGGGTAGAAATGGTTACTGAGTTTAGCCATCTGTTTTGGTCTTTCCTGTTCCACATGTAGCTATATAGTTTAAATAAAAGTCTCTCTCCAGAGGATCAGAAAGAACAGATTTATGGAACCAGATGTGAGTTACCATTTCTACAGGTGTGGCTGCACAGCTGAAAGACCATGTTGTGCCAGGGCTGGAGTTTCTTATTATGTAATCAATATAAATTACCACTGGACTTTTACAGAGGTTGATAAAGCAAACATGTGTCATTTGGATTGGCCCTCTGGTATATAAAGAGACCTTGATTCACTTTGGGCATAAAGTTTAAAAATGTACCATTTAATATTTATAAAAGACTTGGGAGAAAATACCATGCCAGTAATGGAGCAAGGTTGATCCAGCTTGGAGACAGAGAATAGCTAGTAATTAGATAGAAATTGTTTATGTATTTTGCTTTAGCAAGAAAGAAACAGCTCACAAATATTTTTAAAGTCTCTTAATATCTGATAGGAAACGATCAAGAGAATAAAAATGATTAGAACAGCAAGAGCAATAATAACAACCACCAAACGACAAAAACCAGAGGTTTTTAACCTAAGTGGAAAGTATTTTTACATTACACACGAATTCAGGGCTATAAGAAAAAATTAATTTGACAAATTGCAGAGCATTTTGACAATGACACACCAAAAAAAGAGAGAATTCTTAAATTATTTTAAAAGAGAATTTTTAAAAAGAATTTTAAAATTCTAGAAAGTAAGAATGCAGCTGGTTAATTTTGTGTTGAGAATTAACACAAATATTTTCTTTTTTGAGCATTGTTTGAATACTAGATCTTACAATGAAACAAAAATGAGTATTTCTGCTTAACTGTAAGTTACTGTAAAATTATCATGAACTTTAATTGCATTATGTAAAGCTCTTTTATTCTTGCTAACTTTTAAATTTTCTTAACCTATTAATTTCTAAGACAGCTGTGTTAATATCTCCAACAATGATTGTGAATTTATTCATTTCTCCTTATAAAATTTGTCATTGTTATTGGTTTGTGTTTCAAGGCTATGTTGCTTGATACATATAAGTTCATGATTTTTCAATATTGGTTGCATATTCAAGTAAATCTTTTTGGTGGAGTTTTTAAGTCACCTTAAAGTATATTTTGTCATTAATATCACTACATTATCTTTCTTGTAATTGTCATTTACCTGTTGGAAATTTTACAAGGGTAAATATTAAACCTCATATTTTTAATATTTTTGTATAATTATTTGAAAGTGGGTCTCTCATAAATAGCATATAGATAGATTTAGTCTGATCTAGTCAAATATTTCCATCAGTGTATAAGATAGACTCATTTATTAATTATTATTGATACATATAAGATACATAAAAAGTCCAAAAATATAGAATAATCTTAATTTTAAATATTATTACATTTTCAAAGATTTGCTAAGTATGTTTTACTTCAAGCTTCTCACAATATTTCAAGTAAAGTATCCCTAAATTTAAAACAATGAGTCCAACATTTTTATCTTAAAAAAGCACAATATATGCACTCCTTTCTCTAGTTTCTAAAAATTTTATGCCTTGTACAGTATATTTATTGTACAATATGTATTGAACATTACATTTGAAAAATAATTTACAAAAAAAATATTATTTTCAGACTTTGTGGATAAAAGATAATCAGACTTATTTTAATATTTTTTGTATTATCTTCCATGAATATTCTTTGCTTCTTTATTTTTTCTTTTCTTTATTTTTATTATATTTACTCTCTTTTAACCTTTACTGTCTGGAATATAAACATCTTACTCCTATACTTTTAAAGTTTGACACACATATATTGTGAAGTTTAAACTTTGCTTTCACCCTGAGCTATCCCTATTTCTATGAAGGCTATTCTTTAATATGTATTCATGTTTTGTTTTTAAATCCTGAAAATGTTTTTTATTTTGTAGAAGCCAATGTTTATAGTAACCTACCAACACATTTTATTGAAGTCATTTATTGTCCTTGCTTCCAATCTCCTCCTCCTCCTCCTTTCTAGATACAAACCTATTTATCGAACTTATTCTTTAGTAACTCCTTTAAGGAGCAACATTGAGTTGTAAATTCTTTTAGACTTTGTAAAAAGAGACTTCTTGTTCTATCCTCACTCTTGAACATTCATTTAGCTGGCATAAAATACTTTTTGCTTGGCATTTGATGGCATTGTCCCATTTCCCTCTAACATCTATTATTATTTAGGAGAAGTTGGCTGTCAGTCTAGCTGCTCTATTCTCTACATCACTTAAAAGTTGGGATATGTTCTATTAGACAATTTTGTCATTGTGAAGACATCATAGCTAATACACAAGCATAGGACTAGGTACAAGGTCATTAGGTTATATATATATATATATATATATATATATATATATATTTGGAGGTTGAACCCAGGGCTTTTGCAATGAACTATGTTCCCAGCTCTTCTTAAAATTCTAAGTCAGGGTCTTGATAAAATTGCTAAATTCTCCAAGGCCTGCTTCAGCCTCTTAGAGTGTTAGGATTACAGTATATACCACCATGCCAGATTTATGTAATCTTATAAGATGACCATGATATGTGCAGTTTGTTGCTTGCCCAAATGTCATTATGTGGCACATGGCTGTAAAGGTAAAATTTGTCCATGGGGAAAAAATTCAGATTTTAAGTGTACTGCAGCACTCATGTAAAAATCAAACAGTGAATATCTAAAGAAGTTAATGGAGTAACACACACACACACACACACACACACACACACACATCCTGCTAAGCAGTGAAAGATAGGCAATGGATAAAGGGGAAATTCCTTATGCCTATTTTGTAAAAGTTAAAAATGGTATGACCACACTGAAGTCTGTTACAATGGCAAATCCATGCCTAACTTTAGAATCAGAAATTCCACTTCTTCGTTTTTAACCAGAGATAAATAAAGACTTATTAATATACACACAAACCCGTGCACACACATGCACATGCACAGTACACACTCATTAACATAAATAAAGGTACTTGGATGCAAACTTCCCATCACCTCATTGTCTACCCTAGGCATCCACTGTTCCAAGCACCATCACCATAGATTAGATGTGTCTATTCTTAAAATTCATGTTAATAGAATCAAATCATGCATTATTTTTACCAAGTTTGTATCATACAACATATTTTTTTTATCATTTATCCATGTTATTTCAGGTTTATGTAGTTTTCAGTGGATGAAAAATATTTCATAGAATTAATATACACAATTTGTTTTCCATTGTCCTATAAATGACCATCGGTGTTGTTTCCACTTAAGGGTACTGTGGGTAAAGGAACTAAACCACTCAAATATTTTTATTCAAGTGTACATTTGTGTAGTGTGTATGTGTGTATACACAAATTTTTATATTTCTTGCATAAAAATTCAGAAGTATATTTGCTAGTTCTAAAAATAGGTAAATGTTTGCATTTGTTAGAAATTGCCAAACCATTCTCCAGTATGATTATGACATATTCAACTTTTTAAACAATAAGTTAGCATTCAAGTGGCTCCCTATTTTCAACAATATTTGGAGCATTTAATCTTTTTAATTTAAAAAATTTTAATGGTTAAGTGTTATCTCATTATGGCTTAATTTTGCATTTATCTAATGACAAATGATATTGAGTATATATTTTGTTCTTACTGACTATATATATATATATATATGTCTCCTATATTTCTTGTTTTTATTGGCCATTTATATATTCTCTATATAATTTTTTTTGGCCAATTTTTAACTTAGACTTTAATCATTGTTATTTTGAGGGAGCTAATTATAACTTCTATATACAGTTAATATGTACTATACATATTTATTCCACTCTGCGTTTTACCTTTTCATTTTCTTGATGGTATCTTTCAATAAGAAAAATTTTATATTTCTATGAAATCCAATGCATCAACCTTAAACCTTGATGACTATTGCTTTTTATTTTCTCTTTAAAACACATTTACATACATCCATATTGCAAGGGCAATCTCTTATTTTTAAGAAGTTTTATAGATTTTATTTTTCTGCTCAGATCTATGTTCTATAGAGAATTATTATTTTTGTGTATAAGGTAGCAGCTAAAGTCAATTTTTGCCATTATCTTATTCATTTGTTTCAGAACAATTTGTTGGGGGGAAGTACATTGACACCTTTATTGAAAATCAGTTGCTTTCAATGTAATGCTTTCTTTCTGTATTGCTCTTGTTTCATAAGCCTATTTGTCTACCTTTCCACCATTAATGAACAGTCTTGATAAGTGGTTTTACTCATGCTAGAAATTTCCTGTTTCCTTTCCACTATTGCTGACAGGAATTTAGCACTTTTGTGCAACTGCCTCTTCATACACACTGGCTCCCACCACTCTTCCAGAATTATAATTGTGTATTATTCCAAGTGGAACACAGAGTATACTGTAATTGTATTTTATTTCTCATATTATTTCCATCTTTCCCAACTACCCATGATTTAATTACTCCACTTCTCTTACCTGCTTATTTTTCTTTCGTTAAGGCTTTCCCAGAGTACCTGCCAGAAACATCAAATCCTTTCAATGTAGTCAAATACATAAAGTGATTTGTCAAAATTTTTTCATTAAATGTATCTTTTCTGGAAACAGAATTTTCTAGGTTTATTGCACAGCTAGCTGTTCTAAATCTTCACTTCACAATCATCTTAGGAATTTCCTTCCTAGGATTGAAAGGCATTTCCTTTATATGTGGGCTGAAATTTGAACCCTCCACTTCCTGGATCCCATTCTTCCTCTTTTTTTATCATTTTGGAAGGAGAAGATCATCTAGGAGTTCCCTGAGCAAAACTGCAGAGAAGATATTTTTGAGAATTGTCTTCAGAGTTTTTTAATCTCATATTTGATAATTTGGCTGGGCATAGTATTTATTCTAGGCTGGAAATAACTTTCCCTTAAACCTCCCTGGACATAGCCACCTACATTATTTCATTCTCTTTTAGATTCCAGTGTTGATCTTAGCAAGCCTGATGCCATTTTGATTACTGATTATTTGTATGTTGTCTGATTGTTCTCTCTGGAAGTATTAGGCTCTCCCTTCTCCTCCTTCTCCTTCTCCTTCTCCTTCTCCTTCTCCTTCTCCTTCTCCTCCTTCTCCTCCTTCTTTCTCCTTCTCTTCCTCTTCCTCCTCCTCTTCCTCCTCCTTCTCTTCCTCTTCCTCCTCCTCTTCCTCCTCCTCCTTCTCCTCTTCCTCCTCCTCCTCCTCTTTCTTCTCCTTCTATTTTTTATTCGTTTTGAGATAGCATCTTGCTATGCAGTTCAGGCTGGCCTTGAGCTCACTTTGTAGCCCAAACTGGTCTCAAGTTTGCAAGGATCCTCCTGCCTCAGCCTCCCCACAGTGCTGGGATTACAGGCTTGCACCACTATGCCTGTCCTACACTGCTTCTTTTTAACCCCAGATCTACTTTTTTTAAACAATTGTATCCAAAGAAGACTTTTTAAACCTCCTCCTGGGGACTACAAATCACACCTCTGCATTCTGATTTTTAGGATATTACATGGATTGTGGAGGCATCTCCATGGGAGAGCTTCCAATTTGCCTCCTTTGGTTTCTGCCGATTTCATTGTTTTTAGGTAATACTTTACATCTGCTTTTTGGCTGGACTTTCTAAGCAGTCAGTTTACCCATTTCCTCACATGAAAAGGACCTTTTCTCCCTCAGCCCAGGGTCTGCTTCTCACTGACTGTCCACTTTCCCATTAGCAGGTTCCTGTAGGCAGAGTACTTCTATTCTGTCCATAGAGGGAACATCATCTTTCAAGCTTATTTATATAGTTTCTAAATGATTTTCATATTTTTTTCCTGCTCTGTTTGGGTATTTGAAGCATAGTGCAAATGTTCTTTTCAGATTTACTTGATCCATGTCGCACAGAAGTCTAAGGTAATTCACTCCGAATTCTAGTATCTTGGAGGACTGAGGGTCTAAGTTTGCTTGTGTATATGTGATCAATGCTTAACCACCAGTTTTATCTACAAAAAAGCAGTCCTGTTAGAACTTTTAAGGTATTTATTATCATATACCTGTCAATTTATTTGAAATCATTAGACAAATTTGTGAGTATGGCAAATGGGTTAAAGGAGAAATATTTTTTCTGATAGTTTTTTTTTTTTTTTTTTTTGGTCACAAGGTGGCTCCCAAGCAATAGATCTGGTAGATAAAACTGACCTCTATATCCTATTAGCATTTATCATCATTTAAAAAATTTTTCTCCTCTTCCTCTTTCAGTCTCTGTTATTAATTGAAGAGAATTTAATTACCTCAGGGAGATTTAGCTTTGAATGTGTTGCCTCCCTCTGAGAGGAGAGCTGTGGTGGTAGGTCAATGCTCAGCATCGAAGTGAAAACAATCTTAGTGGTCACGGAGTTGGCCTCTGCTCCTTGTTTCTGTTTTTCCATGTTCAAGCTTTTAAATAGAAATGGTTCTCTTAGTGGGAAAAGTAGAAAGCTTGCTTCTTGAGAATCTGAAGTCCAAAGACTTCTGACGGTATATTTATTAAAGCATTAACAATAGGCTCTATTATTTTTATGACAGCATGACGCCATAGTTGAAGTTTTTTTGGGTTTGTTTGTTTGTTTGTTTGTGGTACCAGGGACCAAACTCATGACCTTGTACTTGCCAGGCAGGCATTTATGCCACTGAGCTAAATCCCCAGCCCCATAGTTGAAGTTTTATGATAGTTGAAGAGTCTTAATTTACTGAGGATATAATGGCAAAGTGGTTAGTTTACACTTTCTCCATCAGTACCCTTAATTGTTCTATGTCAAATTTCCTTTTATCACTGATCACAGGAGCCCTTAATTACAATTCTGCTAGTTTCTAAATTCAAGATAAACATTGGTTTTAAAATTTAAATCTCATTCTATACCCGATCCAACACTCTGGCCCCACCTCCATCCCCTGCCTCTGAGCTGACATCTAGGGATTTCAGGCTATAAGGCTCTGCCTCTTGAAAAATTTCCCTCCTTCATTCCAAAGAACCATCCTGGAAGATTGGGAGTAATGAGAAGCCTGGAAAAAGACACTGTCCTTCCCAGGCTTCCTGCAATAATTGGTTGGTACAGGATGACCCAACCTAATCTGCTTCTTCATAGTTGGACTCTGTGGTGGATGTCAATAACCACCAAGTTTTATACAAGCCCTGCTTGTTGCCAGCTAATCTCAATGTCAAGTGCTGTGTTACACTAGAGATTAAATTCCATCCCACATGTAAACATCTACTAGCAGGAGGCACAAAAACAATGACAAACCCTGCTGCATGTACTTGATGAAGGCCTCACCCTGTCCTTGTAAGTGCTTTGACGAGTACTCATGCCAAAAGTCCTCAGCCTGGCAAACATCACCATATTCTGGGGTGAGGTCAGCTTATGCTCTAGTCAGACCACAGTTTCTCCTGGATACAGTTTAAGATTTGTGGTACACCCCTGAGTGGTAGATTTGTTGGATTCTTCATCCCTATACACACAGGAATGAAAATGTGTAAATCTCTTGGCTAACCCAATCACGTATATTGAACACTATGCATTTGTTCAGTGAAAGTTATTGCTACATCCTTTGTGTCTATTTATAACCTTTCAGATATGGATTTAGATATTGCTACTGAAAATATTAACTTATGATTTCTAGAATGTGTACTCCTACAGAGGTTCCTTCTCCTACTAACTCAACACTTCCTAGGTTTCTATTAGAATTAAGTTACATATGCATATGTAGATGACATTGCCTCGTTGAAGTATTTTAAACAAACATCAAACGATATAACATTAATTTTAACACTGAGCTAAAGCTAGCTCTTTGAATATGGATGATGAAGGACTCATTGCCAAGGGATTAAAAAGAAAAGTAAAAGCTTTAAGATGTAAAATAAAGTGATGATAAGAAACTAGCACAATCAGGAGAAAGGATTGTAACTCAGAAAACTGGTGTCTCCTAAAGAAAGAATTAGAAGTCTAAACTTCAGGAGGATTTTATACTCCTCCATTCTCTACTTTCAAAACTAAAATACCTTTCACGAAAGACATCCTAGTGTGATACTGAAGGCACAAATAATATACCTACAACAGTCTTGCTCATGGGCTCTTGCTAATCTATCACATTATTTTTTTCTTATTGCTTCAAAATTCCTTTTACTAAAGCATCCTGAGCAACTGAAGCTGATAGATACCACTTGACACACAAGAGAACCTAAGAGAGATTGTGTAGTATAAAATGTGTAGGGTCTGCAGATCCTGTAAGTGCCTCAGGAAATAGTGAATCTTCTTGAGCTCCTGTTCCTTATCTGTAAGATATAGATGGGTACAGAGTTATAAGAACTAAATGAATAAAACAAATAACTTGACATGGGTGGATATAGGCTCAATAACATCCATGCCATCCTCTGATAGGTTTTTAACCCACCTTACATGTTGGCTTTCAGCTCAAGTCTTTTCTATGAGAGCTATATCTATACCAAAATGTATGTTGAACAAGACATAACTGTCTAGATTTTGACATATCAATTTTGGTCATGTTTGTCTTTTTTTATTTTCCAACATGAAAAGAGACATTTAGGGCAGTCACATTAGAAAGCAAAGAAAAAAAATTAAAATTCCCTCAAATTAACTTTGGAGCCACTAAAATATTAATGCCTTGACAGCTTACTGGTAGTCACCAAAGGCTGGCAGCCAACAGAGAGCTTCATATTGCAGAGGTGATGAGAACATATTTTCATTGCTTAGAAAAAAAATTATCCTATGCAGACAGAAATGGGACATGGGAGCCAGATTTCACAAGAACACCCTTGAGTTTAAGAATTTTTCCCCTCATCTTTTGACAATATTTAGAAAACCAAAGACTATAAACTTTTAAAAGGAATCTTGGATGCTTTACAGAAATAGTAAGGTCACCAAAACACTTAGTACGTATTGAATTTTTATTAAAAATATTTAAATTGATTGATATTATTCTCAGTGGTAGCATCAACTTAAGGATCATAAATGCTTACTAAAAGTGAACATATTATGACCAGTTGCCAGTTGCTGTCCAACCAACTCAAATGGCCTAATCCTACATTTTCAGAGAATTGACTTAAATCCTACCATATGAAATAAATCAAATTGCTGAACATAACAACTTTTCCAACAGATTACTCTCAGCTGTCATAATCAAATTTCCTTAAATTTACCTAGTTTCTGTCCCACTTTTGAATGAATGACCATATTATACCTGATGAGGGATCTGTTTATTCTTTCCCCTCTTGATTATAATTATACATAATTTATTTACACAAGAATGTGTAAGAATATGCATGTTGTTTTTTCAATACTCCAGAACATACATTTTGTCCTACACGCAACTCTCCTAGAAAGGCACCCTATGACAACAGTATGCCCTCTGAGATGGCTCCCTGGGGTGAGAATTACAGGGACCTTTGAACTAGTTAATGAAAGGATCAAACTGTTGACTTTACAAGTGCTGTGTGTGCACACACACTACACACACACACACACACCCATTGCTAATAGTCTTCCTTTCTTTGTGTCCACATAAGTGTCCCAGGACTAAAGTTTACATCTTCAATCTCTTCCAAAGGCCTGTGTGTTAAAGTCTTACTCCCCAGAAAGATGCTATTGAGAAATGGTAGAGCATTTAGGAGGTGGGCCCTAGAGAGAGGTGTTCAAATTATTAGCGGTGTGGCCTTAAGGAATAGTGAGTCCCCAACCCCTTCCACTTCTTCTTTTTGGCTCCTTGGCCAGGAACTGAGTGGTGTTGCTGTTCTCTGTGCTCCCACCATGATGTGCCTACCACCACAGGCCCAAAGCAATATGGCCAACTAATTATGGAATGAAACTTAAGAAACTTTAAGCTGAAATAATCCTTTTCTTTCTATAAATTTTGTTCTAATAAATTTATTTGTTATACTGATACAGAGAGAAAACAGGTAGTTTTTGAAGGGGCAGCAGTTTCATGAAACTTAACATTTCTCTGTGAGATCTGCTTAGGCCTTAATTCTTTCTCAGTATTTGCAATCTCAGTCTGCGGTACCTTCTTCATTCCTTCGCCTGATAGGGTGGTATGAGGTGAGTGTGCCCAAGCTTCTTGGCTACTCCTGGGCCACAGAACAATAGCTAACCACCTAGGGCCCCCACAGATTTTCCCTGGTGTGTATGGGCCAAAATGTGCTCTCAACTAAGAACACAATTTCCTTGATCTTGAACACTTTCCATTCACCCCTACTGACTAAAAGTCAATTCCTAATTTAACATTTATATCGCCATCTCCTTATTAGCTTTACTGTTATTGAAGTTTCCTATTCTCTTCTGTCTGCATCATCAAAAAACAGAAAATTTATCTGACTGATCTTTGTATATCCCACACCCAATTCTTGTGTTGAACATAACAGTAAGTATAAGATTGTTGCTCCAAATATGCTAAATGCATGTCAGTTCAATTAACCGAAGACAAGAATGTTTGCTGATGTTGTGTTAATACTTCTAATGTTATTCTATCTCCCTGGGGAATCTTAGCTGGGAGGGTGGGCTGGGAGAACAACCAGAATCATCTGGAGTTTTTTCAAACTGCATAGGCAGATAATGTGCATAGTTCAGGAAGTTACGTAGGAAGTTCTGGGAATTTTCCCCGCTCCCTTCTCACCAGCCCTCATCCTAGGTGAGAACCTTCAAAGAACTTTGTCTACCCAAGACATATCACTCAGAGTCTTCTATTTGCTATGATGAAAACCTCATAAACCAACCCTGGAAGTGTTTTCATCACATTTACAGTTAAACTGACTGATAGCTCAGGCGCAATAGAAATACTTAGATAGATGATTTTAAATTACATTTAAACAAAACTATTTACAAGTGGTCTACTAAAGATCTTCTCAGATGAGCTATTTTTAATGTTTCCTGTACAAGCTATTGTAGGTGGACCAGTTTTCCCTCTTTGCCTGTCACTTGGGAAGTTCATCTGGACATGTTCTACCCCAATCTGTTTCTCTCACCCCACTGGCCACAGAGTGGTGTGTTTTTGTTTGAAAGGGTCAAAACATTCAGAATCTGAAATCCAAAATATGTGCTTTTTTTCCCCCTGAAGTCAAAACCCCTGAAGTATAAATCCTTTTTAAATGAAGAAAGCAGTGCCAAAAAGAATGAAACATTTTTGGTCCTTTTCCAAAACAGAGAGATAGCACTGAAACAGGAAGTGGATGATTTAAATATCCACTCGGCATCTTGGCAACATATTTATGTTTTTAAAAGGTTTTAGTCTGGCCTGGGAACACTCTATCTTCCCCTAGGGTTTAGAGCTTTGGGAAAACTCTTAAGCACTTATCAAATATTTGCAATTAGCCATTTTTTCGAAACCAAACCTTTACTGGGAATGTCATTGGACAGTGTTCCTGATATGTACCATGCTATCATTACTCTCCTGCTTCTCAGGAATATCTCTTCAGCAATCTAGTTTGGTATGGTAGAAAGTTATTGTTTTATTTTTCATAAAGAAAGGAGAATGTAGTGCCAGCTCTTATAACTAATGTTCCCAAAGCTGGAGCAGGCAGGATGAAAAATTGTAATTCAATGGACTGTATATGTGTGTTCACAGGGACCGCTAAAGGGCTCCTCCATCTTTAGAGCCAGGAATGGACAATGGTGGGAGTGTTTGTACGGGGTAGTCTGGCCATCCCTTCCTGCTCAGCCTTCAGAGCTGAGCGCCTGCTTTACACATTTATCTGTATATCCCTGGAGGAAGTCAGAATTGAGCTCAAGGTTTCTGGTCTAAGAAACTGGGGAAGAATAAAGTCTCCACTGACCTAATTCAGAAAAAAAAAGGGAAAAAAACCCCATAGAAATAGGAGTTTGGGGGTAGCAATTAGTAATTTTATTTTGAACAGTATTTGACATGACACTTAAGCATTCAATTGGAATTAAAAAATAGATAGCTGAAGGAAGAAGTCTTGAGAAAGACATGTATTTGGGAGTTATCAGCATCAGAATAGAATTTAAAACCAAGAAGACAAGACGATGTCAAAGCAATGAGATAGACAGAGGAGCACAGTCTCAGGATGGCTTTTACAATTCAATAGTTACAAGATTGGAGTAAAAAGTAGAAGCAAGCAGAGAAACTCCAAAAGAAAGGCCCATGAGGAGTAGCAAAAGAATCACTAGAAGAAAAAAAATATGCTCAGGGAGTGGGAGAATGTTAAAAGGAGAAAGTGACCATGTCAAATACTAATAGATTAAGATAAGAACTGAGATAAATGGGCTGGCAATGTAGAAATATTGATTTCCTTTAAAAACCAAGAGGATAGTGAAGAAAAAGTCTGACTGACACAGGATCAGAAGAGGACTGGAAGAAAAAAATAGAAAGAACAGTAGAGATATTCTTTCAGAAACATTTATTGAAAGAGGAGAAACTGAAATGATGGTTGGAGAATTACATTGGTTTAGTGAATATTTCTTTCTCTTAATTTAGAATGAGATCTATTTTGGTATATTGAGGTGGGACTAATTCACTGGAGAGATGATTCATTAAGCAGAGGAGATGACATCTTCAGCAGAGGTGAGAGAAGGATGGAGCCCAGAGCCTAAGAGGAAGGGTTGACCTTCCACAGGGGCAGGGGCAACCTGGAGTAGCCGCCCTCAGGCTCTGTAGACTGGAAAGTACCAAGAACCTGTGAAGCCCTCACTGATGGCCTCATTTTCTCAGTAAAAAGAGAAATAATTTTTTCAGCTGAGAATAAGGAAAGAAGTAGTAGTGGGGAGGTTTCCAGAGAACAGAAGATATTTGAAGTTGGATAATAGCAAACTTGCCAGAGCAGTAAGAGGCCACTGGACATTAAGGACAGTGAATTGTATGCAGAGCCTTCAGCTGGCTCTGCTGTCTGCCGGTTTATTACCTGGAAAACAAGCACTTAGAGAGATGTCAGAAGGATGGGTGGCTGAGGCATTTGGGAGGAGAAGATCATTAGAGAACAAGTGCTCAAAACACTAAGAGGAATATTAGAAAGATCATGAGCAAGAATATTGTTCATGCATTGGAATTATGACAGAAATAATATTGGAAAGAGTTATAACCAGAAGCTAAAATCTGGAAATCTAGAGGTGCAACTCAGAATCAATAAAAGCCTGCAACAAGGTGGGTAGGGAGTAGCGCTTTATGGGAAAGTGAGAGGTTAAAAAAAAAGAGCAACAGAATCAGGCATGGAGGCGCTTGCTTGTAATCCCAGCACTTGGGGAAGCCAAGGCAGGAGGATTGCTGTGAGTTTGAGGCTAATCTGGGCTACTAGTGAGACCTGGTCTCAAAAAAATTAGCAACGGGGACAAGGAGCCTCCTCCACCTGCAGGCTCTGTGACACAGGAGTGGAAATTGTGAGGGGAAGTCCAAAGTGTGAAGCTGGAGAGAATATTCACAGCAGAGTTTCAGATTCTGATTTTCTGCTGATGCCTGATGCTGGGAAAGAGGTAATAGAGAAGCCAGGAAAGAGGATAATATAGTACAGGTGCAGAGCAGGAGACGTGCCAGGGAGTGTGAGAACGCAAGAGTATCCAAAAGTATTGACACTCCCGAAGGGTGTAGAAGTCCCCTGAAGGAAGTCCTCATGGTTTCCAGTTCCGCCCACACTGGTGAGATTGGGCAACTGCAGAGATTTCCTTCTAGGAACACAGATTATGGGAACCGATTTTCGCCTTAGTAGGACTGGGAAGGGTTATTTACTGGGAACACACAAAACCTCAGGACGCCTTTACCATGGCATAGCAATTGTCCTCCCTTCTCACTCCAGTCCTCACCATCGTTTAATTGCCTGCCACTTGTCAATCTTCATATAACTTGAACATCATCTTGCTCATTCTGTGTCCCCGGTCTTAATGGCCTCCTCATCTCTCCAATACATCAACATGCATAAGTGAAGGAATGCACAAGGGTTTGAGTAGATACTTCCTTAAGCATTGGAAAAGCCATGCCAGCAACGCAGGAAGTACCTTCTGCTCCCACGGAAGTCTCTCTTCAGCCAACTTTCTCCTGCGTCTGGTGCTCCTTTGACTCCTGACTCCTGACTGAAGCCTCAGCCTGGCCCTTTGCCTGTTGGATTCCTGACTGGATCTCACCCGTATTCATCATGGGTGCCACTCACCTCACTGGCGAGAGATTCTCCTGCTCAAATCTCCAGAGCCTGACCCACCTCACTGCTTGCCAAACTCCAAGAGACCTCAGGGTAATCAGAAACTGACTGTTCACTGGGGTGTTGACAACCCGTCCCAGTAAACTACTGCCTGGGGAAAGCTTTAGGTGTCCTCAACAGTAGATCCTGCTTCCTCCCTTCCACCTGAAGCAGTCACTCTTCGTGGTTACTATTGGTGTTCTGGTGTCCTTACTCAACAGCACTCCCTTGTCTAGAGAGGGAACAGTCATTCTAACACTATCAGTTTCAGTTTGGAACTTCTTAAGCAAAACAAGATGAGCAGCTTAAGGAATTTCACAGGACTGGCTCTAACTTGACATCACTTAACAGTTTACATTTTACTTTTAGAATTGTCTATCTTTCTAGAATGACATTGACTTTCAATAAACCACAAGTTTTGTCACATTTTGGTGAGGCCAGAGAGGAGGACAGGAAAGGGGGAAGTGAGTAATGTCGAGATCATGAGGATTTGGCAAGGCTATAGTATTCTTCAAAAAACCTACTATCAAGCAATACATTTTAATTATATACTTCAATAAACATATTCTAAGAATTTTTAAAATGTATCCTCTTTTATATATATTCTTTTTGTAAGATATTAAAGCTTATATTCCTTTTGTAAAATATTAAATCCATAGGAATCTTTCCTTTAACATGACAGTTACATTACTAGAGTCATTCAATTGTGAGCTCATCTCATTTCCCTTTGACTGGCTCCAGAATATCAGCTTTGTTCACTGTTGTTCTGTTTTCTGGTAGCTTAGCTCAGGGTTTACTAATTTAGTTCAGTTGTTTAACTTCCTTCCACTGAGAACCATTCTTCAGTCCTAAATTTTATTTTTCTAGAAAAATTCAAGGGTTTGTATGCACGGATACAGACTATAATCTTTTAAAATAAAACCAACCTTTATAACAAATTGAGGTTCATGTTAGTGTTGAGTTGTGTAATGTGGTACTTCACAGCAGATGTATTCCCAGGATTTACTAGGTAAGGAGAAGAATAAAGGGACCGTTGCTTGAGTTATGACACCAAAGTCTCTCTCTTTGTCAATTAACAGCTATTTATTACTATAGTAATATATAGACATTACTATAGTTCTGGAATTCCCACTTACTAATTTTCATACACTGAATAAGGTGAGAACTTTAGTAATTATATTTAGCTTGCCACTAAAATTGACCCCAAAATATTTGAAAGAACTTATTCCATTTTTAAATCATATGTGCATTCTCAAACATAAACTCTATTTCTGAATAAATCTTTTTCTAGTCATCCAGGTTAAGTGTTCAGTTGCCTATTTTGTATACACAATATCAATTAGTTTGAGATATTTATGTTTATATTTCTGCTTTAACTGAACCAGCCAAAGGGTTTTTGGAGTCTTCAAATAAATGAATAAAATGTAAAAAGCAAGGCAAATCTGAACTAAACTGTGAGGTTATATTGTCAATTCTTCTGTCAGACATTAAAGACATTTTCCATAGTGCCAAGGCTATTGGCATTTCACTGAAAATCCCACAGTTTAGTATGTGAAACTCTACAAGGGCAGAAGACAAGAGAAAGGAATTTAAGACTCCTTGAACTTTTCTGGTGGAACCCATTTTCTCCCTGTCTTCATAGTAGTCATATGTCTTTTGCTTTGGCAGAGTAATTATTAAGAGGAACAGAAAGAGAATGGTTTGAATTTTATTATTTGTTGTAAAGAACATTGTTGTAGTCAGGGGTTGCAAGGAGAACAATTACATACAGGACACAGAATTTACAATATTATGTTATAGTGGTCACCCAGAGTTAAATACAAGAAAGTGCAGGAAATCTGTCCACACACTAAAGACCTAGAAAATTCAGCTGAGGGCCTGGATCCCACAGCAGTGTCCTGCATAAGTCCAGCTGAAGACATAGAGCCCACAACAATACTTCCCATGAGTTCAGCTGTAGATCTAGAGCCCATGACAAGGACCATGCAAGTCTGTTTTACAGATCTGCGCCAGGAAGGCCTACAGGTCAGTGGTGGAAGCTAGAAAGTTTATGCCAGCAGGATGAAGGAGCCGTGCCAGTAGGTTGAGGGTTGTATACTGTAGCCAAGAAGTGACATTCAAAATAAGGACCAGAGCTCCCCTGAAAATTACCACAGCCGTCCTCAGAGACAGTGAGGTCCTGAGCTCCTCTCACATGAGAACAGTCAAGTACATGTCAGGAAGCCAGCGTGACAAGCTTCTCCTGGAGATTAAACAGCACACATCTTCCCCTCCAGAGCTAGGAAGCAATGCTCAATGTAAGGAGCAGAGTTCCTCCAGTGTGAGCCACAGCCATTCTCAAAGACAAGGCCCCGAGCTCCTCCAATACTAATGGCTGAATCCATATCGGAGAAGCCAGCCACAGCAAGCTCCTCCTGGAGAACTAAAGGCTCCAAACAGTGACACTTAGGCAAACCCACAGTGCCTTGCTCTTCCTTTCCACATCTCCTTCTAAGCTGGCAACTTTCCTCAGATGGGCTATCTATGGTCAGCACCAGCTGGTGTTAAGTTGACCACCAGTTTTTAACCCATCACAAACATTAATATTGAATCAAGGTCTAATGAAGTAATGCTGACTTCTTGTTTCATTTTTTTATTTAAAGGTTTTCTTTATTCCTTGTCCTTGGGAAGGATCAAAATTGTCAAGATTGCCTCCATGGAGGAATGCAAGCACATAGGCTTGCTAGAGGGCTTCCACAAGCCAGTGTTATAGGAAATGTTCTGTCTAACAAGCAGCCTCCACATGTGCCTTCTTGAGCTAGACAGGACTTTTTCCTTTGTATGTTCATTTTGATCACTGACATTTAATTTTTTTCATTTTTCATTTTTTTCTTTTGAAATAATTACAGATTACAGGAAGTTACAAAAATAGTACCAAAACATCCCAAATACCCTTATCCCAGTTCTCCCCAGTGTAACATCTTACATAATTAAAATATCAAAACCCAAGAAATTTTTAGTGAAACCCATGACCTTGTTGAGATAGGAAAGAATCTTTAAAACAAGAAATGATTCACAACAGCCAAAGCCTTCTTCTAGAAGCTATCCCTTTAACAGGAAATTGCTTGATTGCTGTTTATTGAACCCTTCGTCATACTTTTCAGAAGTAAACAAAATTATTTTCATAACTCTGAACCTCTTAAAAACAGAATAAAGCCCTTGTTTCATTTTACGAAGTATACAAAGGTAGATGATGAAACCACCTGGGAAAGTAGAAAGCCATGGGCCCAGTGACTTCTGAAAGCTTAATGAAGCAACAATTCTTGTATGAATTCCTGTACTCAAGTGGTTGTTCTGAGACACAAGATTCTGTTTTTGTTTTCTCACATAGATGCCTGAAAAGTCACAAATATGTGACAGGAAGATTGAAACTTTCAAACAATAGTTTTTGTCACACTAACTTCCAAACCGTGTGGTACAACTTCATCTGTGAAGGACTCAAGACTTCAGTTGTTTTCCCTTTTTCTTGTTTAGCTCTGAGTTACATACACATAAATCACATGTCTTGAAGAGATAAACACATGCATAGACCTGGGTTGTTATGGGGTTTTTTTCTTACAATGTACTTATAATGTTCTGAATGTAAAGCTATAAAAATTGTGAAGAAATGGAATGCTTTTCCAGATTCCTATTTCATTTAGTTCTGAGAGATAAGGTGGAACGTTGTAAATGTGGACACTTCTCATTGTGATCAACATGAAATCTGCTAGAACCTTCAAAAGGCTGAATAGTAATCTGAAGTTGCAATTAGATTTTTTGTCTTGCATAGTTTCTGCTGCTTAGGTCTTCATACTGCTTGACAGGACAAGTGAATGTCTCCCTGGTAATGAATTATAACAGGAGGGTCTCTACTTTAAGCATTGACATGTTTCCTTCATGTGCTCCTCTGTTTTTGAAGGCTTCAGTGTTTATTTGGTAGAAACTCATGTCAATTATCTAATCAGAAGCAGGCCCCAAACTTCCAGTAAAGTTTTGGAATGTACAGTCTACTTCAAAGCAAAGTTCCCTGTTTCCTTACCCACATGAAGCCAGTTTTTCATAGTGAAGGACAAGGTAATTAGATTTTCTTTTTCAGAGAAATAGATTATTTTTAGACTGAATGTAATGGATCACGTTTCTCTGCTCAGTAAATTTTGCAATTATCACAGTACTCTGGAAAATGTAACCCAATGACCCAGCATTGTGCCAGAGCTTGTGGGTCACCGCAGAAGCAGGTCAGATGGCAGCTGTGTCTAAGAGGCAGTTGGACAAAAGGTGAGATTGGTCTCTGCAACATACCCAGCATAGAAAGTAAGCAGCTGGCTGGTGTCAGAAGTCCACATGCCAACATTTGTGTTTACATGTAGTGGCAAACTTTAGGAAGAAAAGTCAGGAGACTGACTTTTGCCAGTAGAGAGAGTTCAGTCATGTTCTGTCACTGAAGAAAATCTAAACTGACAATTGCAAACAGCTTGTGTTTTGGACAGCATGCCCAGGTCCAACATCCCAGGCAAATTTCCTCTCCTCTCTCTTCTGTGAGCTCCTGTGATTTTGTATGAGGCAAGAGGCACTGAGGACATGGAGTCCAACAAGATGTAGTAGTGACCCAAGGTGAAACCCAGGAGAAAGAACCAACATTTTGGGATTGAAGAGCACCCTGGGGGCACAGTCAAATTCCCTGGGAAATTAGGAATATTTCCCACTCCACCCCTCTTCATTCACATAGCACCCATTCTTTCAAACATCAGCTTAGAAACCACTTTGCCAAGGAAAATTAATAGACTCAAGTTTGATTTTCTGCCTTCCTCTGTGCTCTGACAATCTCTGATATTTTCTCTGGAAAGTATGTTACGATTATCATGCTGCATTGGGATAGTTAACTTTTATGTCCCTATCAGACCACAAGTTAAGAGGACTAAGGCCATGCCTCTTGTATTTGCAATGGCATCTTCTTTGCTTAGCACTGTGTCAAACACACAGTAGGTGCTTTATAAAATCTTGAGCCAGTGTCACAATTTGAGCCCATGTGTTGAGTCAGTGTCATGAAGCCAAAATGATATTATTTATACCTTTAATGTCTGAGATAACTCAGATGACTTAAAAATATTTGAATACTTTCATAGTCTCAGGCCAGTCCAAGAGTATTGACATCATCTACGCCAAGCTTTGGAAAGCTCAGCACCTAAAAAGTCATTACAAAAAACGTGCTCTATGATGATCACACATAAAAACCCTGATTTTAAAGAAATGATGAAATGAGCCATAAAAATACACCCTAGCCTATAAATTCAAGAAAACAAGAACTGAAGCAATGTATCTAATGAAAATTTGTGATGGTCCTGAAATTTTTTAAATGTGCTTCCACCCCACCCATCTACCTACTTTGATTGTCAAGAAAACTCAGCTCTGAATTCATGTCTACACAGATGGTAACCAGAAACTTTTAAGACATATTCTAAGTGTAACTTTCAGCTCCTAGTGATGAGAGTAGTCTGTCTACACCGTAATAATATTTCACTGACTGATCTTTTGGTCTTTCCATTGAATACCTAATGACCTATAGAATTAGAGTTATCCTTAGGTCATTTTACTCACAAATCTGTCAGTTTCCATGGGAAAATATTCAGTTCTCTATTGTCAAAAAGATGAATAAATTATGCTGCCATTAAAATTTGCTTATAACACAATTTGTAATAGCCAGATCTTGGAAATAAACCAAACGCCCATCAACTGAGGAATGGATAAAAAAGATGTTGTGTTTTTAAATAATGGAACACTACTCAGCCATAAAGAAGCATAAACTTGAGACATTTATAGGTAAATGGGTACAACTTGAGACCATACTCATAAGTGAAATAAATCAGACTCACATGTGTAAACATCATATTGCCTCCCTAGTTAGTGTGAGAAGCTGAGAGAGTAAGATACAAACTGTACAACAGATATTGTGAAATGGGAAGAAACTGTTTAAAAGGAAAGAGAAACTGGGATGGGGAAAGGAGAAAAAAAGGAAGGGAAAAGGAAAAAAATATATATGCAAGATAGTTAAAAGCATTATAGTACTAATTTCTCTTAGCTCATTGAAAAAAAAGGTTTGTGCATTTATTTTTTGATCAATTTTTCATACCTATATTTTTCAGTCTGAGTAACTACTTTGAAGACAACAATATGTAATGTATTAACCATTGTTATTCCCCTATTATCTTTTTTAAAATTTTGTTTTAGAAACTAAAACAAAATACAACAGAATAAAGTCAATCAAAACAAGACAGTGTGTAAGTGACACAGGATTTCAAAACAAGATAATAGGAAATCAACAATGGTTGCCATAAGGCCTCTTGTTGTCTTTAAAACAGCTTCCCATACCTTCAGACATAGTAAAATCAAACAAAACAGAACAGAATAGAACCAATAAAAACAAAACAATGAATGTAATACAGGACTTCAAAACAAGATAATAGTAAATCCAAAAATGCTACCATAATATATCTTGTTATCATTGAAATACCTGCCCATGCCATCAGATATAATAAAATCAAACAAAATAAAACCCAACCAAACAAAACAATGAGAATGATGCAGGATTTCAAAACAAGATAACAGGGAATTAACAATGGCCACCACCTTCAGAAGGAGCTCGCCCCATATATGCTACACTGTATATTGTTATCCTTTTAATAGACAATTAGACTACCGGGTTTAGGATTGCAAAGTCAGTGAAACACTAAACACTACAAGCATTAAGTTGTATTTTACCTCATGAGCTATCTTCACAGCCTGTGTTTCTCCTGATCAGTCAGTTGCTTGGGGTGTGGGGTGGAACATTAGCTCTTCTTGTCTCCCCCTCCCACACACCAGAAAGGGTTACTGTCTGGCTCTCTGCTAGTCAGCCAGTATATAGTGCCAACTCACAGGATGTCTTAGTTTCTTGTTGACTTCTTGTTCTCCTCTCCTGAAGTCTGCAAATGGTGCCGACTCACAAGAAAGAGAGGGCATCTGGCTTTCTCCCAGTTAGCCCACACATGGCGTTGACTCACAGGAGGTCTTACTTTCTTGTTGACTTCTTGTTCTCTTCTCCTGTAGTCTCCAAATGGCCTCCCTTATTATCTTGTTTTTATTGTTTTTTTCTCTTGAAAATAAAAAAAAAACACCTAGCTGAAAAAAAAAAAAAAAAGAGGAGCAATAAAATCGAAAAGATACCTGTCACAGGTCTAAAGATTGCTGGAAGATATTTGAAAGTCTAGACATTGAATCACCTTACTCAGATACCATTATAGAATATACAGAATATTTGAAGAAAAGTAATAACAGAAGGAGAAATACCACTTTTACTACTACTTTTTTTGGGTCACATTTTACCTACTACAAATGTTGAGGTGGTCTGAAAGGCTACCTTACACACTTAATGACTGATATCATTTGGAAATGTCATACTCCACAAACACTAGATGTCTATAGTTGCCTGATGTCAAAAAAGAATCCATGTGTTACTGAGCAATAGCGAAAAAATATTGTTGCCTGGGGTGGGGTATGGGTTACGGCAAGATAGTGGCAAATAGGAAGTGTTGACTTCAAGATGTATCTTAACATTTTCATTAGTTTGAAAGATGTTTAAAAAGAAGGCTAATAATATGACATATGGGCAATAGAATTCATTTCTTAGAAAACCATAAATATTAATGTGAAACCACAGTAAAAATTATAGGGGTGGAAGAGGAGAGATGAAAATCACATGACTTTAGTGGCAAGCATGCAGTTGTTTTCTGTGAAACCGAGACTAACTTATAATTAATAGATTTACTTGTAAAACTAAAGCTGAGCAATTGTTGAAACTATGGTTATAAAATGTAAATTTTATATGCTTCAACAGTACAAAATAATATTTTTTAAACAGGGAAAGGATGGACTGCAAGAAAAATATGTACAAATTTCCCTATACTTTATAACAGGAAGTTAGATATCTAAAGGCAATATCTGCAGTTGAAGCAATAATAATTCCAATATTTTATTTTTTCATGATTTTAACTCTTTAGAAATAATACATTCTTCTCATAAATAAATATCTCATGTTTATCAACTTGTAAGACTTAAGCTATTTCTTTTTGTTTAATAAGTACTATTTTCAAATACTCTACTGTATAAAACTACTTCTATTCACCTATCGATCCATTCTTCTATTTATTTAAAGAGATATTCAAAATTATGTTCACTAAACATTAACAAATATTATTTCTGAGGGCTAAAAGAAAAAGATGCTTATGTAGACACATAGTTGAGCCTCTTTCACCCTCTTACTCCATCATTGCCTTTTTTCTTTAAAAAATTAACAGCTAATTCTTTTTTTAAATTTTTATTTAAAGAGAAAAAAATCAAAACAGAAAAAAGGTAGCAACAATACAGAGTTCCAAAGGGAAAAAAGAAAAAAAAAAAAACACTAAGAAGTCACTAGTTGATAAATTAAATATTGTCAACTTGGAAATAGTTGTTCAAGTTACAAAATTAAAGCATGTAAGGTAGACATACAAACAGTGAGAATGCAAACAGTTCTGCTCAATGATCCAGCAAAAACTTAGTAATATGGTCATCCATCCTACACACTTAAACATACATGCAGTTATATCCTTTAGAGCACTTTCTTTTCCTCTCTTTTTTACAATAGCAATTACACATTTTGGGTTTTAGTACTCCTACATTTCTTATTACTTTTTACACTAGAGACACAATGTGATATTTGTAAATATGATTCTTATTTATTTCACTAATGAGGATAGTCTCAAATGGTCTCCAAGCAGCTAATGCTTACAAATGGGTAAGTTTCAGGACACTGAATTCAACTGTTAGCTAGATTCTTATAGTATAGCAGAAAGTCTTAAAGTGTCAGTAAAATTATGAAGACCAAAATCACAAAACAGCTGACAACTATACAGTACTTCACCAAATTCTTGCTGGAAACAGTGCCAATATGGCTGGTCAACTCTGTATTATCTTGAGAAACAGTACTGTTTGCTAAGTTAAAGTTTCATATTAAACAGAAATTAGAAATGTTTACCTTTAGAATTTTCTAATTGATGAACTATCTTTTATTATGCCTGTATCTGAACCCAAAACAAGGTTTACAAAAAATGTAAGAAAGCACTGGCATTCTTCACTTTGTGTTGACAAGCAGTTTATTTGGTAAATCACAGTAAACAAATGGGGTAAGGGAGACTTGGCAGAATTTCCAGAATCTTGGGTCTGAATGGGATGTGAATTTGATTAGTTCACTTGTACAACCTATTTGTCCAGCATACCACAAACAAGACCTTCAGCAGGCTAACCTATTCTTTAACTGAATGTCATATAGAGTGATTTTCAGCAGAAACCTGACAAACTTTCATGTTACGAGTTTGTTTAAGTTTGCTTAGCAAACTCCTGGAATATTTTGAGTTCAGTAATTGTGTGAATGAATGGTAAAAATTGCTACAAGTAATTTAAGACATTGAGGCTTCTTTGTAAAGAAGTATTGTAGATTTCTAAAACCTCTCCTTTCATATTTTCTTTTCAAACTACCTTCCAATCCTAAAATGAGTCATTTAATGAGAAGTATTGCAATGTATTTTCACCACAGTTTTCTCACTCTGCCTTCTATTTTATAATATTATTAGTTGTGTCTCCCTCCCTGACCAGAGTGTAGGGTTTATTGAAGGCAGAAATCGCACCTTAATTTATCCTCGTGTCTCTACTTCTCCACTATGATGAGGATAGTAATGTACACAGGGAAGCTCTGCACTCGACAATAATAGAATCGCCTTGCGATGAAATCGATGGATGGGTCTGTGAGACAGTGACTTCTGCCCATCCAACTGTCCTCTCATCTACCTTCCTTAAAACACCAGAGTTGCTAGAAGTTCAGAGAAGATTTATTTTAGACTCTCTGCTTCTATATACATAGACATCAGTCCCAAAGGAAAATTAATCTATTTCATACCTTAAAAATACCTAAGCAAATCCAAACTATTAGCTGAGATCCGAAACACTCCATGGGATGAATGAAATATGTGTCATCAATCCATCTGGTTCCTAATCATGGTACTACAGGGCAGCCAACGTTTGCACGAAATTTAAAAATCCAGCCTGTTGGATGGCTAGTTCCGAGTAACCAAACAGTGGATATCATGTTGACTGAATATGAATTTTTCCCTTTTAATCCAGGTGGCCCCGGCAACAGATAGAGCCTGGAGAGTTTTCTGTATTTTACACAGCGTTTAGTGTTGTAGAAACCAGCTTTTGTGCTGTTCTTTTGCCTTTCTTGATATTGCCTGGATCTCATTAGAAACCATTAGTGATGTAACACTAAACCTATGGAATCTTAAGCATGCTTTTAAAATCCTGTGGAATAAAGATGTCTCCTACCAAACCAAAAATGCAGTGGGAATAGACAAAGTTACATTTCTTAAAGAAAAAAAAAAATGACTCATTACATAGTTTCCAAACTGTTTTGACTGAAGCTTCTCAAAATAAACTTTCTGCAATAGGCAGCCTTTGATGTCTCACTTTGAAAAAGAAATTCTTTTCTCAAAGATACAGTTCAGTTCTTTTGGGGTGTTCAGGTATTTTTTTTTTCTTTGCAGATTAACTTACTTTTATTTCAACCAGTGAATGATACAATATTAAATGGCCATCTGACTGAGAAAGAAAAATATGCTTGAAGTGGTCTCAACTCCTACATAAACCAAATATAAAGAATATGCCTTATGATTTTTTAAATTACCACAAAAATAGAATTTCCAGAACATTACCCGAAGGGGGATCTAGTCCATTAAAAATAACAAAACAGTTTAGATGTCATGAAAGTGGAAGATTAGTCACGTAGTTAAGCTTGGTAATGATATTTTTGATTCATACACTATTTCCTAGGCTAGGCAGCATGTTTAATTTTTCACAGTCTTGAACCTTAATCTTCAAAGGGTAATTCCAGTTTAAGAGCTTACATGTTACGATTTGTTTGGAGTGGCAATTTGCCATTGACTTGCCTCAGGTTCTTTTGTGCTTTTCCAATCAGGGTCCTAATGGTGGTCATTTATTAAGTGCAGGTCTACAGTTGACCACTAGCCACTGAAACAGTGAGATTTCAAGCAAATCTTTACCAGCTTTGGTGCACTTGATCAGATTTATGTAAGTCATTCGCCTCTCATCAAACAAAAGTGAATGAAATAACTGCATTTTTGGACAACCTTTTCTCTTTTTTCCTTTTTCTTTCTTTTAAATAATCACTTCCCCTCGGAGTGCTTAAAGGAGAATATAGATTAGTCTGGACGCAGCTCTACCTGATGCCTGACAAGTTTCTTCCGATGCCTCAGTGTTCTCATCCACCAATGGAGAGAGGAAAAACACTCCCCACGTGGTTTGTTGGGAGCGTTAAATAAGAGATCGTATGGCATTTGACAGACACTTGGCACGTGATAAATGTAAATTTCTTCCAGTCTCCCCTCAGTTGTACATATGGAATATTTTTTGTTTCTTTCCATTTCCATTTCAATGGTAACTTCTCAGAAAAAACATACAGAATAGTTGGCACACATTGCATTAAACTATGAAAATATTAGATTCTGATACATATCTCCCTGGATCCAATCTGAGTTCAGTGTTTCTAAGGATGGTAAGAAGAAACTCTTGCTAGAATTGTGCTGCTGCTTGACACTTTAAATACTCTACCAAGGGGTTGTACTCCTTTAGAAGTGCTTTTAAACCTCTCATCCAATAATGCTCTAAAATCTTCTGATACCCATGTGCATGTTTAGCCTGGTACCAGAAACTAAAGAAATGTATGTCAAGTGTTTACTGTCCATAAGGTGAAGATTCTATTATTTCACCCGAAACTGACACTTCAAAGCATTAAGATTTAAATAAAGTAAGAGAGGAATGGGGAATGGGAAAAGAAGCAAGAGTTTGAAAAAAACAGATAGGCTTATACATTCAGATATACCTGAACTTCAGTCACGCCTGTCTCACTCTAGAAAATAGTTGTCCAGAGGATGTTATATACCCATATTGAAGGAAATCTACTTTGGTAAGGCTACTAGAAACAGAAGTTTAGATTTCATTTTTCAAACTAGCTATCCAAATAAGTGATTAAGGTAGTTCAAAATCTTTAAATTCCTAAAGAATATATAAGCACTAAAGAGAAATGAGAAAAAGTATTTTTGCCTCTGTGTAAAGATAAATTTATATTCTAGCTTGCAGATTTGTAGGGAAGTCATTTAGAGTTGACTATTGGCTTGCATGATGTACAAAATTTTATTCAACTAATGTAATTCATGTAAAGGCTTCCAATCATATAATGGCCCCAGGTCACTTTATAGGCACAGTAAAAATTACCGTGGCCTTTCCTATAAATTAATCTACAAAATGATTTGTAGTCAATAGGAGTCAGAGTTTAGGGTGCTGCAAGAGAGAGGATCCTTCTCCACTCACCTGAGGAAACTAGGGGTGCTGGGGGAAAGTAAGTGCACATTTTTAAGATTCTACATAAACTATCGTTTCCTGCAAAGTTTCATTGCTACCATCTTGATTCAGGTTTCGAGAATTTCCAAGCTTATTGCATACCTCCAGTATCACGCCCTGTTTTCCATCTCCTTCGGTATCTTCCCAAACTATCACTTCTGTGAGTCATTTGGGTCCCTCCTGTCTACACCACAGCATCAAGGGCAAAACAGACATCCAAGAATGTAACCAACCCTCTCACTCCCTCCACCCCCAGGATGCTTCTGCTCAGTGGACTTTGCTGTTCTCCCATGTCTGAAATAATCACACCCCTCCTGTTTAGTTACCTGGATATTAACGCTTTAATCACTATTCTTTCTGAAGTATAGCAGAGTTTTTCTAGTCCATTATTTATCCTTCCATGGTCAAAGAAACAGAGACACACAGAATCTGTATTTAAAAGTATCACTAGGACTTAAAAATGAAATCTTTTCATACACAGTACTGTTGCCTAAATTACCTAAACTAACTGTGAAAAATAAAAATTTTACTTATCACTGTATTTTTTACATTGTTTATTCATAAGTATGTAACCTGGATTTGCCAATGTTCTTTCTGGATTACTCTTTCATTTCAGATCCAAATAAAAATATTTGGGGTCTTCAACTCAATTTTTCTGAGAGTCCCCAAGAAAGAGACAAATTGGTGGGATACCTTATGGTTTTCTGCCACCATACAGCATGTCACCTCCTTTGATTCCCACAGCAACCATGTCAGGTAGATATTTTCCACTTTTTAACAGAGAAACAATTTGTCAGGGTCACCCTGCAAGCACGTGGCTGTCCTGGGATTCAAACCCAGAACTCTGCCTTTAAAACATTTGGAGTTTAATGAGTGCAATAGTTTAGGCACAAGAAAGTCTGCCCAAGAGAGAAACCACCAACCACCATGGGGATGGAAACAAGACTGAAACAGTCAGTGCAAAATCCTCCTATTTGACAGTCGTGGGCTGCTCCAGCTAAGAGAGAGGGTGACACTTCAGATCATACCGACATTTCAAATCTATTGGAGTACAGGGAGTAAAATGAAACAGGAAAGTCAGTCAGAGGACCCATTTGGGGGAGGTAGTGGCAATCCAAGCTGAGCTAGGGTGTCAGATTGAGGAACCAACTTCCTTTTCAACTGTCCTTCTATTTAAAGCTATTTGATTTTACGCATTTGTGGGAAATATGAATTGGGTGATCCCCTGTGATCCCCAAGAAGATCAGCATGTTCAATAGATGATCACCCAGAGCCTTTCTGGGCAGCTTTTACATATCGGTCTTGCCCATAAGTAGGCATGGGTGCAAGTGTCTGGTTTTTGTTACAGCCTGGAAGAACAATTATGGTTTCATTACTAGGAAGAGCAAGGTGCTGCATCTGAACTGAAATCACACCACATCTAAACAGAAGACTCTGCCACACTTTTCTTACTCAAAAGTTGTTAAGTTTGGCAACCCCCACTCGGCCCCAGTCAAACGTTTTCTTAGCCATATTAGGTTGTATGGAAATGAGCCAGGATCGTGGCTGGTGTATGAGTTGTCCTCTGTATTGAGGCTTTTTAAAAAGGCTTTTCTTACTGGTTTAAAAGGAATGGAGACAAATGTGGCCCAGGGTATAATTTGAAATATGACTGGAAAGAAAAAGAAAAACTCTTTGATCTGAAAAGACTTGGACACAGCAGCTGAGACTGAAATCAGATTTTGAGGCTGGGACACTTGGAAATTTGGGGTATTTCTTTGTTCTTTATTAAAAGGGTGTATCAATTTATTATTAAAAGTTCAGTCAAATTTATCACAGAAACAAGGGAGGAGGAAAACAGAATAAGATCACATCAGATCACCACTGTGATCATTCTTTGTGCTTAGTCTTAGTACTTACTCTCCAAGGTTTGAAAGCAAGCATTTGAGTTCTGGACCTTTGAAATTAGAGCACTGTTAAGCATTGAACTTAATTTCATTGATATCTCATAGGATTCTTATGAAAATCAAATTATATAATGCATGGTTTAACTCTTACAATGGAAGGCATGTTCACTTGGCTTCTATTCTTTGCCTTCCAAGCTACAAGTTGTAGCAGCAAAGAAGATGCCTTTAGGTTTATCTCTGGTTATTTTACTACACTTATCTACCCTTTGTGCAGACTTAACACTATTCTTCTTTGATGGCTAATAAATATTCGTGCACATTTTCATTTATCTAAAATGTGCTGTCAGCAAGTGCCAGGCTCTGGACGCCTTTTTTGCAAATGGATGAATAACCCCTAAATCTTCCTTTGCCTTCATGTCATTAGTCTTTTGAAATATTTTGACTGTTTCTTGGGCTTGCCTGCATTCCACATTTATATTGTTGAATGACCACTACATGACAGTCAACAGTAAAATGCTATGAAATCTGTAATGCATAGTAGAGAAATCAAACATATTCTCAGGAGCTTTCAGTTAAGTGAAAAAGAAAAACATTAAATAAATATATACCAAACATGAATATCATTTTGTGGTTGTTCATGAAGATAAACAATGGGATATGAAAGGTAAAAACATGAAGGTAAAATCAGTAAAAAAATTTATAAGCCTAATGCAATAATATTTAACTTACTATTCCTTGGCAATCAATGAATAGGATCCTTGAAACCCTTATGATGTGTCTTGTGAGTGTGCTGGAACACAACTATCAGTGTTTTTACAGCATTTCAGTTGCTATTCCAACCATGACCTTGTGGTGTTAAAGTTGAGTAAGAATATCCTAGTAAAATACACATGGATGGATGTTACAAAGTAGGGCGAAGGGAGTATTTCAGTCTTAGAAAGCAGCATGCCCCAAACTCTGGCCTGAAACAGTTGGATCCATTCAAGAAACTGAGAGAGAGCTAGTGCAACTGGATCCCAAAACAAAGCAGGAGAGGCAGGAGGAGCCAGATCACATGCAACATTGTAGGTCTTGGCGAAGAATTGGATCTATTTCCACATGCACTGTGAGGCCACTGAAATGTTTTAAGCAAGGCAGTGACATGATGAAATTAATGTTTTTATAAAGATAATTATTTACAGATGGTTAGAGGATTAGAACAGAAAGACCCATTAGGAGGCTTCTGGAATGGTCCAGATGGCATGATGGTAGCTTGCACTGGAATGGTAGCAATGATGATGAAGATAAATGGACCGTTTCAAGCAAATATCCTGAAGGCGATATCTGTGGATTTAGTAATTTAAGGTGTAGGAGTGGCAAAGAGCAGATGGAGAGGGAAAGTCTGGAGTGGCTCCAGGTCCAGATCTTCTGCAAGCCAGGGACAACCACTGTCATCTGCTGAGTCGGGAACAACTTGGTGAAGGAGGACCGTGTTCAGTTACATTCCTCTTGCTGAAGGAAATGGGGGTAGCAGTGGAGATTTGTGACTTGTAGAAAAAACACAGGAGTGTAAAGACATAACCTCCACCTCCACTTTGTGGGTGCACGTCCAGTGTTAAGCCCACTGTTGACATGGCCTTAGCAGACTTTTCAAACTTCCCAAGCCTGTGCTTGGGTGTTGGGGCTGCTGCTTTCCTAGGACTTATTCTCTCTTCTCTCTTCTTCTGTACGTATCTTCATATGGTGTGCTCGATTTTAATAATTAATTTCCTGTATCTTTGAATGATCTTATTTTCAAGACTCACATTGGTCAGTCCTTTAATTCTGGTTTTCTATAGCAAAGTAGAGTAAAGTAACTATTATCTCCAACAATCTAGGATATACTTCCAACTGACCAGAACAGCATGAATATCCTTAACACCTAGAAATGATTAATATTCCAGGAGACAGAAGTGTTTTCTTTTGACCTTGAGCTCATCATTTCACATCATGTATATGTATCAAAAATTATTTTGTTGTACCCCAAAATATGTCAAATAAGAACTTGGTTTGTGAAAATAATTTCCTCTGCTCATAATCCAAAGCACTTGTATATCAACAGAGAGAGAGGTAGGGGAGAGGGAGAGGGAAAGAGAGAGAAGCATTTGCTCAATTGTGATCACATGACATTCAGCGTAAGTTGCTACTCACACTGCAAGATATGGCTCGCTATCAAGTTAAAATTGCTAAGAAATATTTGCTCAGGCCGGGGGCTTAGCTCAGCGGCTTAAGTGCCTGCTTGGCAAATGGGAGGTTGTGAGTTCGATCCCCGGCACACACGCACACAAAAAGAAATATTTGCTCATTTTCCAGAGCACTTCCAGAACAAATTACTCTCAATCCAAGGTTCGACTGTATTTTATCTCAACAAAAGAGTATTTTAAACTACATCATGAGAACAAGCCAGTTACCAGGAGAATGAAAAAATAAGTGTAGGCAGCTTCAATGACAGCAAAACAATGCTGAGATAAACCTACTAATCTAGAAAAGTAATTTTTTAATGATCAGTTTTTGCAGGGAATCCTCCTCCCTTTGGTGCTTCTATAATCTTGGCAGTGAAAAGGTGATACCGGAGTTCTTTGCCTTTTTGCCTTCCTGTTGTTCTGTGAATCAACTACGTATATTTTGGTAGCATTGCAGTTAATATTTTAACTCCTCCAGTAGTTTGTCTGGAAGAAAAACAAATACAGGAAGAGAGGCTACTATTTGAGTCCATGAAGAACTAATGACAGAACACTATGTCCTCTCCAGTACTTAGCAACTAAAAAGTGAGATAGGTTTAGGAATGAAGATTTGTGTACAAGAATGTCTGTAAGACCAATCTTAAAATAGCCTCAAAGACCGGTCATAGGGGAAGGATTATATGAACAGTGAAAGTCTTAATCATGCTACACGTATGGCAAAAAAAAGTGATTTCAAGTGAAAAGATGAATGTATAATACAATAAATGTGCTATTAAAATAGAATTGTTTTCTACATATGTTTCTGTGTGTTCTAACTTTCCTGTGTTGAAATGTACCTTTGAAGATTCTCATTAATATAATTTGTATCTACATAGCACTCAGAGATAGGTATGACCTTGTAGATTTGATGATTGGCATCTTTCGCAATAGAATGAAATAGAATTGAAAGTGATCTAAAAACCTTAATATTTTACTCCATCAGTAAATAACTATCAAACCGTGTAAGTTATTATGCGGCTATGAAATGTGTGTAAATGTGATAGCTCATTCATGGAGTTCAGGGTCAAGTTCACAGCCTCTAAATTCCCTGCCTTTAGAATCACACAGGAAAAAAGCAGAATAAGGAAAATTTAGAAATTTTTATTTTCATCTCTGAGGTTTTTTTTCCCCCCTTTGGAGAAATATCAGAAAATGAAAGAGCAAACACAGATGGCAGAAAAAAAAACAATCCCCAAACAACCCAAATATCTGTTGCAGCCTCAGTATCATTTAGATGCCAGCTACATTTAACTTTGCTGGTTTTCCCTTTCTACCATACTTCTAGCATATTTCACATGATGCATTTGTGGCTCTCCTTAAAGTTCTGGGATGGCATTGGTATGTAAGCTTATTTGCTTTAAATTATTCTCAGTCATTTGGTTTTCATTCCTTAGTAGTAATTTATCATAATTACATTATGTTCCATATATATAAGAATCATCATCTTGTCTCTGGAAAGTGTATTTCAGAACTTCTCCTTCAGACGCTATAAGATATTGCTCTATGGTTATATGTATCAGTTCTATTTAGCTTAAAATCGTGCCTGAATACCACCAGAACTGTCTTTTCAGCAGACACTGAGCTGTCTAACAGTTACTTGGAATCAACTCCTAAAAGTTTTCATTGAATTTTTGTGTATCGAGGAGTGAACTCGAAACTGTTTCACTGAACTACATCCCCAGCCCTTTTTTATTTTTATTTTTAAATTTGAAACAAGGTCTAGCTAAGTTGCTAAATTCCTCAGACTGGTCTTGAACTTGCCATCCTCCTGCCTCAGCCTCCGAGAATGCTGGTATTATAGGTATATGCTGGCACCACAGGCTCTGATTAATCTTTTCATTGAATTCAGTCAACTCAGATATAAATGCTGTTACTAAGGGAGTTTTGCTGATTTTCTTATTGGCATAATCAATTGGCGCATTGTTAGATTTTTTTAAAAGCTATGATTTGGAGATAAATTTATTGTGACATGTTCCAAATGGAACGTAGGGTTAGCATTTCACTAACGCGGAAATGGATTGGTTAACCCATCATATCTGTCCATTGTCATTCATTTGGTTAAAAACACACATCTTTTTTTTTTTTTTTTAAAGATGGCATCTTCGGGCCAGGGATTTAGCTCAGTGGCATAGGCGCCTGCCTGGCAAGCGCAAACGTCGTGAGTTCGATCCCTGGTACCGCAAAAAAAAAAAAAAAAAAGAAAAGAAAAAAAAAGATGGCATCTTCGCTTCATGTTTGTGGTTAAAGAGGCTTGGACATTGCCTGCATTATCATCAAACAGCTAATGTAATTGCAAGTAAAAAGGACCAGGTGTTAGTTAGATTGCAACTGTCTGTTTCGTTCTAACTCCTGTCTGGAAAGGACACTGGATAATGTTTTCATCAGAATTTAGAACTTGAAATGACTGAGCATCTGGAGACATTATTTGCTTGGCACATATTTATTGAGAAACTAATACGATCTGCAGGCTATGCTAGGTACTGGATATACAGAAATGAAATAGGACTTAAATAGTGTTTATTTTCCGAGGAGAGTGTCAGCTCTGTCAGGACAAGGATCTTGACTTTCTCCGTCTCTGCTGTAACCTTAGCAAGCTCCATTTAATAACGGAAAATACACAGCGGTGCCTCGGTTCACAAATTCAGTTTGTTCCGTGATTCTGGGGAGGCTGGCTGCTTTCATGTTCATGTGAGGAAGATTGCTGCTGTCGTGTTCGCACCCAGGCAGCGAAGCCACAGAAGCAAAATTTTGCTAAACTCTTCTAGTTATGAACCAAGTGCACAGAAGCGTACATGAACCAAGATATGACTGTATGTTCAAATCAGACCCAACTTTTTGTCTCAGGGAATAGGAATAGAAGATTTTTTTTTCCTTCCCCATGCAAGGAATGATATTCACAGAAAAGACCTATTGAGTAGAACACATGTAGACAGGACTTTTTCTTCCTTGTGGGTCAAGTTTATAAAAATAACTTTGCATCATTCCTAGTACTTTAACAAGTAAATTCCATGAAATTGCACATTTCTGATGACACATTTCACAAGTGACAACACTTGAGATTGGGACTGTATATGGACAGCTGGTGACACCCTACCTTCACAGAAGGCCTGTTTTTATATTCATATAATTTGAGATTATTAGCACAGTTGGATGAAATATTTATCACTTATTACCCTACCCTACTCCATGATTACAAAAACAGGCAAAACTGAAAGAGTCCTGAAGAACCAATCCTTATGATAGCCCATGAGAGCAGTTAGGAATCAAGCAGTAGATTAAGTGTTAAGAACAAATGTAATGATTGATTTGTCCTAAAATACCAACTTCTGCTAAAGTAACTTGCTTGATAAATAATCAAATAAAGCCAGAACAGAGTGAGGCTCACCTCTTCCTACCACTGAGTCATGGGTAAACCACTGAGCCTCTCTGTGCCTTTCTAGGACCCATTTATAAAATGTTGCCAATAATATGTGTCTTACTGACCTCTGTAGTTGCTAGAAAAGTCATCTGAGAAAAGGAATGTGAATATTCTGTTTACTGGAAAAGTGTTGTCTGTTTGTATTCTTAGCCCATTTTGATGCCACTAGTAACTTGGAAATCGGTCCACAGATAGCTGATCTCACTGGCAGCCGAAGCAAAATTGCCCAGGGACCAACCCATTTCATTCCTACCAAACATTCCAAACATTTTAATGTGGGAATGAGGTCTATGGGAAAAAGTCAAAAGGAGACTGATCCAAAGGATTTCACTGGCCCTTCCCAGGGCCCTGTGCTCAAAATGGTCCCCTGTGCATTGTTACTTTGCTGTGCTTGCTGGTGACTGCAGCATCTTAGACAGTAACAGAGGGGTATGTGGGTGACACTAAGTGGACAGAGTGAGTACTGTATTCTACCAGTTTCCTAGCTCAAAGGCCATGAGATTGAAGGCTTCGCTGGTTACTCTTTCAATGACAAATGCAAATACATAAAGCACGGGCAGACTTTTAAAAAGTAGAGCAATGACATTCGCTGGGAACTTTCCCTGTGACACTGATGGTCTCACCTTTGGTTACATGAGAAGGACAAAGTGACTGTAGCTTTGGGTTTGAGCCCTGAGTCCTACGACATGCCAGTTCTAAAGTCCTCTATGTCAGCATTTGTGCCTGGCCTAGTTGGAGAGTTCAGAACCAGTGTTAGCACACAGCTCTGTAGAGGAGGAAAGAGGTAGTGTCTTACTACTTCTGGGTGCTAGATACAATACCCAACAACCACAGTTTAAAAGAGGAGAGGTTTATTTTGGCTCATGGTTTTTAGAGGATTCAAACCTTAGCTGGGTGGCTCACAGCAGGAACGTTATGGTGGAATGGTCTAACAGGGGCAGAGGTTCACCCTGCGAAGCCAGGAGGCAATTACAGAAGGGTAGAACTAGAGGGGAAGATCTACCCTTTAGGTCACATCCCAGGGACTGACTCTTCAGACCAGGTCCCACCACCCAACAGTACAGCCAGCACCCAACTCATCTTTGAGATTATTAGCACAGATTAATCCAGTGAGATTAATCCACTGATGAGTATACCACCCCATGATACAATCCCCTTCTAAAAACCCATTTCTCAACACTTCTAGATCCAAACCAGTATCAGCTTGCTGGAAGGTGGAGAAGAGGAATAAGATCATTATGATTTGAGTGCCATTTTGATTTGGCTTTTGTTTACTTTCAGCAACTGGACACAAAAGAAATACAGCATACGCTCCTGTCCTTGGGTAAATTTCAATCAGTAGTCAAAATTAACACGAGACAAACATTATGAGAACTTCATGCGGGAACATAGCATGAAATAGGAACTTGAAAATCAATTCGCTACATCAATAAAGTGTGCCCAAACTTTTCACAGAGCTGAACAGATTAGATAAACTGTCCAGTGGCTTTGTTAACATGTAACCTCAACTAGCAGTGTTGATTAGGATGCTGCTTCTTTGTGAATATACAAAATTCCTAAGAACCAACTTGGCTGTTGAGACTGTAAAGAGAGAAGCTAACAGAATTGACGGAGTTCAGTGGAGCTGCACTGGGACTCCAGTCCTTCTACGTGCCTGGGTGCTACAGTCTACAAATCAGAGCTAAGTGATAGGTTTGCTGTTTGTCTATCACAGTTCTTAGCTTTCACATATCAGTTATGAAATTTCTAATCTTCATAGTAGCTTTTCTCTCGGTGAGTTCTATCACTTTAGGAAGCCAGGTACAGACACACATATGTGGAAGAGAATCAGGAAGTCTGCATCCACTGAAAATTTTAATATATCTAAAAAGGAAATGTACCATTTCCTTTCGTTTCTTATTTTGATAGTGGTTCTAGGACTTAAACCCAGAGCCTTCATACTTAGCTATATCCCCAGCCCTTATTTAACGTTTTATTTTGAGACGAGATTTTGCTAGTTTGCTAAACCACCAAGGCTGGACTGGAATTTGCAATCTGAACTGAACTCTGCCTTGACCTTCAGCGTGTTGGAATTACGGGCGTGCGCAACCACTCCAAACTCATCCTTTGTCACTTCTTAGAGCCCAAGCAGTTAACCTCATGTCTTACCAACAACACAAGAAACACTAGTACTTGTTGATAACAGTAATGGTGATGGCAGATGATAACAGCAAGAGAAACAATCCCCAATCTCTGCAATTTCTTTATTATCCATACTATATCTTTTCGGATGTGTAGTAGCTATGCACAATTCCAGCTGCAGGTAAACCATGGCTCCATAAAGAGAAAGATTACATTTTTCTCAAGAGTCATCTTGTATGTTTGTAGCTACGGGAAGCTTATCAAACACTGACATCCGCTACTTTCCCGTGAGAAATTTAGAAATTTCACAGTGCCAATTTCTCTTTCCTATTTGCCTCAGAAAAGTAGAGAGCTTTTCATAAAACTTAAAAATAAACATGTGAACTTCGCCCTGCTGTGGATACATTCTTACTGCTGATCTGTTCAGCAATTACGATGCCTGCAAAAATCCACACTCATTCTTCTGCTAAAACTTGAAAGATCTTCACTGATATAAATAGCAGCATGGATTATTCTTAATAAAATGGCCATCCAAAGTAGGGAAAACTGTGCCAAAATGAGCCCTGATTTAAGGCATCAGAGTCCTTTCTGTGTACTATTATGAACTTGTTCTATTACAACAAGGAAAATCTTTCTTCTACATTTACCAAATTGGCATCTCTGAGAACATGTACTAAGCTACATCCTTTCCACTCCTTGAGATTTTAAGAATTCAGAAGAATTTCTCCACCTAGCATCGTCCATCCTGGCTACCTGATGATACAGAAATAAGGTGAGGAATGAGCCATTTTCTTTCCAAACACAGAATAATAAAAAGAAGAGGAAGAGAAGGGACTGATATTCATGGGGCTTGTAGCACTGCTTCATTCAGTCCTACATCAGCACTTTATGTATTACCTTGTTCACTTATTTACCTACTCATCGAAAATTCATGAAACGTATGGTTACATGCCTGAGAACACACTAAATATTTGGGATGGAATTATTTAGATGACCATGTCATCATCAAGAAGACTGTACTTATACAATGATATCACTCTGGTAATACCAGCATCAAGGCACTGACAAAATGCTAGGAAGCCCAGAGGAGAAAAATACCCTTCCTGGGTAGTTATCGTTGTCTTTGTTTTACAACTGAAGTAACACATTCAAAAAACAAATCTCTTAAGGCTATACCTCTATGAAGTTTAGAAGTTCCAACCTCTTCCAGCCTCTCTCCTGCAGTTCCATGCTGTTTTAAAGGGAAAGACTGTAGGCCAGTAGCATTGAGTTGTGTAAAGCTTTGACTACAATCCAGTAAATCTGCTTTTTTTGTGTTTTGCAGAATTCCACAAGAATTCTTTTATTGAGTGACTGTCTTTCTTTGATTAGGAGAACAACGTCCATAGTTTCCTACTTGTCTTTATTACTTCCTCATTGCTGTGACAGAATACCTGACACTCACAAGTTAAAGAAGAAAAGGTTTATTTTAGCTCACACTTTTTAGAAGCTTCAATCTATAGTCAGCTGGCTCCAAAGCAAGATAGCATGGCAGGAGGGGCATGGGCAGAGGAAAAAAAAAATGGTCCATGGCAGGGCAGACAGAAAGCTAGAAATAGCAAAAGCAAGCTTCTCTCTCCCTCTTTATTCTATGCAGGATACAAGCCTATTTGTTGGTTCTATTCCCACCTAGGATGCAACTTTTGTCTTCAGCAAATTCATTTAGTCACATTCAGAACAATGCTAATCCAATTCATAGACTAATTCACGTCCTTAATCCATATTCACACACCCTAGATCTATCTGCTTCTGAAAAGCTACACCTGTGAGCACTTGAGGCTGGTGGGAACATCTAAGCACAAGCCAAAACGCCACTTTAACCTGCTTCATGGTTAAACTCCTAATACCTTATCCCAGTGATACACCCTGAGCCCCTTTTCCGCTCATTTATACAAATATCTGTAGATGTATAATTTCACAGTAACAGCAAAAATGTGCTCCATGAAAATCAAGGGATTTTCATGCAGACATAAAACTTTATGCCACAATACAAGCACACTGGGGATAAATTTTACTCAAAATACACAGGTAGAAACTTAGATGGAAACACGTAACATTGAAAGTAAAAAAAAATCTTGTTCAATATCTTGATACATGTCTGAGATAACAAAAATAGGTTTGGGAAGTTTGGTGTTAGAATGTGAGGAGAGAAACAGCAGACATTGAACAGAGGGCTGCATGTACTGAAGATTCACAGCACCCTAAAATGATCAGTAGTCCCGATATTTGAATTGTTTTGGTATGGGCCACTTGCAAAAACATTCAATATTTCCCTTCTATGATACGGTAAGCCAAAATATATGTATGGAAAGTTCACAGAGTCATTGGTAAATAATCCAGTGTGGAGTTTTAATTTAGAAATAACTTGCCAAATTGATCCCAGCCTTCCCAACTATGGCTTTCCTTCAGCAGAGTACAATGATTTGTGTTACCTTATTATTTTCTCTCAATTGTTTCTCTTTCCTTTTATTATTTTATTTTCCTACTGATGTAATAGATGACCAGGGATATGGAAGTTTCATGATTTTATACATATTGGGTTCATAAATTTCCTTTTGTTGTCATCTTTCCAGATTGACCTCATCTTTTTCTAGGTACAAGCTATATAAAGAACCTTTTCAATGACACAAATTATACATAAAAGTACACAAATTATAATTGTATAATGTGATGGATTTTCACAAGATGAGCACAATCCTGTAGTCAGCATCCTGGTCAAGAGATAGAAGAATATTACTAGTACCCCAAGGGTCCTCATAATTCCCCCCCAGAGTCACCTCCCCATGTTCACTGCCTCAGGGTTACCATTACTCTGATTTCCACACCAAGGATTAGCTGTGCCTGTATTGAATTTTACATCAATAGAAGCACATAGTAATTTTTTGGTGTCTCATGCATTATTATGCTTCTGAGGCTGACTGCCTGAGCAGTACTTACATCATTCTAACTGCTATGTAGTATTTCATTGTTTGCTTTGCACAATTTTAGACATTAAGATTATTTCCAGTCTATGTGTATTACTGTACTAGGGACATAGCATACTAGTAGATGGCTAGGAGTAAGATTCTAGGTCAGAGTCTGTACAAATTTTCAGCTCCAACACCTACTGCCACATGTTTTTCCCAAGTGATTTACAAATTTACAGCCCCATAATAGTGCATGAGAGCTCCAGTTGCTCAGCAATACTTTAAATTACATATTAATCTTCTAAAATTTAGCTCTTTCAGTGTCATGTAGTTCTAGCTCACTGTAATTTGAATTTGAATATTTTTCAATAATTAATCATATTGAGTATTTCTTCATATAGCTTGTTGGCCATTTTAATATCTTTTTTTTGTCAAGTGCCAGTTGAAATCTCCCTCTGCTTTTCTATTAGATCATCTACCTTTTTCTTATAGATTTGCAAGTGTTCTTTATATACTTTGGATACATATTCTTTGTCAGATATGTGTATTTCTATTTTTATCACTTTATGGCTTAGCTTTTCATTGTCACTATGGTTCTTAACTTTAATTCAGTACTATTTCTATTTTTGTTCTTTATATCTTATTTAGAAAACCTCTGTCTATCCCAAGATGATGAAGATAGCTTCCACATTTTTCTCTGAAAGGGAAACACATTTAGTTCTATAACCTATCTGGAATTATTTGAGGGGTACACTGTTAAATAGACATCAAGATTTGGCTTTTCTTTTTCCCAGATGGAGACCCAAGTGAGGTGCTAGATGATATTACTTTCCTCCAGACAGGGATTATTTTATCTTTTGATAGTTTGATAGAGTTGGAAAAGAATTCATTTAAATTTAATAGAATGAGGTGATCTGAAATTCATGTGACACTTCATATGACTCAGTAATCTCTAATTTATGCTCCATGGATGGACACCCTGTGGTCCTAAGTCAGATTATATCCCAAAATAGTTTCTTCTTCCTCCTCTTCATGTTCTTTTTTGTTTCCATCTTTTAGCAAGGTATAATTTACACACAGTAGAATTTACTTTTTTTGTGTGTACAGTTCTGCATGTTTTGTCAAATTCATATCCTTTTGTAACAGCAATCCACACATAAGATGTAGAATAGCTTTATCAACCCCAAAATGGTCCTTTCTTCTGAAACTCTAAGGCTGTCCTACTTAGCTGTGTGAGAAATGTTGCTCATTTCTCAGAAACATTCTGCTTCACCTTTTGCTCTATTTGCCTTTGGCATCTTATGTCCAGCAAACGTTGCGAAGGGAGATTATGGACTGGGCGCTCCTTGCTTCAGTGTGCTCCTTTCCTTCAGATATTTTCAGATATATTTTTGTTTATTTTTCTTTTGTTGCAGTTTTATCTGGCTCTCATAGATGTTCCCAGGGACAGTACTGGGCTGTCACAAGCTACTCATTAAAGGCAGATACCTAACTCAGTCTGCCTCCTTCAGCAATCTTATTAAAACCCACCTCCATCATATCTTTTGTAATAGATCTCAAAAGAATCCATGCTGGCAACTGTGATGATTGTCTAGTTACACTTTGGAGTAAGCCAAAACTGGGTTTTAATTCCAACTCTGTCACTGATCAACTGTGTCACAATAAATTCAAAACTCTTTCTAAATGAGAAAAAATTTTTAAAAACCAACATTTTCATAATTTTCTTGGGATGGTTAAACAAGGTAACAGATATCAAGTACCTAGTAGTCACTCAATAATTACAGTTATTATCATGTTTTATATTATTAACTCTCAGAGCTATAAAAACACACTCACTTAGAAATGATGAGTAAGGGAGACCAGGAGATAGCTCTGAAAAGCAATATTGTTCTTAAGCACTTGTTAGATGCTGTAAAGGGCGAATTCAGTTGATGTGTTACCTATAACCACAGGGTCATTCATGGATACTGAGACACAGAATACATTTTTTTTTTCTTAAAAGGTCACAGAATTATACAAAACCATCTAAATTGAAGGGTTATGAATAATCTATTCCAACCAAACATGGTGGTGCACACCTGTAATCCCAGCACTTGGGAGACTGAGGCAGGAGGAGCTCTGTGAGTTAGAGGACAGCCTGGGCTACATAGTGAGACCCTGTCTCAAAAAAACCAGTGATGACATCAACAAAAGCATGTATTCCAAATACTTCATATCATAGATGAAAGAATTGAGAAAATAGGCTAAATGACTCATTCAAGGTCAATTTGCTCATTCGTAGTTATTTAAAGGATCCCAGATTCCCTAAAACCACGTATTTTTACCTTTCTAACATAGTCTGAGCTTCTGTACTTAACTATAAATATAAAAGAGACAATTATTTATATTTTATTGTCCCTGACTTATTTTGACTAAAATCCCTGGACCTATTTTTAAACATTTCATTTTATTATCCATCCCCACAAATGATGATTCCCTGCCAACTGTGACTGAAATAGCTACTTACAACTCCTTTCCCACTTCAAAGATTATGTCCCCTAGCTTTTCACTCTTCAGTTCTTAGGACATATTCTGCCTTACTGGCCAACACATAAGACTGAAAGAAGCTCACATTCACCATGTGAACAAGGGAGTGGGGAACTTCTGCCCTCCTGGACACTGGGTAAAAGGTGGCCATGTGTGTCCTCAATGCTCTCCTCCATGGGCAGGGTGGGTCATCAGCCACTACAGCCTCACATTAGAGGACCATTTTGGCACGGTGTTCCCTATTAATGACATCATGAAGCTGAATCCCCTTGTTCTGAATAACTTGGATGAGTGCCGTGGTCACAAAGCTCATGGTCCTGGCTTTGTTACTTTCATGGTGTATACGCAGCGCATTATGAAATAGTGACTGTCTCATAGGTATAGTAACATTAAAATCCAGTCCTAGTTCAGCTATGTAAGGTAAATGTTTAAATTAATTACGTTCTTTTTTAATTCATTGTTCTTGTTAGCATGGAGTTATCCATTTTATAAAGCATCCTTGATTTAACCTTAGCAATGACTGTCTGTGACAGTAAGTTTTCATTTGAAACTGTTCCCCCAAGCATCTGTTTGGAAAATGGCACTCTTCTGGGAACATTTCATTTTTTTACATTTTTTTTATTTTTTTTTTGCTGCACGTGGGATGGAACTCACGACCTCACATTTACCAGGGTGGGCCCTTAGCCAACTAAGCTAAACCCCGGAACACTCATTTTTTTACAGTATAAAGAACGGCTGTAGCCAGTTTTTGAAAGTAGGTATTGGCAATATTTTTCCATCGTAACTTAGAAAAATGCTGCTTACCATTTCTCAGACTACTGAAGAACTTTACCTGGAAATTTCCTGAGGGCTCTAAGAAAATCACCACCCTGGGAGAGCTAACAATCTGATCAAAAGGAGAAAATTCTTCCTTTTCTTTTGTTCTCTTTGGTTCTCTCATATTGAATGTCTTCATATAAAACCTGCTTCTTCCCAGGCCTGAGTAGAAGATTAAATCAAAGGAGCAATAAACACACCTGGATGTTTGCCACTGGCTGGAGGGGGCTGGGGAAAGGCAGGCAGGCTCGCCTGCCTGGCGTGTGTCCTTCCTTCGCCTTGCTACAACTTGGGTCTTTTCCTTCCTTACCCTGTCTGGTCTAGAAACAGCTGGACCTTCAGGGAACTTTGGCAACTGCTCCCAGGCCAGGTCAGACAGAAGTATTGTACTGGGCAATTTATGAACAGATAGACTGAGGAGCAGCTAACTGGCATCTATGTGAAGTTGTGAAGTCACTTCAGACCTTAAAACAGGAAAAGTCTCATCATCTTCCTGGTCCTTTCACTATAAATCTGACATTAAAAGAGTTATCACAAGGCAAAGTCTACTTTTAGTCACTTTGCCCCTCAGTTTAAGTTTTCTCTTCAAAATTCTTTCTTCCTTCTCACTGACAAAACAGTTCACGAACATACACAAGTGCTACAGACTAGAAAGTTGTTTTCCCCCACTTAGGGCATTTTCTTCTTCTGTTTTTTCTTTATTAGTTTCTCTTTATTAGTTATATGTTAAAATAAAAATACTGGAGGAACTGGGAGCAGGAAAAAAGAAACTAGACAAATAAATATTAACCCAATCAGAGCATTTGCATTACGGTAAAACTTCCACTACTTAATTATTTGAATAGTTCAGGGGTTGATTATGTAGTGACCGTATTTTTTTTTTTTAATGCAAACATGCATTTCTATTCCAGGCTTATTTTTCCCTTAATGTCCTAATTAACATGGTACCTGGAAAAAATATGATACTTTAAAATATGTTGTCCACATTCATCAAAATTTATTCCACTTACTTAGGTTCCAATTTTCTCTTTGTGCCAGGTACCAATAAAACATTTTCTGATCATCCAATCTATAGGGTTTGGTGATCACTGGAAGGTGAGTAGAATTTGATGTTTTACTTTGATCTCTGCTCTTAGCAATTACACAGCCCCTCTGGCTTGGTTTTTTAAATTCTTGCACCTAAAGGCTCATGGTAAGAAAGAGCAATCTTGCTATGACCCTTCTAATTAATCAGACTCTAACGAGTTTTGGAGGAATTTTTGTCCTGTATGATAATCTGACTTCCTGCTTTATTTTGTATTTTTTTTTCCCTACATATGAAATATCTTAAAATAATCCCTCATCAGTAATGAAGTCTTCACTTCCTCTAAATAATGCTGGTGACTTGAAGAATAAAGAGATGATGATGTATTCTCTGGGGTAAATAGGCTCATCATTGAGCAAATGGCTCCGATTTCAGGGGCAATAAGCGCCCTTTTCTTTCAACTAATCCCCCTCACCTAGGAGAAGACCATGCACCACAGAAAGATCACCTGGGAAACAGGAAGGGTGGTTCTCAAGATAGAGGATGGAGAAACCAGAGGAAGCGTCACTTGCTCAGAGTTTTGCTGAAGTTGGCCCCCGTAGGGAAAAAAGTTTTTCAGGAGTTTAGCACCATTCTCAGGCACTTATTGCTTCAGGATTGAATTGGTTATTTTCTACACTCGTTCACTTAGGCTGCAACAGAAAAACTCCACAGGCTGATGGTTTCTTGTGAGGCATCTCTCACAAGATGGCTCCTCAGAGTCATCTTTCTGTGGAGACCCTGCCCAGGGTCTGTGCCTGAGTTTCCTCTTCTTGTAAGGATCCCAGTCATACTGGAGTAGGCCCACGCTAACTACCTTATTTTAACTTAATTGCCTGTTTAAAGATCCTTACTCAAATGTGGTTTCATTCTGAGGTACCAAGTGTTATATGACTTTAGCATGTGAACCTGAGGAAAACCGTGTAGCCTGTAACACCACCATCATTTTTAAATACCCTGATTTTTATTTTATTGCATGTGAATCTCCTGATTCACCTCCCCCAAACTCCGGCGGCATCCACTGAGAAATTCACAGCCCTCATCTAGAGAAGGAAGTGAAAACTGTGTGTCAGGAAAGGAGCAAGGGTTTAAAAATGCCTTTGCTTTTTTCTTTTCTCTTTTCTTTTTTTCTTTTCTTTCTCATTCCTTTAGTTCTTCTTCTTTAGCAGAAATGTCATTTTTTGTTTTTAAAGACTGACTGGTATAGTGGAAAAAGCTGTCAGAGGTCTGGAGGCCTCTTCTTTCCACACATTCCCACCTACATTTCAGATGAATTTTGAGATACCAACTTTCTTCAAGTACCCGCTCCCATACTTTCCTCTTTGTATTTTTGGAGGAACCAGAAAAAATGTCCATTATCTTGAAGCTGCTCAGAATGTTACTGAGGCCTGAATCAGGAATTCTACGCCAGTTGCTCTTTATGTAAAATGAAAAATTTTGAAGGTGAGAGGAAAGAGTTCTGCCATCATGAATGGCCTCACTGAGGTATTTCAGCGAGCCATGGCCAGTGGCCAGTGGCCAGTGGAGGTGCCTCTCAACTGTGTTTCATTAGTTTCCGTCAGCTATAGGACTTGGAGAGAAAGATCATTTTCCTAGGAACATGTAAAAGATGTGCTTTGAGTTGTGGGCACCGAGCAGCCTTTGCCCTTGTTTTAGAAGAGCATTAATGGGAGATTTTAGAATCACTGTGGGCCAAGATTTTTAGAATCAGCTGAAATATCATATGAAGTAGAAAGAGGAGTTTAGAGCGTTCTCTCTCTCTTGCTCACTCTCACACACATCCTCCCTGGACACCCTTAACAAAGTACTCAGTCTCGTGTTTAGTTCAAGTGTGCAAATGTGCTCAGATATTTTAGCGTCACAGAGTAGCATCTGATGAGCTTTTTTTTGGCTGGGGGGTACTGAGGATTGGACCCATGGCCTCTCACTGAGCTGCATCTGCTTTGTTTTGTTTTGTAATATTTTTAAATTTGAGATAGGGTCTTGCTAAGTCATTGAATTGTCCATGCTGGGCTTGAACTTGCCACCTTCCTGCTTCAGCCTCCCAGAGTGCTGGAATTACAGGCATGCACCACCATGCCTACATTGGAGAGTTCTCCCCCAACCCTTTATTGAAGAAGTCTTTCTTAAACTAAGATACTTTCCTAGGGAGTTCTGGTAGTAGACATAGAACAAGGCTCAGGACTCTTTGCCCAAGAGTCTCCCTTTAAAGAAGCAGCTCCCAATTATTGTCATGAGATACAACCAAGAAAGCACAGGTGAGTCTGGACACAGCCCAAGTTCAGTTGGAGGCTGAGGGAACAGGGGAGCACAGGTTTCCAACCTCTTCTCAGCAACCCAGAAACCTTTATGATGAAGAGAGTAAGAGCTTCCCAACTTTCCACATGCAGACTAGTAAGCCTGGCTCAGTAGTATTTCCCTGGCCAGGGATTTTCAGCTTGCCTTCTGAGGAACACTGCAGAAATTCACTTCCCTGCTCAGCACGGCTATTGACAGAGAGAGAGATTGCACCGGGAGAAGACCAGCCAAGAGGGAGGCACAGATGACAGGGAGAAAGACAGAGCACAATATCAGGAGCCCTTACCCAGAACCTCTCTCCATCCCTTTGTTTCCACAAATACAAAAGAGTATACACTGAAAATAAAGGAACAATTAGCTTGGAGCCCAAGTTATCAAAAGTCTTAGCTGAATACCTTCCTGAAGGAGTTAAGACATCAAATTCTGGTGATACGTACGTGCTTAAATATCACATGATTTCTCTCATTTGAGAAACCCACTATATAAATAGCAAATAAAAGATAGATAAAAGGGAGACAGACCTTTTGCAAATGGGAAGGAGACCAAGAGACAGGAAAAGGAGAGAGGAAGGGGATGAAAGAGAGCTGAGTTGTGCTATGTACATGTATCAACCCCCACAAGCAAAGTGACCATTGTGTCCTGCAAACATTGACAAAGAGAAAAAAATGGTCTTGCCTGAAATTTCAGTTATGATACAGTTTTTATGATACAGTTGAAGGACACTGACTCAGCTTCTTACAAAGTCCATGCTGGGATGTTCACCAAAATTAAATTATGAACTTCTTGCATGACTTGGTAAAACAATGCTCCAGTCAGATTCAAGTAGAACATTCAATCTTGGGTGAAAATCTGAGACATTTTCCTTCCTACCATTCTCTGAATCCCAGTTCCAACAATGCCAAATTAATCTCAAATTTTTTAAAATCAACTTTTCCTAGAGGAAAAGGCAGAGCTACATTCCCCAAAACTGATATTTTACACTTAACTTATTACTTGGGTTTTTCACCCCTCCCTTTTGCTAATTCAAACAAAATGTCCATCATTCACTCTAACACCAGCCTGTAAGAGCTGGAGACAAATGCAGTCTGAATATTCACGCCAATGTGGTACAAATGAGCTGTGATTTCAGGATGCTGGCTGTTTTCCTGACAGGGGAAAAGAGTGGTTTTAATATCTTTGGCTGAAAACACTTTCTTAAAGAGGGATGAAGAAGGCCAACATTAATATTGAGTCCTGTTATTTAATAACTAAATATGATATATTGTGCAATGGAGCATCCTGCGTTTGGGGTAAAGTGTGTTTATCAAACCCAGAAAATGCAGAGGGTAGTGAATATAAATACATGTTGGTCTTAAGCAAAGAGCTCTTCTAAGAGCACTTCCCTCAAGTTCTTCAAAGAATTTCTCCCATTAATATGTTATACTCATGCTTTGGAATCTGATTTTGTCACACATTTACAAAATTTGTCCACATGAATGGTCTCTAAATTATGATGGTTCCATTTAGGATTTTTCAACTCTACAATGGTGCAAAAGCCACACACAAGGTATAAACCATACCTTGAATTTTGCATTGGATCTCTTCCCAAGCCAGCAGTGTGTATGATCCAGTGTTCTCTGGCAGTTCTGGGTAGCAGAGGCCCCCACTGTCCCCACCTTCATGAGAGCAAACAGCTGAATGCTACAGTCTGTGGTGTTGCTGAGCTCAGATGTTCCATGGGAAAGTATAATAGTGTGTTTGGGATTCGCAATGAATTTGTCAGGGTGTAACTCCAGTGTAAGTCAAGAGGCATCTATACAAAGACATTTGTGACAATGAAAGACTCTGTGGATCTGTCTAATTGCCTTGACCAAATTACTGGCTAAGTGGTTTATAAATTAAAGATGCAGTTGTGGCTGAGGCAAAAGGATCATGGGTTCGAGCCTAGCCTGAGCCTCTTGGTGAGACCCTATCTCAAACTTACAAAACAGAAATGAAGAAAGAAGGGGATGTAGCTCAGTGTGAAGACTGTGGGTTCAATCCCAGTTCCGGTACAAAAAGGATCCAGTTGTAAGCTGGGGTTGGTGAGGGAGGTTTGCGCCCACAGCAGCAGCACCCCTGTTCACACAGGTGTGTTCAGGCACTGACTTATTGACAGACACAGCTAGAACTGAGCATTCTCCACCCGGGTGCTATTGTGGGTCTGGATGTCAGCCATGCTAGTCTTCTTTCCTATAAAATAAATTTTTAATTCCGTGTGATAGAGAACTGGGTGGATCCTATCATGTGTTCACTGATGTACATTGGTGTGTCCGATTCCTGTTTTACATTGGCCTCATCTTGGCAAAGGGCCATGATGGTTTTAATTTCTCTGCCCTCTTGTCCACCTATCATACTTAATTATGTGCTTTATAGGGGAAATGCCGCAATACACTGCCAATATCTGCAGTTCTCTTTTGCAAATTGCTTCAAAGAGTGATGCTCATTGCCTCCCCCCATGTAGTTTTCTAAATTCTCATTTTTATGTAGCATTTTAAAAAGAAAAAGAATGTAACTGTTTCAAAGTAGTTGGAATTAAAAGCCAAGTAAGGCTTCTGTGACATTTTTATAGAATACTCATAAGAATAAAAGATGAGAAGCTGGGAAACCAACAGGACTCCAACCACATGGCCTCTCTTGAGACAGGGCCAGGACTCCGGCCCTCAGTGTTTACTTTAATATTGTCTTCTGTTTCCTAAGGGAGGCCTCTCAAATAAGCTTTGAATCCCACAAAACCTGGATTTGCCCTGAAATTAACACAGATAAACTTAGATGATTTAGCTTCATGCCTAAAGCTAATTACGTGGACAAAGCAAAGCAAAGGTCAAAGTGTGAATTGTGGTCATTTATTATTTAAGATTTTAGAATGAATTCAGTTTATTTTCTAAAGTAAGCCCCTGCTTAAGTGAAACAATAAATCAGTTTTCCCAAGCGCAAATGAACATAAGCAGGAGATTCACGTTTACCTCATTAATAAGCATCAAGTAGGAACATACCCTAACTCTGGGTAAGCCAAAACCAACTAACACGAAATGGCTCGTTTCATATAGCCATTTCGTCATTAAGTATTTGAGACAGCCTACCTTGTGTCATCTAGTTACTGGTCTTGTGAGATACAGCAGAGAATAATGATTACTGCACACATTCTGGGATCAGCTTTTTTGGATGTAACCGCCAGTCTACTACCCTCTTTCCCAAAAATAAGACCTATCTGGAAAATAATCAGCCTTGACAACTAGAGATGAAAAATGTCAGTCCCATTAACCTGTATCACTGCCTCACCTACCATCACTGTTTTCTTGCTCAGTGGTTGCTCTGAGAGGCCCACTCTGCCCTCCATGTGCCTCCTTTGCACAGCATAGATTTTTAAAGATTTAAATTTGAACACTCTTAGAGATACATGCATGCTCCATTTCCCCAAAGGCCACCGCTTCCAAAATATTTACCTCTGTAATCCTCAGAGCATTTGAGTGTGTCCTACCTGGTATAAATGAAGGATCACATAGTACACAAACATACCTATTGTGAGTTTAGTACCACTTTCATGATCCTGGGTGCTGGGGCCCATGCGGAAGTATTTCAAACAGCATTTGTCATTCTTGGGATCTCACTAACCCTGGTTTGGAGTCTGTGGTCTGTGTAACTGTCATCCATCCCAATGACACATGTGGAAGCGATCATCTGGAAATTTCACCAATCATGGCAGAGAGAAGAGATCTCTGAAGGTCTCTCAGAAGAGATGGGACACTTCAGTTTTCCACTCATTGGCCAAAACCAGGCCCTTGACCTCAGCTGACCACAGAGGTCCAGTGAGTACATGTCTGTAATGTGGCCAAGGGGTAAAGCAGGAACATGGGGTGAGGAGAACTCATGATGATTCTAAAGCTTCTCAATAAGTTAAAGTCATTATACACATGCAGCAAAATCCACAGTAATGTGATGTGATATCAAAGATTTAGGCTCAAATGCTGAGAAGCTTCAGACTTTGTCAAGAGAAAGAGGAGTTTAAAAAAATTTTTTGAGTATTGATCATCAAGAAAAACATTGCCAACAATGCTGTAGACCTGGAAAGACAGGATAGTCTGGGGTAAAGGTAAGAGTTGAGCCAGGTTGAGAAAAATGTATGGGATTTGTATCAGGAGTGGAGGTCACTTCAGGTTACAGGAGAGACAAAGGAGACACAAAGCGCCAGAGGCAGACGTGAATCTAAATCATTGCAAGGCTTAGGAGTTTGGCCTGGTTAGGAGCTGTGTTTCTACCTGAAGAGGGAATAAAGGGAGGAATGATGGAGTAGAGAGAGAGGGCCCATCGCACAGAGGCTCTGGGGTCTACAGAGAAACAGGATGGGGGCATGTGGGAGGACAATTATGCATCTCAGTAACACCTACCACCAAGGCACCACAACTAGTGGTTTCCAGCCCCAACTAGTGATGCTTATTCCCCAAGCAGGAGTCCTTATGCCTAACAGCTTCCCAGACCTGCAGAACAGTCCCTGAACAGAGACAGTAGTAAACCTTGTGTTGCTTCTGCTTCCAGTTCAAACCCTGTTGGACTGCTCCTCTACTAACAGAGAATATTCAAGTGGAAGTGAAATTGCCTCTCGTTGCTAGGGTCATTTTGGTCTTTTTGCTATGTAACATCTGGTTTTGAAATTCGGCTGGGACCCTGACTTAAATCTGTTTAACTTAAAAAGCAGCAAGAGAACATCTTGTTTTCATGAACATCCAAAGGCTGTGTCAACAAATAAGAAATCTGTTTGTGGTATTCAAAGTGGAAAAGCTGGTTGCGAGATGTTCAGCAACTGGGATGTGTGTGTTAAGAACTGTTCGTTTCTTGGACTCATGCACCAGAGTGAAAACACAGTGGGCCGGCTTCGTTTAAATCAGCAAATTTCTGCTTGATGATGGGTGAGAAATGTACTTTTATTGTCAGAAGGTTGCTGACCTGCTTGCCTCTAGAAAGATGCCTTTTCCTGCTTTTTACCCTAGCTAATACAGTATCTTCACTGGATTCCCAAATCTGCATAAACTGCCTAAATTCCCAAATCATGTCTAATGCAACATTATTCTTATACTACTCACATAGGCTTTCAAGTGGGAAAAGGGACAAGAATAGTTCACTATCTCTCAAATTTGACTGGTTACTTACCCACTTTTTTCGAAGGGGAGTGGAAAGGAATTTTATTTATCTGTTCCCAGAAGGATATCTGGCATATATTTGATGTCAATTTATATTTGATAAAGGAACACGAACTCTAGTCTTACAAATTTGTGGTCCCTGTATGAGTACAGTTGTGTATGTTTATTAAGATCATTCCTGTTTGAACAATCCGTTAGTATCTATATCTTATTCATGTCCAAAAGAAACCATCTTATCATTCTTATAATTCTCTCACAGTGGTAGCTGGTTCTTTCTTTCCTTATCCCTGGTTTTGTTTTGTTTGTTGCCTGTCTCTGCCATCAGACAGACTATAACTGCTGTGAGGGCAGAGTCCCTGCATTCACAGTTTATATACTACGCTGTAAAAGGTGGCTAGTTCATCAATAATACTGTGCAAATATGTATTTTATTGAAATTTTCATTTTTTAAACTCTCACTTAACTAATTCTAGTGGAATTGGATCTATAACTTTAGCCTTACTACCAAGAAATTCTGGTCCATCACTACCTGGTAATAAGCTGTCATGAAAACATTTTGGTGTCTGCTGGACATAAGACTTGATGACCACCTTCACTTGTCTGGTGGTCACTGCACATCTTTCTGCAGGCTATGCAAAGCTGAACACTTCAACCTGAGTGGTAACAGTGAGGATTCATTTGCTGTTTTGCTTTGGCTGCTTATGCAGACAGGAATGATTTTCAAGCTCCAAGGGATCCCAAGAGAAATGCTTATTGGTTTACAAGAGGTACAATTCCACAATAGTATATTTGTGTATTTGAAAACATTCCCAAAGAAACAAGACTGAATGCAGAAAAAAATATTCAGGGGAAAAGGAAAATAATACTGCAAATTTTGAACAATTCTACTTTAATAGGCTGATCTGTCTGCCAGCTGGCCACAGGGTTGAACTACTTGTAATATATACTTTGGTCGGCCACATGTAGCTCTTGGAACTGTTCATATGAGGCTGCAGAAACTTAATTATTCTAAAAGTGCCAGGGTCCTCTTTGATTACTTAATTCAAAATTGCTTAGTCACCTCTATACATACTGTGGACAGCTTTTGTTTAATTGTGAAAATTTGAGAAATGCAAATGTGCTCCAAAAAGATTTTAGGTCAGGTATACAGAACAAGAGAGTATCCTCCTCCTCCTCCTCCTCCTCCTCCTCCTCCTTCTTCTTCTTCTTCTTCTTCTTCTTCTTCTTTTCAAGATTCTTAGCAGGTGGCTGCCACATGTTTTAATTGGACAAGCTGTCAAGTCAAAGTCTTTAATTACAAGTATTTTTTCATTTTCTTTGTGGATTTTGTCAGAAGCAAAAGGCTACTGCTGTGGCTTCCTAGATCATGTCCATATCCTACATTTTTTAAGTGCAGGTTTTTCAGCAAGAATGTAAAGAGATCTAGTTGTCAAAAACAGCCTAAGCTGGCATTTTGAACCGATTGTCACAAAGATCCTGCTTTTGACTCGGGTTGAATTCAGACCTCACGTCATTCAGCTCTTACCTTCCGACGCAAAGCAGCGCTAAACCAGCACAGCGAGTGTCTTCCACGTATTCTGAAGCCTAAGTGGCCCCTGAGCTCCCCATTTTTTTCCAGAAATGCACATAGCAAATGGCACGCTTCCTGCGACCTGAGCCGAGGCTCCTAAGAGAGATGGTGAGAAGATTTAACGGTGCTATGGCCAGTAGGTAGCGACACAGACCTGGGAGGGATGGGTTCCAAGAAAACCTTCAAAACTGCACCTCATGCTTCTGATTACCGAGCACGGTCAAAGAGTGAAATCAGGCAGCACTTTTTTCTCTGGCTGATGGAAGCATTCACATCAGCTCTGAATGCCAGTGCTCTCTAATGATAATGGAGGAGTGGCAGGGAATCTCCAAAGGCCGTGGAAATCTGACGTATTTCAGTTCCACCCTGATTTTTATCCTTTCTTATTTATCCTGTCTTCTTTTTTCTGAGCATCCTAGAAAAATGTATCCCTTTCTTTATAAAAGGCTGATACCCCTCTTCCTACAACTGAAATGCTTGTGACAAAGTTCTTTTTCTCTAGAGGAAAACAAACACGACTGCAAACAAAATAGAAAACACAGTTCCATTTTATAACCCTCATCATGCCCTGGGCTGCTCAATCTCCATTATCCTCTTAAGAACGTCTTAGCAAAGTCTGCTTGTTTACCAGTTAATGTCAATGAGTAAGCAATGCCCTGGGATTCCTTCCAGCCCACCAAGTGTGCGTGCGCTTCATGCTGAGTGGAAGAAAAATAGCTGGTTAAGTTTTGAGGGCTAACAAAAGTGAGTAATCACCTCAAGGAGGTAACAGTCTTTTAGGGAAGACAGATATACACTTATTAATTAAAATAAAAACTATAGAATAAGTGCACCAATAATAATATAATATGGACATCAGTACTAACTCAAGGAAGTTGTTCCAGGGGCCTAGGTCTTCTGCTAGTTTTAAGCAAGCTCCCACTGCAAAGCCATTCTAGATCTCTCCCAACTGACAAAAGAGTGACATTACCATCTAAAATACTCATGAGAAGAGAAGAAAATGGCATTGGAAGTTTTCAATTCATTATTTTTCTGTAAATTTATAGGATCAAATATATGAATATTATGTCCAAAAGACACAATGGATAATGGCTCCTGGTTTGGCTTCAAATTTTTCCGTTTTAAATTATAATAAACCCCTAGATGATAGTCTCTAACTTGCTTTATAATTCTCTAACTTCCTTTATATAGACATACTTGATGTTCATGACGAATAGAAGTTGACTAGTTCAGCAGGGAGTAGTTAGTACCTGATTAACAATAGCATGTTCTCCAGGTACAAGAGCCTTGGTATGAACAATAGGCCTCTAGGACACACTTTGCTATTGTTTCTAGTGGCATAAACAAATTTGCCCCCTGTTCCAGTGGTTCTCTCACCTTGGAGTCTCAAGATCGGTGGTTAAGATTCTGGGTCTGATTTTTGGTCATCATATTAGTGACACTGGTGGAAGAAACCAATGACAAAGAACAGGCATATGAATCTCTGCTATTTTAACAGATGAGCAAGTCCAGCAAGGGAAATTACTATTATAATAAGTATGGCGATTTCAGTACCATGTTTATAGTTGATAAAACATGTGACCTCTGATCTTCATATCCAAAGAAATTACTCATGAGACTTGTTACTCAATTTGAAATGGGATCTTTCTTCAAGCATCTTTTGCATTTATGAAACATTTCACCTTCTGGGAAGCAAATCAACGCCATTGTCTGATCCGAAGACCCCTCTACAAGAGAACAGAGGGTGCTAGTGAGGGGAACCAAAGAGCACATCCACTCTTGGACAGATGGGCCTGTGTCACACCACATATGTTATGACACCTTCTCTGGGAGCTCATAGACTTTAAAGACAGAGACTCGGAGAGCACATGTTACAGCCATTCATATTGCTGAAGAGTTTTGCACTATTTTGCACAGCACAATTATTTTGGATGGAGAAGCAGAAGACCTTATGCAGGTCCAGTAGAACTTCCTGAAATGATGACTTATATTCTGCACTTTCATGGCAGCCCCTGAAGACACATGGCCATTGACCACTGTCAGTAAAGTACTAGTAAACCTGAGGTGTGGAGTTTTTAATTTTACTGAATTGGAACTGATTTCTACTTAAATTCCCTCATGTGGCTGATGGCTACCAAATTTTATAGCACAACCTTTAAATCTTAAAAAAAACTTTTATTCATTATCACTCTAAATAGATAAAAATTTCACATCTATCTGACTGGTTTAGAGTTTCTTGGCAATCCTACACATTGCTGACCAGTTCTACTGGAACAAGCCCTTCTTTTGCACCTGAATTATGTGTGGTAATTCTATGTATACTTCTGTTATTCCAACCCACATTAGAAAGCACATTTATGCTTTTTCTCTGTTAACAAAGCTATGCATTTTTTTCTCACATGCATACAGGTGACACAGAATTTTCACTTTTGCTTAAGAATTCTATGATTTTGTATTAATCTGTTCTAATTTATATTAATCAGCCCCTCAACAAAGTCTCCTTGAATTGTTGAGGAATACTGACTCAGCCCTTGAGCAGGGAACAGAAAAAAATTGTATTTCTAATTTTCATTTCTTCTCACTCCTGAAAGAGACTTTCAAGTCCAACTTAAGACCTGATAGTTGGATAGAGATTAGTCCAAATATTATCCCTGGTTTCCCATTGATTTGATGTGGTTCAGGAGCTAATGCCAAAGTTCTAGGTGTCTCAATATCATTTATTTAAATGGAGATGAATCTCCTCTTCCTTTGGAGGATCAAATGACAATCACACAGAGTTTTGAAAAGTATGAAGTATTCCAAATTCAGGTGATGTTATTTATGGCTAACACTTTAAGATGCAACTTACAATCTCTAAATATGTTTGTCTTCCCAAATGTTGACGTTAGTAGGTATAAAACTCATCATTTCACAAGTCTAAATTTCCCAAATTGCTCTGGTGTGGGGAGGACACATGGAGACACTGGTAATAGAATGTTCATTGGTCAGGTCTCCTGTTTCACAAGTAGGGAAAAGTGATTTTAAAGGACTGAGCAGGAAAGAGCGAGAAAAAACAGATCACACCCTATTAATCTGCTCTCAGTAAGGATTTGTGTTTTGGATTCTGCTGGTTAAAGAGAGGGAACAATTTGAGAAGGCAAAATTTCTTGGATTGATCTTATTAGTTCTTATTACGACTGCTAGTCTTGACAAATGTGCCTTCTGATTGCTTGTATTTTGTTAAGTAACACAGATCTTTGGAACAAGATCGTGAAGACTGAGCTAAAGTCCAAACTGTATATTGCAATCCATTGGTTTATTTGGCTTTCAAGTCCCAAATGAACTGTTCAGTTTGGAAAAGAGCAAAGCTGGTGGATAAATTGATTTTTTAATTTCTTTTACTTTTTTTGGTACCAGGAATCTAACTGAAGATCTTGCACTTACCAGATAGATACTGGACCACTGAGCTATATCCCCAGTCCCTAAACTAATTTTTTAAAAGAACATTTTCTATAATCAGAAAGAAAACACTGCCAGGCTTAGTGTGTTAACTACTGTAAATTTGAGTTTTTATAACTTCTGAAATTCATATGTCTATATAATTTGTGAGATTCATATGTAGTCTAATTGCAAGGTCTTTGATTCAATTTGTAATCACTGAGCAGTTAATAAATTATATATAGAGAGAAATCAGCCTAAATCACACTACCCATGATCAAAAAGGTACAAAAATTCTACTATAAGTATCCATGGTTTAACTCAGGTCGAGTATGTGAGTGCTGGTTATGTCCCAATTATAAGGATTTCTTTTTAAGATGACATCTATTCATAAGTGGCCTTCAGGACAAAAACCTATGAAATATAAAATACCAGTAAAAGTATTTAAAATAAACAATGAGCTATGGCCAAGCAAGGATGATTAATTACAAAAATAAATCATAGATGCTCAAAAAGGATGCTTTCACTTTCAAACAAGCATCCTTAGGTAAAATATCAGGGAGGTGACATTTTGGCCAGAAATGAATGAATGAATAAATGAATGAATTAATACAATATGGATGTTGAAGAGGGAAGGGGAACTAATTCCAGATGGATGAAACAGAATAATTAGAAATGCAGAGCTAGTAAGTTGTACAATGCATTTGAGAGCTATAAAATATTTTTGATCTAGGATGCCATGCTTGAAAGAATTTCAATACTTTTTAAAACATAAAAGCAAATACATGGATATTCAAATCATTTATACCTCGAGAAGAAACATGATATGCCATCATTTTTGTTGGGTAGATCAGGCATGAAATCTTAGTATCATATGGAGTAGGATGAAACTTTGGACGTCATCTGGCCCACTTATCTCATTTAAAGAGAAGAAAACCCCCATCAAGTGTGGTCCAGACTCCTAAGTCTTAGTCTAGGTTCATGCTTGCCAAAGGTTTGTAGAAGGAGACGGTTAATGGACTGCAGTAAGGGAAGACTGCCTGAAGATTAAAGACGGGGGAATTTTTCTACAGTATATTCCACCCAGAATTTACCTAATACCAATAGGATAAAGGGAAACATCACCAAGTTTTATTAATGGCTCAGCTGAAATTAGCACAAATCTTAAAGATTTAGGAAACATGTGCACTGATTTTCTCCTTTAAATCTCTGAATAGTAATGACAAAATCAGAACACAGATGAGAGCTGTGATTCAAGGTGGAAGATGGCCTGTGTATTAGTTCATTTTCTTACGCTACAAGGGAATACCTGACTCTGGGTGCTTTATAAAGAAAAGGAGTTTGTTTGGCTCTGGACTGGAGGTCATATATCACAGAGCTGCCCTCTGCTGGTCATCCTGGTGAAGCCCTTCTGGCAAGTGGCGTCACAATGGCAGGAGCGTGCATGGAATGGAGATCACAAAGCAAGTCAGGAGACCAGAGAGCTGAGAAGGGTCAGCCTTGCCCTTCTATAACACTCTGTCCAAAAAATAAGCCAATATCTTCATCCCTGCTAAGAGCTGGACCCTCAGTGACCTTACCAACTCCTGCTCGGTCCCACCCCTTCACCATACCACCGCCTCTTAATACCGACACACCAAAGACCAAGCTTCTAACATGAGCCTGTAGGGAACAAACCACATCTAAACTACAGCAGCCTGAGCAAAGTGTAAAGAAACACAAGTTACCGGAAGGCAGAGGACTTTATTGCCTTCTTTATTATTTTACCTCAGTGCTCTGGTACCTGGCATATAATAATGCTCTGTAAAGGTTTATTGCATGTGATTTGCATAAATGTTTTTGTCAAGCTTCGCTGAAATAGTTGAACCATGAAATTTACAGTGAATGCAAAGCAGTGACTAGTTAGACAGGGCCTACCTAATACTGGGCATCTAGTGTTAAAAGACTAGAATCCTTTGCAATAGCTGCCAGTAGTCATGTTGATAAAGTTACGGTGAGTTACAGGAGGAAAGTGTGTGATAAGAAAGATGCAATGCAAGACAAGCTACTTTGAAGATATCAAAGAAACATATGCTAAGATGCTGTCAGATAAGTTACCATCTCATTTTATGCATCTTATAAAGCACCAATAATAAAATAACAGGTTTTATAAATATTTGCATGGCTAGTTTAAGGTCTTTGGTGACTTAATAATTCTGGGGTTTATATGGGGTTGACAATGAAGACCGAGGTAATTTTTAAGATCACCCCTATTCCAAGAATGGAGGTGCAGATCACTGACAGTATTCGTACAGGAATTTCTCTGGGGTACCCCTAGCTGTTCCTTGAAGTGCAAAATGATTTCTAAAGGAATGAGCGGACTAGTCCAAGAATATTACACCAGCTAAGAGCACACGAACTTTGGAATTCTGTAGGATGACGATTATAATAGTTACTTCAGAGGTTTATTATGTAGATTAAAAAAAATATACTAAATTAGCCCAGCAGACATACCTAGCAATAAAAAAGACAAGGAGGAAACTTGAATGCTATTATAAGCTAGGCTGGAGAACATGCACGTATTGTATGGCTCCAATTTGAGAAAACACAAAGCCTGGGTTGGGCAAGAGAAGGAGGGAGGGAAAATAGATGGAGATGGAAATTTTAGGGCAGTGAAGTTTTTCTCTAGAATGCTGTAATACTGAATGTACAATGTGAAAACCATAGAAGGCCACAGCAGAGTGAGCCTAATGAACTTTGGTACATAATAGCATATTAATCCTGAGCTGTCAACTGTAACATACATTCCACATTACTGTGGGATATTAACAACTAGTTTCTCAGGGCTGCTGTAACAAAGTACCACAAAGTGGGTGGCTTAAAATAATGGTAATGTTTGAAACCAAGTACTGACAAAGGCCATGATTTCTCTGACACTATTAAGTATAACTTTTCTTTCTTTTTTTTTTCTTTTTTTATTTAATATTGTTTTGAGACAGGGTCTCACTAGGCAGTTCAGGCAGGCCTTAACTCACTATGTAGTCCAAGCTGGCCTCAAACTCACAGTGATCCTCCTGCCTCAGCCTCCCAAGTACTAGGAATACAGGCCTGTGCCACCATGCCCAGTTTCAGTATCTTTTCTTGAAAGGAGTTAGCGGTCAGCCCAAATGAAGGAGCCTATGTGGGCGAGGGCAGGAGAAAGGGAGTGAATAGGTTCGCTGTACTTCCTGCACAGTTTTTTTTCTGCTCTAAGAAATAAAGTCTATCCATGCAAAATCTCAAGGGATTTAAAAAATGACCTACCAGATAACACACAAGTTATTGCTTGCTCTTGTAGGCTTCATTAACTTCTCCAGTGATTTACTCTTTTTTTTTTTATACTTTTTTAAAAATTTTTATTTAAAGAGAAAAAAAAGCATGTAAAGGGTAGAGATAACACAGAACTTCAGAAAAAAGATTAACAATAAGAAATCACTAGTTGATAAATTATATATTGTCCTCTTAGAAATAGTTGTTCAAGTTACAAAATTAAAGCATACAAAGTAGATCGTCAAACAGTGAGAGTGTAAACGGCTACGTATACATGAGTCTCTACATGTATTTCTACCCTTTCTGTATTAGAGGGAAAAACAAAACATAGCAAGACAAAACAAAACAAATTCCTATAAAAACATGAAACCAAAAAGTATAAAACCATAGTACAAGTTGATCTACAATGATCATTGTGTTGTTTCTTACTATCTTCAATAGAATGTCTATATCATAAGGCATAATTGAATATAATAGTATAATTGAATATAGTAGTAAATAACAATATTAGTAAAATAAAACATTGTAGACAGTATAAAACTTCAAAGGCAGGTAATAATCAAACCAGAGTGGATATTCTAGTGAATCTTGTCATCTTAAGTGCAGTTGCCTATACTCTCAGACTTCATACTATCAATCATAACAGCTTTGAATGAAATCTATCAATACAAAACAGTGATCCAACAAACCAGATTCGATTATGATCAGTCATGGTAAAACAGTGTAGGTTTTACAGAGCTTTAGGTTGACTTAATAGGAAATTAAGGATGATTACCATACTATATCCTGTTATTTTTGGGATTACTGTTTGTACCCTCAAATCTAGTACAGGTAGAATGACTGGAACAGAATATAATACATCTAAGCAGAGTAGTGTGAGTAATGTGGGTTTTTAAATCCTGGTGCACTATTAACAATATAATATATCAAGGCCATCTATGTTAGAGATTATAGCCAACCTTCTCTGCCTCATTTCTGCTATGCTATTTTTCTGCCTGTTTGTCTAGTTTTCATTCTACTGCCTGCCCCACTCATTGAGGCCTTTCTGCCACTGTTCCTAAAATCCTGGTATTTTTTTCTCTCTCTCTAGAATGTCCTTCAGTATTCTCAGTAGGGTTGGATTGGTGGTCACAAACTCACCCAGTTCCTCTTTGTCATGGAAGCATCTTGTTTCTCCATTAATTTCTAGTCACAGTTTTGCAGGGTACATCAATCTGGGATGGAGGTTATTTTCTTTCAGGGCTTGGAAAACTTTGCTCCAAGCTCTTCTTGATCTGATGGTCTGTGTGGAGAAGTCAGCCGTGATCCTGATGGGCTTACCTTTATAGGTAAGCTGTTTCTTTTCTCTGACGGCTTTTAAATTCTGTTTTTATATTGAATTTCTGGTATCTTGATTATTATATGTCTGGGTGTAGATCTGTTTTGGTTGTAGGTGGCTGGAGTTCTGTATGCCTCACATAACCAAATGTCAATTTCTTTTCCCATGCTTGGGAAGTTTTCCTTAATTATTTCCATAAATAGCCTTTGTAACTCACCTGTATGTGTTCCTGCTTCTTTGTTCACATTTCTTATTCTTAAATTGTAGATTCTCTTGTCATCTTCTAGCCTTTGTATTGTTACTGCCTGTTTCCTTGTTATTTTTAAGAGATCTTTCCTTTCATGATCACACATTGCAAACTTGTCTTCAAGTTTTGATAGTCTATCCTTAGTTTCTTTTAAGGCGTTTTGCCAGCTTTCAATGGAATTTTTAATTTCCTGGTAGTCTCTTTGAATCTGCTTCATGTATTCTATATTTTCTTTATATTCTTTATCGAATGTTTCTCTCCTTTTTTTGTGTTCCTCCCTTCTACTGTCTGTATCTTCCTGAGAGATGCTCCTTGAGAGCATTTCTTTTATTACTCTACTCATATCTTGCTTTACCTGATTTAATATTTCAGTTTTGAGCTCTTCTACAAGGTCCTGAAGATATCTTTTAATGTCCATTGAAGCCATGCCTGCTGTTGCATGTTTGCCGCCCTCAGTCACCCTTGTTTTGCCCTCTCCTGGTTCAGGGCTCTCAGGGTTCTGGGCTGGGGGCCTCTTCCTGCCTCTCTCTCCTGTCATGGTCCTGGCTTCCTCCACACGGGTTACAGTGCAGGTCCCAGCCCCCTTCCCTGTTGGCCACGTTTCCTCCGAAGCACGCTGGTGAGGGACCTCCACCCTCTCCTGCCTGCTCTTGTCACTGAGGTACAAGCAGTTCCTGCCTATGCCTGCCCCTCCCCACCAGGCCAACCAAACTGCAGAGGCCTTCCCCGGGTTAGTGCTTGCTAGGCACAGGGAATTGATTTGGGACAGATCATTGGGTCCCAGCCAGGGGAACAGCCCAGTCCAAGCAAATCCCACGAATCTGCTTTGGGGAGGGAGGAACCAACTGAAGTCACTGTTGCTCCCCGTTCAGGCTCCTCCTGCCAGTTTCCAACATGTCGCCCATTTGATGGTGCCCTTCCCATGGGGGTGGGGTGTCCCAATCCCAGCACTGACTGTGGATTAATGAAAGTCCCTTCACCAGCTCTGCTCTCTGTGGGGCTCACCAACCCCCAACTTCAGCGCTGCTCTGCTTCCCGTGAGTCATGGTGGAAACGAGTTTGGGCGGCTCTGCCAGCTGTGGTGGATTCAGGCTGGTGCAAATTCAGCCCGCTGCAAAATTGGCGGGTCACAGCGAAAACACTATGTCCAGCTGTTCCAGTTGTAGTCGCAACGTATTTGACGAGCTTTTTTACATTTTAATTTCTTCCTGTGTCAAGAGGATCCATCTGCCTCTGTCTGGGTCTCTCCAGGGTGTTTTATTCTGGCATATGAGTTGTTTCTCCCGGGAGGCTCTGTTTTTTGTTGCTCACTGATCGGCCATCTTGTCTTCCTTCTCCTCCAGTGATTTACTCTTGAATGATTCTGAAGCCAACACTGGCAAGATCCCCCAAATCCCAAGGTCCCCCCCACCTCTCCACTCACTTTTTGGTTTATGATTGATTTGGAAATATATGTTTATGATTGATTAGGAAGTCATAGGATTTAACTCTCACCAAAGGCCTTATCCCCTTATAATCAAGTGCTGGATTTGAAAAAAATCTGCTCAGAATCTCTCCTGCCTTGACTTCATTTACACATGTGTTCATGTATGTGCAAACACACACACACACACACACAATATGATCTCCCAACTGCCACCAACCCTGACCCAAATAAATGCAGACACAGACTGATTCTTTGGCAGGAAATATCTATAGTGAGGGTGCTGTGCCCATCCAAGGAAAATGACAAAAACTTTGTGAATATCAAACATAACAGTGGATTCCCCAGGAGCCAGGGAGATACAAAAGAAAAAAGTAGAATCAGAGAAAGAAAAAAGAACAACAAAAACAAAGAGCAGAAGAAATACCAGCATGTATCCCACTCTTAGGAAGAAGAAAGAAAAAAGCACAAGAAGAAAAGGGAAGTGATGGCAGTCCAGGGCTACAGGTGCTGGACAGATGCCTGAGGACAGATCCCTTGTCGTATCCTGCCAATCAGCTGGGCCACAAGCTTTGTGGCATCTTTATCATAAGGAAAACCCATGGGTTAAGTGAATGAAATGACACTAACTTGTCCCTTAATTAGGGTAGGAATGTCCTATTTAAAAAGAGCCAGTGATGAGACACCATGTTGGAAATACAGGTATATGAGCTAGTATTTCCCTCTTACAAAAGGAGTCACATCAGAGTTCTTTCAATAGCGTGCTTACAATCCCCCCAGACACACCCAAATTTAGATTTTCATGCAAGGTTTCAAGAATATAGCTATTGCATTCCTCCTGTTGCTCTTTCATGCTAATCTGCACTGTTACCCCCCAGTGCTCCATGCATGGATTACAGAATCCCTCTGCCTTTACACGGCATCTTTTCATTGGCTGAGAATTTGTTTCCTAACCAATGTCGCTGGAAAGAGTTCAGCACTCCCTGGGGAGGGGAGAAAATGAGAGATTACTGGTGGGGAACATGGAAGCTGTTGTTCCCAAAAGTGGGGGGTCACTTGTAGTTCTACCCAGACAGGGCTCCTCTTACACAGCAACCACACCAGAGAGGTCCAAAAAGACTGGTGATGTCAGGGTGCAAGGCTCAAGAAAGACCTCCAGCCCCATCCTGCGGAGAACCCCACCAAAAGCTATTTTCACAAACACACGCCTCTCCTTTGCACAGCACACACACACACACACACACCAAGCAAATCGTGCCACAGTGTGTGCTGGTCTGCTTCTGCTGTCTTTTCTCTGTCACCCAGCAAAGCACCGGTCTGTAGAGTTGTATAAGCTACCACGTTCTCCCTTGGGCATTTTCACAGCCCCCCACAGCCCTCCTTGTGCACACTCGGCAGCATTCACATGGTAGTAGTTTTTCTGTGGTTAAAAGTGAAAAAAAAAAAAAGTCCCCGAGTAATTAATAAAAGGTGACAAGGAGGAAGAGAGAATGGGTAGGAGGAAAAGAATTTGCGTAGAGAAAGCCAGCGAGGACAGTCAGCCAAAGTGACCTCACCGTGCATGCCCCCATGGCGCCTCCCTTGAGCGCCCCAGGATGGCGCCCCTGCACACCGCGAGCATCTTGGGCTGTTTCTCCCTAGTGCCTCCCGCACAGGCACAGGTGTGGCACTGTGGCTGATCAGTGGCCAGAATGGCTTCTTTCTGTGACCAGCCAGGAGCAGCAACCACAGGCTCCAAGGATGCCCTCATAGCTGCTCGGATAAATCAAGAAACGTAAATCGTTTGTTGACAGACAGACCTCATTCTTGAACTTCTGCATGCTGTTGCTGTGGTTATTCAAGAGGTAACAGTGGAACAAAAGACTGCGCTATTGGGGGGAAGAAGAGCCCGTCTCTCACCATGCAAAACATTTGTACCCTAGTTTCTGTCCTGTTTCCCACCGGCCTGGCTCACACACCTGACCTGTGCTTGGGACAGGCACTCCTCCTAAGGAGACCCTCAAACCACTGGTTTTCATTCTAACAATTACAGAGAGATCAGACTAGAACTTGTAGAGACATTTATTTTATAGTTGAGAAAATGTTTTTTAAAAGTTGTTTTCTTCGTCACAGAAAAGTCTTAGGAAGCACTACTCTTGGTCTAAGTGAGATAGAACAACAGATTGAAGTTTTAAAAGCCCAAACAAAAACCAAAATCTGAATTTCTACAGATTTATGAGTAATTTAAGTAATGCCCTGGAGAATAGGAAGGGGGGGGGAACATTCCAAATGTTATATAGCTTTGTTTTTTGTTGACTGAGGTTTTATTTGTGTTTTTGTGAGCTTTATTTAAGAGGAGGCCAAAATCCTTGAAAAGAAAAGAATTTGTCAATTTATTTAGGGAGATTCCTGACCTTGGCTTCAAAATTGAAAGTTTGCTCTTTGTTTCTCCAAAGAGGCTGCAGGTGACAGCTTAAGGCTTCCATGGGACTGATCTCTCACGCGGGGCACAGGGCTCACTGAGTGCGCACAGAAAGAGCTGGAAAATATTTTTGCGATCTGAGGCCACAGAGCCGAGGATTCCAGAGGAAGTGAAGGCCTCCCGCTCCACACAGGAAACAATCTTCAAGCAGGCCTTAAATGCCAGATTCCAGGCCGAGTTTAACTAACCACTGACAGCTCTGTAAACAAAGCAAGGACAGAAAGAGCCTGCTTCCCCTTTCCTGGTAGTCATTTTGGGTTTGGGGGCTGCAGGGAAATTCTGGAATCCTTGACTCCATGGCACAGAAACACAGGGGAAGCAGGCTCCTTCTTTGAAGAGCTGGAAAGAGAAGATCTTTCCAGAATTAAAGCCATCACAGAGGAGGTAGGAAAGGGTAAAATGGTTGGATTCCATCTGTAGAGAAAGCCGAGATTTTTGAGTGTGATCACTACTTAAAAGTGCTGCCTCATGTTGTTTACTCGTGGAATTACCACTGCAGCTTTGATTAAAATCCGTACACTGACACTCTTTTAGGATATAGAAATGAAGCCTAGATGCTGTATTATTTTTCTCTTACTTTTTTCTCTTCTATTTTTCTCTCTTTCTTTTTGGTAACTTTCCTCTGGGGTTCAGCAAGTTACAAAGAACAAAATTATTCAGTAGCTTTCATGTCATTCTACCAATATGTTAAATCTTTAAAACATCTCTGTCTCCTGAGGTCTTTTATAATACAAATGTAATCCTGGGATTTTATGCTTTTGTCTCTAATAATTTCCGGAATGATGCTGAATTGATTGAATTTAGTCAGGGAGTCAGAAGTTGATCGCTGACTGTCTTATCAGTCTGCGAAGGCATTTTCCTAAGAGCAGAGAGAGAAGGAAGAGTGAAAATGAAGAAATAAATCGATGCCGGAGAGAGAACAGTCTGACTCAGAGGAGCCGATACTAACTCCATCTCTTCCCCTTTCCATCTAGACATTCCTGGTCTCCTTACACCTGAAGCCTCACCATGGATGATTTTGAACGTCGCAGAGAACTCAGGAGACAAAAGAGGGAGGAGATGCGGCTGGAAGCAGAAAGGTAGGGCTGCAGTGGACAGATCCTTGTGTTTCACTGTTCACGGTGTGGTGGGTCCCAGGCCTGGAAGACTGTGCCCACTCATGGGCTGAGCTGGACCACACTGCACAGCAAACTGTGTTGAAAAGAAGTCATGGAAAGTTCCTCTAATAGGAAGACTTTAAATTTTTTATTTAAAAATGAAGGAAAACAAACAAGTATAAAAAAAAAAGCTTAGAGAAGAATCACACAGTTGCTTTTGATCCATGCTTTTCGTGGTTGATTTTTTTTAATGACACGGGCAATGTGTAAATAAAGGTTTCAAAAGTTAATAATATTCAAATTACAGAAACCTGTCAAATATTGAACACTGGAACCATTTAGGAAATGAGTCTTTAATCTAAAAAAAGAAAGCAAGAAGTCCCAGAGGAATTCTGCGACAAGTGTTTATCCTATAGAAAAGCAACCCAAGTCCACTGACCAATGTAAGAGAGATTAGGGTCCAGGGGGCCTGGCTGCTGTGTAGACTGTGTAGCTGTAAACTGTCGCCCTGGAGCAGTGACCTTGGAAACAGGTTGTGTAAATAAAGTATCAACCTATAAAATATAGGGCACATTTTTAAGCCAAAAATGAACAACAGTAGCATTTAATGTTGCCAAAATCAGATGTTCTTTTGAGAGAGCAAATCAGACATTCAGGGGGGCTGGGGATTTAGCTCAGCGGCATAAGCGCCTGCCTTGCAAGCACGCGGTTGTGAGTTCAATCCCCAGTACTGATAAAAAAAAAAAATCAGATATTCACAGAAAAAAACTACTAAATGATGTTCTTAAAAGCAAATAGGTTTACTTCCTGGTTGTCCCAATGTACAGGTGAAAATATGACAGCCAGATGAGCTTTCCATGATAGTAAAGTTTTCAGTAGTAAACTGAAAACTTGGACCAACAACAAAAGTGTCAAGACCAATGTCCCATTTATTTGTAAAAGGGAGATAAAGGGAGATAACGTTCTTACCTTAGATTAGGTTTGATTATGCAAATACACAGGGCACCGTGAACACCACGTGTGCTCTGTAGAAGCAGATCCTGGCCACGCCACTCACAAGCTCTATAGTCATGAGCAGGTGACTTCTTTCTAAACCACAGTTGTCTCATCTGTGTAGCATAAAAGCTACAGAGCTTGATGCTTGTCCTGAAGATTACTGAACTTCCTAAATACCTTTGCCCGGTACCTGGTACATCTATCCATAAATGACAGCCATTATAGTTAGTATTATTATTTACCATTATCACTGACTACACAGGTTAAAGAAAACAGCTAGTAATATAGCAGGAACTAAATATTAACACCAAGAGAAAGAGAGGAAGTCATTGTCCTTCAGCGAAACTAGTCAGAAAGGGATTTTTGGAAGGGTAAGCCGTGGAAAGAAATGGTGATGAAGAAGAGAGGGAGCCAGTCTAAGTGAGGGACAGGAGGACTCAGATATCGGTCATCATGCTAGATTCATCCTGTCTGCTTCTCTGCTTTCCCCCTCAGTGAAAGTTAGAGAATCAGTGTGAAATGATTTAATGACCTTTCTGTGGTTAGAGCAACACTGTCATGAAACTAAGGAAGCTCAGGGTTCCCAGATCCAGGACTTTGCCTAAGAATTGATCACACAGCTACCGTACCCAATTAATTTTTCTATTATTTGTAACTGTTTGCACCTGTGTGTATGTATAGGGATTTATTTTTCTTTGATACAGTGTTAAAAGGAATTTACACAGTAAAGTTTAGTGAGTTATCCCTCATAATCAAAAAAAGAAAAAAAAATTGCCCAAATCCCAACATATTTTACTTACAATTCTTTGTTTACTATTTCTTTTGGTAGATCATGTCCCACAGTGTCAGACCCTCTCTCCTCTGCCTGTCCGTCCATCTGTCTGTCTGTCTCTCTCTCTCTACTTGTACCAAGCTTACCTTTTCACGTTTCAAGGTGAACCTTCCAATTCTGTTATTCTGGGACTTTATAAATCCATGTTTATTCTCCAGGACTTTGTAAAAGTTGATTATTTCTGAGGGTAATGAAGGTGAGGCCTTAGGATCTAGCCAATTTTTGTGTCCAAGAAACAGATACCCAGAACCAGAACTCAGTGACTGTCCTAAAGTCATGGTTCTGATCTGAAGACAAAGACAAGACGAGATTCTGGACAAGTCTTTCTTCTTCTGGCTCTAGCCTTGAACTTCTCTTCTATCATGGATATTTTCTCAAAAGGATTACAGTCATTCTTATTTTCCTTGTACTTTTGATATTGTCTAATTTTCTTTGCAATGGTCTTATATTTCTTGATTTAAAATCAATTAAATAATACAACAGTTTTCCATAGAAAAAATAATTGTGTGACCCTTTGCAGTGTGTACCTAGGGCCAGACTGTGGAAGACCTAAAAGAAAAAGAAAAAGCTGTTCCCAGACCTGGAAAGGCAGTGTAGCAAGTTACTCAAAATAAATGCCTCAGGGATGGGAATACTTCTGGGATGGGAATGAAGATCTTCCAAAAGGGTCATTTTCTATCCCGCTGTCTCCCTACTCAGGAAGCACAAGGAAACAATGTTAGGCCCTTTATAAGTACCTGTAGGCACCAGGTACCAGTAATGGCACCAGCAATGGATGTGTCTGAATGAAATACACAAAAGAAGGAACACAGAGAAGTGGAATGGCCAGAGACAGTGTCACTTAGCAGTTGTAGATACAGACTATAGGGTCAAATCCCAGGTCTGCCCCTTGTTAGCTACCTGCCCTTACATATTATTCATTCTTCCAAGCCTTTTGTTTCCTATTGTGTAAAGAGGCAGACATGAAAGTACCACCTCCCTTGTGGGGATTTAAAGGGATAATACATGAAAGCATCAACACTATAAACATCTGGGTGAGCATCACTATTAATTGTTATTACTTTGATTCTCTGCAACACAAACACAAAATAAAAAATATGAGTTTTTGTTTGAACATCTCAGAGGATATGAGAACCCTGTGCAAGATGAAAAGAACTTGCTACTAAGTAAAGAGTTCTGGGTGTGTATAGCCAGTCACAAGGGCTGAGGTAAGACCTGCACTCAGCCAGAAGAGGTAATGCCAATTCAAGCTGGTCTTTTAAAGTAGGCCAAAAGGACTTTGAACTTTGGTGTATCTACTAAGAAACCTACAGCAACATTTTCATCCACTAGAGAATCTTTAGTGTACGTACTTCACCCAGTATTGGGCTTGTTCTCAAGCAAGCGACAAGCAGCTATCTCCCTTTTCAGGTCTTAATTAAACCCATTACATTCTCATGACATTACATAAACCCATTAGACGTTCCACACCCAACCCCATCTCCGTTTTCTGATCAGAAAAAAGGCCCCTGTTGTAGAGTCGTGTTATCAGACTCTGAGTCCCACAGACATAAATAAAGGAAAGAAAACATTGTTGCTGTTGCCACCATTCATACATTTTTATGGGCTTCTGAAATATCCTGATGATTAGACAGTAGAAAGTAAATATTTGTACTGCACTAGAGAAACAGGCAATTTTTAAAAATTCAATGAATCCATGCAATGCCTCTCCAGAGCTTCCTTGAACCTGTTTTAACATGATTTAATGGCGTGGCCCATCAGCAACTATACAACACATATGCACACACAAAAGCACTTAACTCACACAAAATGCTTAAATCATACCCTTGAGATTTCCAAATAAGAATCTTTTCAAATGCAATTTTTGATTATGTTACTATCAGAGCACTATTTTCCATCAGGAAGGAAAATAAAATATTCCTCTGAAACTGCCTAACTCATTAAAATAGCTAGATGTTCTCAAAACCTACTCCAGTTCTCTTAGAAAGTTGATCACTCCAGGGATTTGCATTTGTTAGCCAATTTTTTTTTTTATTTGCAAGGAGTTTCTCAAATAATAAGCTTTGAAGAGATTTCAGCAGATTTCTATCAGGTTTTTACATCTGTTCAATATTATTTAGGGTCAGTCCAACTTAAACGTAAGGATGCAAATAAGATGAAGTATAAATAAATAATTAATAATTTATAATAATTATTTATTTATACTTAGCCATAAATAAATGCATATATTCCTATACATCGTCTCTCTCCCATTCTTGCTCTCTCATTCTAAATTGACAGTACTTATTTGTACTCATATACACAAAATTATATGCCATAACTTGTGCAGAAGCCCTAAAATAAGGCGCACCCCTTTGAACTCATCTCTCTGCGGCAAATCTAGTATGTTTCCAATGCCTCTGGAACACCAACCTGCCTCTCTGCACTTCCTTTCCCTGACTGCTCTACCTACAGCAATAACAAGTGCCCGGAATAACTCATTTATTTTACAACAAAATTGTAAAATGAGGTAATGTGAATTTAGGTGATAGTTTTTCCAGGCCCTGTGATCAGTGCATTGCAAAAGTGCTCTCAGTCTCTCGGGTAAAGGTGTTGAGAGCGCAGTCCCTTGAGAGGGCAAGAAAACTTTCTATGTAAACCCACAAAACCCAAAGAATCCTTATGCTGTCTGCAGCTGGGAACCTGAGAGAAGTGTGCAGTATTACAGACAGAATTCTCACCCAGAGGCAGTAAAAATGTAATAAGGCTATCAGATATTTATGTGGAGTCTTTCTCTTTTGTTCCTTGCTCCTGTCAATGATCAGCAGGTATGGGAAGCCTGCATCTGTGACTGTCTCCATCTGTGGACAGGGCAGACAAGAATGATTACAGAACACTCCAGAGCCATAGTCAGGCAAAATCTATCTCAATTGCTTTGAAATCTTGACCTTTACCATCCAAAAGGTCCTTAATGGGTCTACAAGAAAATAGCACACTGGGTATGAACCTTCAGCAGTTGGAACGATGCCGTGATTGTGTGAGTGAGTTCTCATTCATCTGTGAGCAAAGCTAAAGAGAATTCATGTGCACGCTTCACAAATAAAATCAGTTTTCACTGTTTGCTACCTAATAAGCAATATTCACAAGCAGTTGGGAAATCCATTTTTAGTTTATTATAAATCTGCTTTAACTCAGACTTCTCTATTTTTGAATGTTTAATCGTTTATTTAGGGGCTATAGTGAAATATAACTTTGAACTATTTATAAATAAAGGATTTTATTAACAAGTAAAATATGAAGATACATTCCATGCCTTCATTTTTAAACACTGGGGAGTACAACTTTTTAAACAACTTTACAAACATTCACTTACATTTAACAGCTAATTTCCTAACTATAAGTCATTTTTATTTGTTCATTTTTTTAAAACAAGCATGTAATGTTTTGTTAGCCTGGTGAAAGTTACCAGGTATACTTGAACATTTTTCAAGACATAATTTTCTTTTAAAATATTTCATGATTTATACTGGCTTTCCTGCCAGTTAGTCTAGATAGATCTGATGGTACCTTTGAGATTAGTACCAATCAACTCAGTTAAAATGTGATGGTTTATTTTCCATTTTAATAACTCCCTATACCACATACAGTTCCTTTGTTGGAATAAAAATCTTGGTAAAGTACACATCAGCCACTATAAATAGCAGCCATAAGCCTGTGCATTCAGGAGCATCTCCCGAGAGTGTATTTTAAACCCCACATTGTTTGGAATAGGAAATTCTTCCAATGTTCATAGTTTCCATTGTGGGTGACACAGACTATTCCATGTCACATCTTCACTGGCTTCCGTTTTCTTGTGCCATTTAGGACTTCAACTGATAGATTCCAGAAGATTGCTCAATATGTCCTTTTACTTTTTCTAAGACTAGCCTGGGTCTTTTTTTTCCACTGGGAGTTTTGCATACTTCTTGGGGCTGTCCAAATGAAGGCTAGATAACTCCCAGAGTCGGCATTAGCAACTAGGCAATGAAAGAGTCCTTTATTTCTGGGGCTTGTAGTTCCACTGTGCCTGCTTAGAATAACAGCAGTCAACCCATTTTTGATTCCCATCAAAAAAGAATTGCACTGTTGGCAGGGTTTTCTGGGGAACTCAAGAGAATAATATGGAAAATAACTGAGCAGGAAGTGAATGAACAAACAGTGTGAGATGATGGGGTATCATGCTGATTCAAAGACAAGAAACGTCATCAGGTATAATTACCCTCATCTTTCCCAAGGCAGTTTGGCAACTCCAGGAGATGTGTACCTCTGCCCACTCCTTCCTTAACCAGTTCTGTTTCTCTAATCAAAATGGTGTAAATCTTCTGTGGGGGCCATTTTGGGGACTCAGATATTCCAACATGTCTCCTTTCTCGATGAAAAAGAAGAGAACAAACTATTATTAAGGGGCCATGGATGAAAATCATGTTGTAGAAAGAGTTGAGATCTGAAGACTTCTACGCCACTACCTAACTTACCATGAAAGTCAGCTGTGTTAGTCAACTTTTTCAGCTTCTTGTCACTGTAACAAAAAATGGGATACGAACAACTTCAAGGAGGAAAGGTTCGTGTTAGCTCGTGATTTGATAGATTTCAGATCATGATCGTCTGGCTCCCAGGCGGAAACATCACAGCAGAGGGCTGTGACAGAGGAAAACTACTCACCTCATGGCAGCCAGGAAGCAGAGAGAAACCAGAGCAAGTGTCAGGGGACCGGACATAGTCCTCAGAGTCACACCTCACCCCATGATCTATTTCTTTGAACAGGAATTAGGATCTACTGCCTGTTTCCATCTCCTCCCAAGAATGCCATTAAATTATCATCTCACTCTTGAATTAATTCACTGATGAAATTAGAGCCCCCGCGATCCAGTTGCTCCCCAAAAGCCTACTGGCAACAAGCCTTTAACATACTGGGCCTCTTGGGGGAAGAGTTCTGATCCAACCGTTCCATTTACATGTGTTTTCTCTGGGCCGTCACCTTCACAGTACATCCCTGCTCTTCAGGGATGATCTCACTACAGGTACTAAGTGATTTTCTCACTGAACAGAATGAATATTTGCAAATCTCAAGGCTGAGGCAAAAGAGAAAATTCCCTAATCTTTTGGTTTCTCAATGCTTCACATCATAGGAACATGAATGCGCATGGTGTCACTGTGGCATTTGTTGATATAGTGTGGTATAGCTGGGCTAATGCACCTACCGGTCAGAATGGGTCAGTTTTCCCCGCAAACTCTGCCTGGAGTACACAATTACCGATAGGAAACAGGTTCTAGTGTCCTACAAGGTTCAAAGTCAGAAAAGAACATTTTCTCTTGAGCCAGAGGTGGTGGCATATGCCTGTAATCCCAGCACTCAGAAGAGCGTGGCTAAGAGTTTGAAGTCAGCCTGGGCTAGATAGTGAGTTCAAGACTAACCTGAGCTATACAGTGACACCCTGTCTCAAAACACAAAAAACAGCAAAACAAAAAAAATTCTCTCTTACATTCTCTGATAGGGGGATAGAGGTCCAAATCAATGCACTCAGCAAAATATCCAAGAGCTCACTGTCTTGGTGGCAAGGAGAAAGCTAGAAAGTTTGTCACTTATTCCACCTTAGTGCATTTTTTCTCTCCCTCATGCCAAACTCAACCTTTAGTCTATAAACACAAACCCCATATACCGTCTTCTAACTCCTGCTAATAGGTCCCTTTTAGATCCAGGGTAAAAGAGATGACAGTGGATAGATGTTTAGTCAACCTGAACTTGCAGGAGTATAAAACAAAGCTAAATACTTCCTAGAGTGGCTGAGAAAATGAAGATATGGAAACATGTCCTCAAAAGTATAAATGGTGATGTACATGATATCCCTTCACCTTGCTGAGGTGCCTGTAAGATTTGTTCTCTACTAAACTGCAGTTAAACTAGAAATTTCATCCTGGTTTTATACTTTGTCTCAAACACATTTTCACTTCTCAGCCTACGGCTGCCTTCTGCCATGGGACCGGCCCTCAGATATTCCAGGCTTTCAAACTCGGGTTCAGAGAAATGCTATAAAACATGACCTGCCACTCTCCCTAGAGCCTGTCACCTCTGGAAGAGGCTTGGGACTCAGTGGCAGTTTTTAAAAAATGGAAAATGGTTTTTTATCTTCCCTTTCTCTGTGGTTGTGAGTTGAGAAGGAAGACTTTAAAATGATGGCTTTATCCAATCAGAATGACCCTGCGCTGTTTACAAAGAGAGCCGTGCTGTTGGTCCAGTCTTCTTCCAGGTTGGCAGAGCTGCTCTGGCTCAGGGGATCCTCTGGGCTTCCAGGACCCTGACTTTCGCCTGTCAAGGCTCCCTTCCTTGAAGTCCTGCTCACTGGTCAGCCTGGGAAACACCTTCCCAGATACGTCCTTTACAGTGACTGAGTTCAAATCTTAGTCTCATAAAGCACGTACCATGTACATCACATTACCCACTGTATATGTGTATTTGTCTACGTATCTGCTTTGCTCACCAAATAAGCAACTTTAGCTCACAAGCCACATCTTCCCCAAAGCCCAACACACAATGTTGAATGAGAACAAATACTTCAATTTGTATCTATGTGTCAAGGCAGAACTGTGCCAAATTTGCTGATCAGGTTAAGGGAGGCAGAACTTTTAGTGACTTCGAGATATCCTGAGTCCTAACTCCATCAGTGTCTTTCCTGGGGTCCCATCATTCCTCAGATGAGTCTTCAAGTCATTGCATTTAGATTCCAATCTTTTTCTCTAGAGACATGAAGAGATTTGTCTCATGTCTTTCTCCTAAGGATAATTGGGCTTTTCCATCATGTAATTTAGTCACTTATGCTTTGCTAGCTTCATTAGGAGATAAAAAATAGCAATAAGTTTCCTTTTGTTGGCCTATTTGCCCTGTTACTCAAAACCTTAGTATTATTTGTAATTAGTGCATTGTAAAATCAGATAATCAAATTACAGGGTTCAAGCAAAATCCTCAGGAGTCCAATGGTGATCAAACTGTAGAGTCAACACTTTCTCTAATGAAATACCAAGTTTGTGATTAATTAATCTTAGGAGAATGGACAGAAGTAGATGAGAGGTAAGGCCAGCTTCAAGCTAGTATTTTCAACTCTTTCTGAAATTATGTCTAACTTACAAATTGGTTCTAAAGTTTAGATTCTACATGGTGGGTTATTTTATAATATTGGGATATAATTATAGTCCAAAAGTAAAGGAAAAGAAAAAAAAAAGCAATTCTTTCAAACCAAGACATTTTTATCAAGATGTAAGTATTTTACTAGAGTTTTTTCTGTTTTGTTTTGTTTTTATAAAGAGTTCATGTGCATTCAATAGTATTATTTGGACTAAGGAAGAAGAGTATTTTTAAATTGAGTTTTTCATTATAAAAGTATACTCTTTGTTTAATTTGTTAACATAAAATTTGTAATCAAAATAAGGTGGTGGACAGGATCACTCAGAATATATGGACCTGAAAACAGAGTAGAATAGACTCAGAAAGGCATCTCTTAATTTTTCATTTAATTTTTGATTCTTAATCCACTGGGAAAGTCAGAAGGAAAGATAATTTGAAGTTATCCTAGGAAGACTCTGAACTCTAAAATACCTAAGAGAATCTCAGATTACTTCAGCACTCTTTGCAACATATTTTAAAAAGCTGTATTCATATTTCACATCATTGGCTTTCAAATTCAAAGTGACTGTCTGCTACTTTTTAAAAAATATCATCTATTTTCTGTTCTTTGTTTTCTTCATAAAGTCTTAAAATTAAAAACCTCTCCAGATGACTCCTGGCTTTTGAAAGAAAAAAATGAATATGATTTTCATTCAATGTTTTCCCTAAATAAAACTCTCTGTTTTTTCCTATAAATTAGTGAGAGAAAAAAAAAGTAAGAAAAGAAGCTCATTTTTTTTGTCCTAGTCTTAATAATGGCTTGACTTTATTGCGCAATACCATCAAAGTAAAATAATACCAAACCCTAAAACTCTTTCTTCTGATCTCTTTCTAATCTTTGGTTTTAGGCTGCCACCATAAAGTCAATCAAAATTCTACAAAAGAACATTGCTGATAAATTTAGAACATCAAGATTAAATTGCATTAGTGCCCAGATTTAACTAAGTGGACTCTAACTTTAGCTCAGGATATCAGGAAACTTAAAGGAAGAATAGGTCAGCAGATCATGTCTTCACGAGTGCTACATCCAAGCCAAGGGATAGCACTGGGCATCTGGGAATAGCCAAATGAGAGAGACTTTGAGTCTCAGAATTTGTTCAGTCTTGTCACAGAGAACTCTACCCTCACTGGTTGTCTCTGCTTGGCTTGGGTGAAATATTCCTTGCGATGACTTCATCTATACACACGAAGAAGTCTATGCAGCTTCCTGACATTGTGGGTTACTGTGGTATAGATGTCCTGCTGGGAAATGAGAGCTATCCAGGCACTGATGAGGGAGTTACCCGCTCTACTCTAATCAACTGGCATTATGATGTATGCGTGTCTCTCAAACATCTGTGAGTCAGTCAGTGTCCCTGAGTCCTGCCACCTCTAGAGCTTCCAAGATTCTGTTTCTGCTACTATAGAGCTTTTAGATCCTAAATGATGATGAATTCCCAAAAAGATCACTTTGTGGAAGCCTTTGTATGGTCCAGTTAACTAGCCTTGTTGGTAGAGCATCTCCAAGGCATTGTTTTCCTTCTTTACTCCAGAGCAAATGACAAACACTTACTGACATTCTGCTATATGCCTAACACTCATCTAGCCAACATCAGGTGCAAAAGACATTATCACATATCCTTACCAGCAAAAAGATTATTATTTGGTAAGAAAAACACTACAAATAAAAATAATAAATAAGGCTATATAAATCTATATAGTTATTTCTATATGGATTATAAATTATAGATTATTTCTATATGGATTATACATACCACAATCATGTATTGTTTCATGTGATACATTATTACAAACTAGGATAGGAGCTAATACTTATAAATAACACATATAAAACAGCTTTTAAAATATAAATTAAAAAACTCAAAGTACCAAAAACATGTAATAGACCATTTCTCTAGCATTAGGAACAAATATGCTTGAGTCAAGGTCTGACTTCCAAAAAATGAAATTTACATTTTTAAAGCCTATATATAGTATCATTGGGAAAACTCTGGATTTGATTCCAGCTATAAAAACCATGTGTAAATTTAATATCCAGATGTGTAAAGTAGACATCATCAGATATACATATGGTTGTAGAAATATTCAGATACTTTGAACAAGAATGATACACATTGAGAATTCTATGGTTCACAAACTGTTTCCTTTAAAGTTTTTGACTTTTTCTTCTGCACTAGAACATACCCTTAAGAGTCCCTTCAGTGATTTCTTAAGTCCTTTTACAGTTTAATCACATTTGCATTTTAGAATATATTATTGTGGCCAAGATTCAGGTTCTTACACCTAAAAAATTATACGCTTCCTATACATACTTCTTTCCTAGAATTAAATAAAGTGAATACTATTATTATTATCACTGAAAGCAGAACCAGGAATTTGTAGGCATGCACTTGAAAGCATTCATTCAAGAAAATGTTGTTCAAGCCTTGTTCTTTCCAGGTGCTGCTTCATTGTTTTAAATGCATCTTTTGAGGTGAAGGCAGAAAGGAGTTAGAAGCATGATCCTTTTAGTTTTCCCTCCAGGAAAAGAAAATAGCACAGCTAGCTAAAATTGCCAGATTTCAAAAGGACCTTAGAGAGTAGACCTAAGTAACTGGTACAAAGGAGTATTAAAAAAAAGAGAGAGAGAGAGAGAAACTTGTAACAAGTTAGTGGAGAGGGTGACTCATGCATGTGACAAAATTATTTCTCAAATGCATGCAAATCATGGGGAGGCCCTCAAACTTCCTGCTTTCTTCCCCTGTGGTGATAAATTTCAAAGAAATAAAGTCGAAAAAGGAAGATTTCATGGAAGTGGGGCAAAGGACTGGTTCTTAGAGAATCATGGAATTCAGAGGAAAAAAAGGAATGAGGCGTCCTGGACGAGAGAAGCGATAGCTCTGTCAGGGAGGAGTGGAGAGCGCAAAATAGCAGGCAAAAGACAACAAAAAAGTTGGGGGGGGATCTTCACCCTGGCCCTGTTTCCTTTCTGAGCAGTGTGTTGCACTGGTGGAAGGTGTATGTGAGATTGCCGGGAAGGGTACAGCTAGAGGGGAAAAATCAACCGTGTAAGCTTCGGCCTTGGTGAAGAAAGCCCCCTGTTTTACCTGAATGGTGGTCTCATGATCAGGGAACATGTATTGTGTGATGAAAAGTATGGAAACACCAAGACAGTGCAATGACTGTCACCCCGCACTGTCCTCCTGCTCACCCTACAGACAAGCGCTGGTACTTTTCAAGCACTGCTTCTGGTCTGCTGGGGTAGGACCAGTGATGCATGTGGAAAAGTAGGAAGGGAAGGGTCCAGATGACTTAGCCCTCAGGAGAGTAGAGTGAACCCAAACTCGTTCAGGGGAGCAGGTGACTCAAGTAGAAAAGAAGCGCTTGGCTAAAACACACGGGGGTACTACACGATCCAGGAAGCTGCTCCCTTAGGCTCATCGCTGAGTTCGCACATGCCCGTTATAATATTTGTAATTCACGTTGGTCAAATTTCAGAGTAAAACACGATGACATTTCAATGACAGTGTCCTTCTGCTGTTACTCGTGTCTTTTCAATCAGAATTGGCTTTTGGATGTCAAGAGAATCACATCAGTAGTCGTTGAACGCCTAGTGTTACCTGCTCTGCAGGGCTACCACACATTTTTCCAGTTTAAAAGCCCCTCTGTTTCTGGACATTTCCATGGTAATCTCTCACAAACTCATGCTTGATAAGCTCAGTTACCATGAGCCATCCCCATAGTTCCTGTTCCTTTGCAGATGCCCCAGTGAGGCTTGGGCCTCTCTCTGTCAGGAAGTCACTTGCAGAGAACCCTTTCACTGGCACTGTGTTGGAGCCCACCCTAGTTGCGGGCCTGTGTGCCAAAGACACCATCGCATACGGTGTGATGCAGCCTTCGGAGATGTCCAGGTGGCCCTGCATCCTTTATAGTTTTCCACAGTTCTAAAACCACAGAAGCAGAGACGCAGCGGAGTAATGACCTTGCATGCTCTCTTACCTCTTGTCACTTGGAAGCTTGGTCTACATGTAGTACAAACCTTGGAGAAACTGTTTTGCATCTTTTTGCGGTTAAGTTTTCTCAGGGCACAGACCTACAGGATGGGGTTGGGCTAAGGGACTGATTCTCAAGTCTGCAAGAGCAAGTAGTCTCTCCAGCCCCTCCCACAGTCCTCTGTCTCGCTTCTCGGCCACACACACTTACTCAGATCTCTGCCCCAGTGGTGGGGGAACACCAAGCATGAGACCAAGCCACCACTGATATTCTGTGTGTCCTCATATGATTCAATTACAGAAAAAAATTAATTAACTCAGCCAAGGTCATTACTTGCTCTTTATAAAGCCATTGCACCAAGTGGTTTATGGAATGTATGTGATTGAAAAGCCTCTCCTCTTGAGCAACTGAACTAACAGGGGTAAGGGGGGTCACGGGATGGGGAGACAGAGTCCTACCCCTCAAAGAGCCCAGAGTCTTATAAAAGCAGGAAGAGATAGAGGAACTTGCTATTTATGCCACCTAGAACCTTTATTGTCACAAACAGATCATTAAACTTTTCAGATGTTAAAATTCAAGTCAGCCTCCCCTTTTTTAATTTTAAAGAAAATACAAGAAAAAAAAACAGTAGAAACGGTACAGAATTTCAAAACAAGGTGCTAGGAAGTTAACAATGATTATATTGTATATTGTTGTCTTCAAAATAGTTGCTCAGATCACCAGATATTGGCATGCAAAACTGGTCAAACAGTAGAAGCACTAACTGTTCCTTTCAGTGAACCAATAGAATGAGTGGTACAATGATGTCAGCTATCTATGTTTTCTCTTCCTTCCTTTCTTCTTTCCCCACCCCAGTTGTTCTTTCCTTTTGAGCAGTTCTTTCCCTTTCACAATATCTATTGTACCTTTTGGATTTTTTTTTGTATTCTTTCAGTTTCTTATACCAGGGAGATGATACGGTGTTTACCCATAAGAGTCTGATTTATTTCATTATTAGTATGGTCCCTAGTTGCGTCCATTTACCTATAAAAGCCTCGAGTTTATCTTTCTTTATAGTTGAGTAGTACTCCATTGTATAAAAAGATTAATCTTTTTTATCCATTCCTTAGTTGATGGGCCTAAGTTAGCACTCTTTGGAAGGTCTTATTCTCAGCTCTTGCGTTCCTCAGCTTGCTATTTAAGTTACCAATAGTAGAACTATCATACATCCTGAAAGAGTGGAAAAATGGGCCCCGAAAAATGGTGTGAAGTTTTCTGTATTAAGGGCAAAAGTAATAACAATATAAATAGTTCTACAGATAAATGTTGGAAATAGACTAACAAAGCAACAAATACTGAACAAAAAAGAAAAAAAAATCTGGATTCAGCCAAAAAGTGAATGTGTAACCTTTGCAAGGCATGCTGCTATCAATGAAAAAAAATGAGGTAAGGATGTGTTTGCAAGAACACAGGCGGCAGAACTGGGACCTCATCCAGGCACAGCCAGCCTGGGCTCCAGCCTTCTTATGTCCAATTCTGGTTTCCTGTTTGAAGAGTTGCTGTATTTCAGGCTGATATTTAGAAGACGGAAAATGGGCATTGGCATCTAGCCTAGAAAAGACGAGGTTAGAGGATAACTTAATACCTGTGGCCCTAATAGACTTAAATGAGTTTCCATTTGCAGCAACAGGAAGTCTAGCTTGATAACAAAACAGATTGAGTGTGCAAGTGATTAAACACCGAGGCCTTGATCACAGAAGATTGCTTTCTCAAGCGCAGTGCTGTCACTGTGTGGCTTTCAGAGAACTGCTCCATCCAGCTTGTACTGAAACGTTTGTATGCATACCTTACCTCTCTTTGGGACTGTCCTTCTTATGTTTGGAACCCCCACAGCATTCAGTTCAATGAACTGCCTGTAGTAAAATTCAAATAGTGCTAAGTGAGGGGGGAGAGAGGAACATATTGGGGTGAAGCCGTACAGCCACAATTACAAGGGCAATAAAGAAATCTATTGTCCCACGCCCATGTTACAAGATCAGAGACAGCAGAGGCAACAGAGAGTTCAGAAAACGACGTCAGCACAGACCGCAGGAACTGTAGTGCAGGGCACAGAGTCACACTGGATGACAGGGAAGGGGTAGCTCTGGCTTTCACAGCAGCCACACATCCCCCACCCCCACCCTGCCACCGCATAGTCCTCGCAGGAGACACAGGTAGAGATGCAAGAACACAGTGGGGGAAGGAGTCGCAGGGGAGACCCGAAAGCAGGGAAATGAGAGGTGTCTGTAATCCCATGAAGGGAAATTCAGGAAGAGACAAGTCTTTCACGAGAAGCCTTCTCAGAAATGACTAAAAGCATAGGACGGTCTGAAGCAACATAGGCTAAGTGCTCTCAAGTGACCGCGTTCAGTGCTATGGCGAGAGGTCTACAAGGGGCCAGTGGAAGAGAGAAAAGAGCGTCTGCCTGCAGATTTATAGTCAGCCCCTTTCATTTCACTTCTACTTGCTGCTTGGCAACATTTTTGCCTGGTTTAAGGAATGTTGACTCTAAATTTCTTCATAAGAAAATTTAGCGCCAAAAGCTTTTCCACAAATTCCCTTTTAGTTGCTAAAACTATTGCCTCCCCCGTGTGTAGACTGAGGTGGATTTCCATAGAAACTGAATACCTGTGTGTTCACACAGGGTTGTGTACATGCGTGCATGTGTGTTCGTGTGTACACGTGTGACGCATGCATGTGCATGACATATATATGCCCGTGTGTCTTCAGTCCATTGAGGCAGTGCACAGGGCACTTCCCACAAACTTTTCTTACCGCTAGGGAATTGCTCCAACGTCAAGCTGTTCTTAAACAACTACTGCAGGCCATAAAGTCTGGAACAGATCATGTGGTCCAGTCTCCTTCCTCCATGAAACACTTATTTTTAAAATCCTATTTTATTAATAAAGGACCACCCTGTGGTGGGAGCTGTTCATTTCTATTACACTGACCTCTGACAAACCTTCCCAACCCAGAATCTCTTTGATAAAAAATTAAACCACAAAGTGTACAGAAACAAAGGATGCTATGAGCAATCCTGAGTGGCCCTGCTTTTCATTTTTCCTGGTTGGAGTCAAAGCCTCATTCTCTGTGTGACACCTACTGTCTTGATGAAGGATGACTGGCCCAGTTGTTCAGAGTCCCAAAGAGTGGCCATTAGCTCCATGCCCAAGCTAGACTCTGAGCACCCTAGTCTGCACCACACCTTGGAAGTTTCCGTGCAGAATATTGTCCACAGGTAATGTTTCAATTGTTCTTCCTCTGGTTTTGCCCCTTTGGCTCCAGGAACTGGCTCTTAGAGAACCACTTGGAAGTTATTTTCCACCTCTGCTTGGCTCTGAACTCCTGATTCCCTTGTAATCTCCCTGCTTCACTCTCCCTGTCTCACTTATCCTGGGTGTTCTTCCTGTTCCCTGCTGGTGTCTGACTCAGGTACGAGTTTCACCTTGTGCTTCACCATTTCCTCATCAGGACCTTACCTCAGGTGTGTGAGCAAGGTCTTTACAAGTGGGAAGTAGCTTGGATATCTCGGCACAGGAACAGAAGGTGACTACATCCTTGTTGTCCTCCATGGAGGGAAAGGTATGCAGGTCTGGCAGGGGGAGACCAGAGAAAAAAGAAGCCAGAGAGACAGACACTGCGTAGCGGCCTTGAAGAACAGAGTTTTTTTCTAGGCTATTCCATTTTATGAATATTACAAAACTATACTTGCCAAGTCAGAATTGGAGTCACAACAGGGATCGGGAAGGAGTAAATCAGGAGGTAACATTTATTATCAAGGTTCAAGTATTACAGACAGCTAAGTTAGGTAGAAATCTTATAGGCAGTCAGACATGGCCCCCATAGGAGCCAGCACAGATACAACTGCAAGTGAAGGCACATTCAGTTAAAGGTCATGCCTCAAGACAAAAGATGGAGCGATAAACCCACATACTTCCCCTAGGGATGAACAGCAGTGATTGATATGCTGAATATTAGAATCTATTCTAAATAGGCACCAATCACCTTGGGGAGGGGACCAAAACCTCTTTTTCAGAAAAAGTCCCTGTTCACTCATGTACACTTGCTACAGTGACTTGCTTCCTCATTTAATATTATCTAAGCAATCATACTCATAATCTTACTGGTTGACCATAGTTTTATCCCACCTCATACCCAACCTGCAGTTGTCCATTAGATTGTTAGCCAAGTGACAATACTTGTAAACTTATTAGGTGGTTATAGTTTTGTCTCACCTTAGAACTGTCTCACCTAGTGATTATGCTCTATAAAACTCCCTTGAGATCCCTCAATAAATATTTTCTTCTGTTAAGCTCCGTTGTTCCTAGAATTCATTCTTCGATTTTAAAGAACACTAACTCAGCATATCAGTCATCTAACAGGCTAATGGGTTGTGAGTTGTAGTATTTCCCTTATAGTATTTAGATTATTTGGAGGTTCCCATATCATATCAAAAGGAGTACCATAGTTTTTATCACTGCTGTAGTAACCACAGATTGGGTGGTTTAAAACCACAGAAACATATTATCTATGGGTCCACAGAAGTCCAGCACAGGTCTCACTGGGCTAGAGTCGAGGTGTTAGCAGGGCTGCATTCCTTTCTGGAGGCTCCAGGGTGGAATCCATTTCCTGGCCTTTCCCAACAGGACAAGCTGCCACATTCCTGGGCGCTTGGCCCCTCCTCCCTCTCCAACACCAGCAATGCTGCATTCCTCTGACCCCTCTGCGTAGCCCTCCATCCCTTTCTGAGTCACAGGCAGAAAGGGTTTTCTGATTTTCAAGACCCAGCTCCTTAAATGGAGCATACCTGGGTATCCAGGATCATCCTCCGTTTTAATGCCTTCTTGATGACATCTCCAGACTCCTTAAGGTCGAGGCCATGTAAAGTTACATGTTTCCAGGTCCTAGAGATCAGAACATGGACCTCTTTGGTAGAAACAGCAAATCATGAAATTTTATCAGCAATTGAGGAGACAAAATTAAGTAAACAAAAATCTGGTAGAAAAGGGAGCAGGATGTCTAAATGCATGTTTGTAGCACAGTTCTGGAACAGTAAACTCATTACAAGCGAGTGATCCTCTTGCGGGAGCCCAAATACATCTCTGTGTCATGCATTTTAGCCAAATATGTTCAGTGATAATATAGATAATAAAAGGGAAATTTCGATATTTAGATACAACATGATATATGGAGATAAATAAATTTGCAGTTCACTGAATTATATTTACAAAACTATGACTTTGATGGCAACACAGTATTTAAACAAGAAGTGATTAGAGTGGTTAACCTAACTTAATTAAACTTTAAATTACACATGATAGGTTGCTGTACCTCAGCTCCATAATAGTGGACAAGCTGTTTAAATGCTCTGTGTGTTGTACCCTTCCCTGTGTGTGACCTGAGGTTGAATGCAGAGTTCTCTGTCATTCTGTGTGCCGGGCTCCCAATGTATGTGGTCCTCTGCTTCTGCTCTTTACCGAAGGAATAATCCAAGCCTACCTAGGGGAGCTCTGAACTGTTCTATTCATTTGACAGAATGCCAGTCCCATGTGTGGTATCCCCGCACCCTCACCAACATGCTTAGGGCTGTCAGAGAGGAGGAAATGTATTCATAGCTGTAGCCAAGCTGGGTGTCGTCCGCACATAGGATCAACACTGCCCCCTCCCGCGGGGCTGGGATCTGGGTGCTCTCCAACCACTGCTGACCAGCCTCCCTCACCCAGCCTGGCTGATGAGATCACTGTGTGGGTGTTGTGGGGACAGCTGTGCCTGGTGTCTCAACATGTTCCCAGGTGGGCTCGCCCTCATTTCTGAGGAGGTTAGGAGTGCCTGACCCCCTGCATGGTCTGCCCTGTCACTGAGCAACGCTGTCTCTCTCTTCATCCTTTGCATTTGGTTTGCATTTTTACCTCGTCTTGCATCTTTCTCTGGATAAAGGGATGAGAGGAGGCTCTCAGATTTGATTTCTCAGTAGGAGCTGTTTGCTTTGGAAGCCACCTACCCCGGTACTAATTGAGAACAGAGCTCAGAATGAGGGCTGTGATTTCCATTGATCTTGTCAGAACTGTGTTGTGTACGCATTTCATAATCCCACAATCGACCCTTTTCCAAAAGTCTGAGCGCCGGCATCAAGATCTTTTCCTCTGACTATTCACTTACTTACCTTGGAATGCTTAGTTATTTCATACTGCTAAGCATAGAAAGTCTTCATCCGAAAAGCAACTGGGGGATTCTGGCCCCTGCAGCCCGGCAGTCAGAATCCGTGCCTCTCCAATTCAAACGTGATGGGCTTCTATTAGAGAGATTACAGTACAAAATAACAATCAGCTCTCTGATGATCTTGTGTGGAGGGAGAGGGTGGGGAGGAGTAGATTTAGCTGAGGACAAGCCCAGACTTTCGTCACAGGGACAGACCACAGTGCTGACACAAAGGGAGAGCCCCAGCATCCCGCACCGGCGCTCAGCCGCCCAGCATGGCCCGTGCGCTGGCCGGGCCCACGCCCTGACCCCAGCCAGGCCGCCTGCACCGCGCCGGCCCTGCCCAGCTGCAGACATGCTCGGAACCGGGTCCCACGGAAGACGCAGCCTGGCCGCGCTCTCCCAGTGAGTCTGCGTTCCCCTCTCCCGTTCTTCTTTTCTTTCTTTCCCCTTTTTTGCCTCCCAACAAACGTATTGTTGTAAAGAAATTGTGGGAGTCGGAGGGGAGGAGGAAAGGCAGGCAGGAGGACAGCGAAGTTGGGATCCCTGAAATTCTCCGGTCTCAGCTGCCGGCTGGTCCTGATTCGGCGGCGGTCCCTGTTTCCGTTCTTATGGTGCCTGCTTAGAGGGATTTCTAACTAGGCGTGGGTTTTTCTCTTCCAAATACTGATCCACAACGCTAAAAATCTGTTGTTGCTAAAAAATCTGCAGTTAATTTAGACCCGAGCTCTCTGCCCCCCAAGGATCCGTTTGCAGGACATCTCACTGACCCACACGTTGCCCAATCCCTAAAGTAAACAGCCAAAGCCCCGGGGAAACTGATGGTCTGACCCAGACTGTGCGAGACCCAGGGCATATGCTATTGATCAGGGAATTGTTCCGATAACAGGCTCCGAGGCTTTAAGATCCTGAAATCCTGGAATGTGGAAGCCAGGGGGCCTCTGGGAGGCTCTGTAACAATGCTGCTTTCCACAGAGGGGAAAGGGGAACCCCAGAGTGTGACTTGACTTACCCCAACCAGACAGAGGGCCACCTGTGGGGAAGTCGTGTCTCTATGGTCTGGGGCCAGGGCCATCTTCACACTGGTGTTTATGAGGTGCGAGAAAACGTACTGGGCCTTGGGTAAAGGTGCGCAGCAAGAGTAGGAACACCAAGGGGCCTTTCAGCAAGTCCTCTGCATGCTCCAGAGTTCTGGCTCGGAGTCAGAGTGACAATTGTTGTTCCAGTTGTTCCAGCGTTTGTGCAACAGTTAATTAAATAAACAGAAGAACTCAATGGGGTCCTAAACAGGAGACCCACGTCCATTACCCTGGCAGGTTTCTGGGATAACAGTATCTGTGCGATGGCTCAAGTCAGACAGCTCAAGGAGACCGAGAGGCTGGCGCTACAGTCCAGGGTCTTATCAGGTTTTTTTAAAAAATCAAGTTTCGTCTTGCAAAGAATCCTATTTCTAGAGGTTCTGCTTAAATAGCTCTTGGATCCAGAGCGCCATATTCCCGATTTCCTGTCCAATCACAGCCCACTGCGTGCTTTCCCACCCCCCTCACCCTTTCTCTCCCCGCCAGTCATCCTTGGGATCCAGAAGCCATGACGGTGCCTTCATCTCAGCTGAGGGAACTGAGGCAGCAAGGAGCTCACCCAGGTGCGCAGCTGGTCTGCAGGGCAGCCTGGAGTGCTCGGGTGAAGCATTTTGCTCTCTCAATGCTCCCCTTCCTCTCCAGCTCCTGGTCCTGGCTGGTTTTTCCTCTCCATCAGGCCTGTGGTTGTATCCATTTTCTCCATGTTTATCTGACTCTTCACCACTTACTGTATCACTTCCTGAATTTCCACGCCCGCTGCCGTCCACCTGGATGACTGTAATTTCCTCCCATCTGGTCCCTGGCCTCGTCTCTATCCCCTTTTTGAGCCAGTCCCCACTGCCACTGTTAGTGTCTCCTTCTTTGAGGATAAAGCCTACTTTCCTTACTTAATACACCCCTCTCCCTTCAGTGTATCTCTCAGCACTGGCCTCCGCCCGCTCCCGCTAAACCAATTGTGTGTTGCTGCTCCTCAGACTACCATGGACAAGCCAAGCCTCTCCTTTCTCTGCTCCCTCTGTTCTCTTCACGCAGAACACATACCCTTGCTGTTCATGTCTGCTTCTGACTCCCTGGCCAAGTGCTACCTTCCTCCCCGAGCTTCTCTTCCTCTTTTCTCTCTGCTCTTAGGACCTTTGTCCATCTTTCTATCAGCCTTGGACTAAAGTTGAGAGCATGTCGGTCTTCCTGCGACAGATGGTAATTCATTTGAGGACAAGAACTAGTTTGAATCTTGGAATCTTCAGCATCCAGAATGGTGCAGGTAGCCAAAAAATAGTCTTTAACGTTCTTATTATTGAAGAAATCAAACTCATTTCATTTCAGACTTTTACTTCACGTGTTTAGTTCAGTCATTTGAACGTACAAAGCCTCTGCTTTAGAAGGAATAGTATAATAAATGCTAACGCAGGTACCCAACCAGTGAACTCTAAATCCCTTTGCATTGCCATCAGATAATTTATCTTGGTTTCATCACCTACAGAGCAAGATTGGCAGTAATTTTTTTATGAGGCACATTAAAATTCCTGAACACCAAGAGTTACACAAGGGCCATGTTATTTTCAGATGCAGGTGTGAATGGCTGTTCAGTAAATTTCAAGGTGTGTTTAATTTGGTCCTAGTAAGAGCATGGAGCATGGAGAGATTCTGTCACTTGTAGTCTAATATTTTTACTGCTACTTTTATCATTTTCCCAAAACCCTAAGGAAATTTACTTGAGTGAAGATTTTGGATTTCCTGTAAATATTTATGTTTCAGTCCACTGAGTTACATTTCTTTAAAGAGGAGTGTTTTTATATATCTTGGGATACAAGTTGAAAGTTTAGTTCTGGTGTTACATTTTCTAGCAAATGTGGAAAGGCATGTAAGTTTTTAGACCATGGAATCAAGGAAATAAGGAATATTATTAAGTCCACCCCGCTGTCTTCTGAAGGAACTAAATTGAAAATACTGAAGGCTTAATTTTATAGGATTCCACAGAAATGAGATAAAAATGCACTTAAAAATGTTAAGCTTTATAAAATATCTGAGACTACCTGGTTTATCCAGTGTGATCTAGGAATGTAGCATTCCAGTTTTCCAGCATGCTAAATTGTAAATAATAATGGAAACTATTTCTTTCCATTTTTGTTTGGTTTTGTTTTTTGAGATAGGGTCTCACTGTGTAGTTCAGGCTGCATTTGAGCACACTCTGTAGTCCAGGTTGGCCTCAAACTTACTGCAATCCTTCTGCCTCAGCCTCCCAAGTGCTGGGATTACAGGCACACTCTACAACAACCTGTTCTTTGCAGTCCTTAAAGTCAATATTACAATGCATTTGAAATAATTGCCATTGCTGGGAGTTGTCATTTTAAACTTTTTTTTTTTTTCATTTTTGAAGTGTCTTCCCATTCTTAAATTTTTTGAATTGGTGCATGTTTGTAGTACATTGTCTTTACATTCATCATGGGAAGTTGGTACATATGCATAACATTTCTCTATTCTTTTTTTAACCCTGATTCTTTCTCTCTTTCCCCTTCCCTATGTCTCCTAGACCCTTTCTCATTGATTTAAGATATTCACATATATATTGTGATACGCACATACCCATGTGTATAGCAGTACAATTAATAATAGCTAAATTTTGGAAGCAGCCCAAATGTCCATCAATAGATGATGTCGTAGCTATATGGAACAGAGTACTACTCTGCCATAAAAAGGATAAACCTGAGCCATTCTAGCCACATGAATGTGCTTTGACACCACGATGTTCAGTAAAGTAAATCTGACACACAAACTAAAGTGCTGCATTGTTTCTCTGATATGAAAACCTCAATATATAAATAAAAATAACGGTAAGAAATAGCAAGATAGACCTTTGGCAAATGGGAAGTGAACCAAAAGATGGAGGGGAAAGGAAGAAGGAGAGGGAGAGGAGATTTTAAAAGGGCAGGGAGCTTGTGAAGCATTGTGTACAGGCGCGTACCAGTGTCACACATGAAGGTGATTTTTCAACCAAGCTGTAAAACAGTGATACCTCAAAGTCTTCCCCAACAGGTCCAATTATCATGATTTTTGTTTTTCATTTTTGGTACCAGGGATCAAATTCATGACCTTGGGCTTGCCAGTGTGCCACTGAGCTATATATACCCCTGGCCCAACAGGCCCAATTATTATGTGACATCTTCTATCTCCTTATTGATTCTTTTTATCTCTCTTAACATCTGGTACTGCACATGTCCATACTGTCCCACTCTATTCTGCTATAGCTGAGAATATCAGGAAACCCGTTAGTTAAAGCTATGATAAAGCAAAAATCAATAGTCTGTGTAGAGGAGCTCCTTCTTTCATAACGCAAAGGCATGTCTGTGTTGTGGCTGTTGGTTTGCGTACCAAACTGGCCTCCTCATTCACTTGCAAGTTCAAAGACAGGTTTTAAATGTTTGAGTCTTCTAAGCTTCTTAAAGGAGAAGGGTAAAATTGCAAATATGCATGGATGAAAAGTAGGAAGGCAGAAACATAGTTCATTGTGCTCTGCATGTAACTAAGCAACTTAAAAAGGATGTTGTGAACTGGGTGCTTATGGGGGGTCATCTAAACCTTTATGGAGGTGCGCTCTACTTTTTGTATGTGTCTCCCTCTGAAGGTCAGGTGTTTGGTGGCCACAGTGGATGGTATCTGCATGGCCTTTCTTCTTTTCTTCTTCTTACCTTTGACCTGTTGATCTTTGTAATGAGCCCTCACTTTATGCTGTTTTGCATGTCACTCAAAGTCCATCAAAAATGGCTTTGCAGAGGTTTGGCAGTGACGTGAGCAGTGGGGCTGGGAGGAGCTCTGCTGTCGTCTAGAAGTTTATTTGCTCCTAGCATTCCAAACTGGACAGTGAGGATATGTTTTCCCACAGAAATGTAGCTTTAATTCTCTACACTAGTTTCCAACACATTTTTTATTTTAAAAGCTGGCTGTGGACTCGTTGGCCTGAGAGTGCAACTTCCCTGTGCAATATTTGAACTTCCAAAACCAAATTTACAAAGTAAAGTTTTGGGAAAGACTCTTCCTAAATGTAGTGCTGCATGGATTCGTTTCCAAGCCTTATTGAATTTTTTAAAAGAAATATTTAAAGAAAGTCTGTAAACCTCACTCCCATCCACTCATTCAACAAATATTCACTGAAGGTTTCCTGTGCTGGTTAGTCCCACTGTACTGGGCACCAGAAACATTAAAAGGACAAAGACCAGACTCTGACCTCGAGGTTATCTCATCTTCTAACCTCCCAGCCGCTAAATAAGTCTTGCTTCATCGCTGTCTGTCCACCTACCATCTGACACGCACACATAGCACAGGTCTGTTGCACAAGAAGTATAGCCCCATGGTTAATATTACCTATGATGCTGTTCTTGACTTTCTTTTCAATACATTTTACTTTGCAAGCTAGTACCATATATCAACAGTGTTCATCCTCCCTACCTACGCGTGATTACTCTGACAGTTTCTATACTACTTCATTTCCAAAGGCTGGTCATGACTCACTAGAAGGATTTCATAAACTGCAAACAAGTCACTAACTGACGTATGCAAACCACTGAACCTATCACATGACCATAGTTTTTCTAGTCCATGTCTCCGGGGCAGCTTAAGAAGCTCTGCTAGCCTGTGGCCACCTACCCTGCTGGGTATAGGGTCAGCCTGGAGGTTGAAGGAAGGTTTTTGTTTTTTATGGGAGCCAAAGGCTCTCAATTCTGGTCAGTCTTCTTCTGTAATCAGTGCTGTGATCTCCAGAAAGATACTTCAGTTTACCACAACACAATTATAAAGCAGAGTTGTGAATTGCCTGTTCTACCTGCATGGTGAACAAGGACACTCCCTATAATGACATGTATTAAAGTGTACAAAAATATGAAGTACCAAAGGAATGCACATTATCACCAAATAACCTTTTTCCCAATTAAAATCCACTATCAGAAGAGCAACTTGGGAAAACCATATGTTCTTAATAGAGCTAGGGTCCTGAAACAGACTTCAGTATGACGCAACTTCATGAGTGAAAATCTCAGTGACATTTGTTTGTGGTGTTGTAAAGGAGGTTTACATTTAAGAGGCTCAGCCCAGTCATCTTTACCCCTCTGCCCTGAAATGCTTTTTCTGGTTTTAAAAACAAAAAAGCAACTAGGTGGTCAATGGGTTTTAAGTCCAGAATCAATTTGTGAAGGAGCATGCTTTGCCTCATCTTATCTGCTAGATTTATAAACACTAATTTCCACTATTTTTAGAACCACTTTTTATTAAAAAGCAACTAACATCAAACAAAACTAACCAGTAAAAGAGATGGTTTTATTAAGAAAGGTTTAAGACAATAAACTTGTAGATCAAATGGGGCGCTTTCCTCCATTGACTTTTTACTTTTCCTCGCAGACATTGATTAGAATCAGTTGATTAGAATGAATGCTTTTTTCAAGTTCTGCTGATTTCCTTTTTAGTGCCTGGCTCCACACCCAAACATTTGCCCTACACAACAGTACTGCCTGCTCCCTTAGCTTCCTGTGTGTTCCCTGCACCTGTCTGTGACCGCCTGCTAGTTATGCCAGTCAGCTTTCTGTTACTGTGACAAAAAGCCTGAAGTAATCAACTTAGAAGGAGAAACGGTTTATTTTGGCTCGCAGATTCAGAGTGTTCAGGCTCTAGTTGCTTTGAGTACATCCATGGTAGAAGAAACCAATTCACCCCTTGGTAGCCAGAAATCAAAGAGAATGACAGGAAGAGGCTGGAGTCCCAGTAGCCCCTTGAGGGGCATATTCTTGATGTCTTAGCCATTTTTCTTCATTACTAAGACACAGGACCTGACACCCACAATTTAAGGAAGGAAAGTTTATTTTGGCTCAAGTTGGTGGAGATTTCAATCCATAATCTGTTGGCTCCAAAGCAAGGTAGCATGGCAGAGGGGCGATGCACAGGTGAAGCACCTCATGGCATGGCAGCAGAAAAGAGTTAAGGAAGGAGCTATAAGGCAGATAAGCTCTTCCAGACTGCCCCTCCCACCTCTCCCACCCAGGCCCCACCTCCCAGCCCCATCATCCAATCACCTCTCAGAAGTCCTATATGATAGTCTGAGTCTTCAGGGAACATTCCAGATAGGATTCGCAGCTAGCACCTGATGGTGTTAACTTCCTCCCTGGAGGCTCTTGCCTCTAGGAGACTCCTCCCTGCAGTGAGCCATGCTGGAGCCTGTGGATGTTGGATACCCTGTCCCTTACCAAGAGCTTCCCATACCTTTCCAGAGCCTGCAATTGACATAAAATATAGAGAAAATAAGGGAGCCTGCTCACTCCAAAGACAATAAACTTGCCAGTTTTGCTCTTTAAAGAGTAAGACATCGTTTACACAGTTCAGGAGTATCCCACAAAGGCCACAGCTCATCTGTATTCTTTGTATTTCCAGAGGAAAACACCTAAAAAGCATAAAATTAAGCAATTTTTAAAATCTAGCTTTTAGCTGATTTCTTGACCTTTGGAGCTAGTGTAGTTACCCCAGCTGTTTAATACATGGGAATGATATGCCTGAAAATTGAATCGAAGAAGACAATGTTCACACAGCCTTCCAGTGAATAAGTGGGGGTGAAGGGTCCTGAAAGCCCTGGGTTGTTCAAAAAGAGGGGTGGACCTCATGAGAACCCACCAGCTCTGCCCCCTGGAAGGCCACCTCCACAGTGTGACTGAGCAGAGTGTCAGTGCTGCAGCAGCACACACCTGGCACTCACGGAAAACTTGACAGAAGAGAAGCTGGGCCGGGTGTTCTGACTCACGTGCCTGTGTCAAGTCACACTAGTTACGAGCATGTGACCTTGAGCATCTTGCATCATTTCACCCTGCTTACTTTCTCCATCTGAAATGCAGACACTATGGGCCTTGCAGAGTTGCTGAGGGTTAAAAAGAAAAAATAGACAAAAAAGTGCATAACCCACAGCGGCTGCTTAATCAGGGTGGCTTTCCTCCCTGCTTCTCTCTGGCTGTCCCCTCCCCAGAGGGGAGTCATGCCAGAAGAAAGATGGCACTACTTCTTATGCCCAGAGTGGCTGAGGCTCAGGCAGAAGGCAGCAGGAACCAGTTTGTCCTGAATGTGACTTCATTAAAACAGTCTACTTTTCAGAAAATCGGGGCTTATCTCAGATTTTGGTTTCACTTACTACTGAAAATGAGAGTCCATACCGCTATATTTTGGCTAATTCTACTGTTACAGGACAATTGCTAAACACTGACTTTTGAGGCAAAATATACAATTGCTACATTCCAAAGTGACCTAACATAGGTATATTGGGAAGGAAATGTAGGGATTTGTTTGCCAGCAAGTAGCACCAGTCTAAGTGCTCTTGACAGGTGAGGTGAATCTGAACTTAGAATACTGACTTAAAATTCAGACAAGCTTGAGTTCATATCTCAGTGCCAACATCTTCTTAACAGTGTGCCCTTGAGCACGTGACTTAATCATGCTGAATTTCTCTGTTTATTCATCTGCAGAAGAAAATATATGTAAATGGTTAGCACAGGACCTAGTGTTTAGTAACTGCTCAGCAAGGAAGAGGGAGGTGATTACCAGTGACAGTATTAATGGCACGCACTGGATGCATAGGAGATGAGCCTGAGGGAGCTGCTAGGTACTCACAAAAGCACAAGTGGCCATGAAGAACTGAGTGTTTCTCAGGACTAACAAAGTACTGTCAACTGGGTGACTTGAGACAACAGAAACTAACTGTCCCATGATTCTGGAGGCTAAAAATCTGAAATCAAAGTGTCAGCAGGACATGCTTCCTCTGACACTTACAGAGGAAGAATCTTTCTTAGCTTTTTTTAGCTTCTGGGAGCCCCGTGTGTCCCTTGGCTTATGGCGGTGTGACTTACTGCTTCCATAGTTTCACATGCCCTTGTCCCTGTGTCTCTTTTCCTCTGTGCACATCTGTGTTTGCTTCCAAAAGCCATTAGTCATACTACCCCAATGACTTCATCTCAACTCGATTACCTCTGCAGAGACCTTTTTCCTAAATAAGGTTACACCCTGAGATACTGAGGGTTAGGATTTCGGCATATTTTGTAGGGGACAAAATTGAGCATTGGAATTCACAAATGAGGATACAGACTTGCTAGAATTAAATTCAGATCAACAAATATGGTCATTATCTCCCATATTTTAAAGTGTGCTGAGGTCTCCACAAACGGGTCAAACCTCCTTCGTCCTGAAGAGGCCTACTATGAAAATTGCATCCTCACTGTGGTTGACTTTCTGAGAAGTGATTACTCCCTGACCACGAAAGGGCACGGACAGACTTTGCTTTTCACCTCACTGAGTAAAGGGCACTCAGGAGGTCTGTACCATCTCTTTGTCCCAAAGGAAACAACTTTGTAGCCATACATTGAAATATCCTTGGTATATCTATATCTTATTACCATAAGAAATAATCTTCGCTTCTCCTCCTGTCCCTGTTTAAATGTCTGACTTTGCTCAGATATTCAGTTTGGTCTAGGGAAATATTATGAGTCTATCTCTCCTGGATCTCCAGGTTGATGAGCTGGGAGGGAGACCATGTACATCATCCCCTACCCTCAAGGAATGGAGTGTCTTGGTGATCTAGGTGACCTTGAAGACCTATGCAGGCTCCAAGTTTATGGACCTGGCTCACAGCTGCAGGTAAATTAACAAAGATACCCAGAGGACAAAAAGAACACAGTGAAAGTAAAAATTGAGCATAGGCAAAGATAAATTTACAAGTTGCAATAGAAGGCATCTCAAGAAGTCAGGCTGCTGGTTCAATGTAATGAACTGTACATAAATAGTTTTAGAAGGTGCTAGAAATTATTGTGAAATGTTTTATGAACAAAGTCCCTAAATCAAGTGGTGTGTTAGGTTCCTAGGGCTGTCTTAACTAAGTACCACACACTGAGTGCCTTAAAATAACAGCCAAGTCATCTTTCAATAGGTAAGTGGATAAATGTCCTTCAGTGGGTGAGCAATAAGTTAGCTGCAATACAACCAGACAATGGAATATTATTCAGCCCTGAAAAGACATGGGCTGTCAAGTCATAAAAAGACATAGAGGAGACATTAATGCATACTAAGCAAAAGAAGCCAATCTGAAAAGACTACATGATATATGATTCCAACTATGTGATGTTCTGGAAAAGGCAAAAGTATGGAGACAGTAAAAAGATCAATGGTCACCAAGGGTTGCAGGAGGGAGGAAGAGAGGGAGAGAGTTTTGGGGATGATAGAAGGACCGTATAGGTGCTCTAATTATAGATGCACGCCACTGCAAATTCATATAACAGCCAAGTGTAGACCTCTATGCAAACTGGTGGGTCTGGGTGATCACAGAGTCCTTGGAGGCTCATTCGGTTAATGAATGAACAGCTCTGGCAAGGATGTCCACGCAGGGAGGTGTGAGCCTTTGGGGGTGGAGAGATATGAGAAATCTCTGGGCCTTCTCAGTTTTGTTTGGGACCTACAACTGTTACAAATGTTACAGTTTTACAAAAGTTAAATCTTTAAACAAATCACAGGCTGGGTTGCTTCCCCTGAGGGCTATGAGGGAGATGTGCCAGGCTTCTCCCTGGCTTTGGTGATTTGCAGGCAATGTCCAGGGTTCCTTGGCCTGCGGGTACCTCGTTCCACTGTCCTCACACACTGCTGTCCTCTTGTCCCGCTACACACAGTTTGCCTTCTGCAAGTCTGACTGTCTCAGTTCAAATATCCCCTGTGACAAGGACATTCCGTCTTCAGAGATTAGAACCCAGGCTTATGACTTCATTTTAGGACCCTCTTCCCAAATGAAGTCACCTTCTGAAGGACCAGGGGTGTAGTTGTCAACCTGCTGGGGGTTTTTCGGAGGACACAAGGCATGATACATACTGAAAGATTTTAAACCTTTAAGTGATATTTTTGTTTAATTCATAAGCAATTAGTGGGGTAATGACTTGAAATGCCAGCTGCCTGAAGAGCATGGGACAATGGTGACAGCTGTGCCCTACCCTGACAAGCCATTCCAGTGGGAATCACAACCAAATGTCTCACGTTCTGACCCATCGACCTGGGCGAGGGCTGAGTGCTAAGCTGGCCTCAAAGCAGAGCAGAGAGAGGCTCGTCCCCTCCCGTGGGGACGCCTGCCTTGTCTGGATGGGAAGATAACGCTGTCCAGACATAGAGTCCATCTGCATGGTGATGAGAAGTGACACGGATTAAGAAAGAGATACAGAAACCAAGAGATGAAAAATAGTCCATTTTATGGACGTTTTTAGCCACCAGTATCTTCATCCATCATCTACCTCCCAAAAAAGAAAGAATGAAATCAACAAAGGGGCGAAAAACAAGAAATAAGAAATTTCACCCACACTTACTCTGCATTTTGCAGTCTTTTTATGGTTTTAAGATAATCTGTGAAAAAGAATTGGAAAGTCTTCCTGGCCAGTTCCCCCATCTTGTTTGGAAGCAAAAGCATACCCTGAAAGATAGGTAAACACTGGACCTATTTCCCAGAAAAGGGTGATACGATTGATAATGCTGATAACAAAATCATAAAAACGGTTAACATTCACATCGGGCTCACTGCGTGCCAAGCACCAGGTTAAATACTTCACAAATATTAGTTCCGTTCATCCCCGACCACACTTGGAGTGAAGCGCTGTTATCTCAGTTTACAGACGAGGAAAATGAGGCAAGAGAGATTAACTCACTGTCCACTTCCTGCCTCGGAATGTGTGATGATGGGCTCCTGGTGGCTCTCCTGCCGACCATGAATGTGGGTTTCCTCTGTGTGTGTTCCCAAAGCTCTAGCCTCTGGACTTTGAGTGGGTGAGTCTGGCAGTGACTGTGCTATTACATCAGATCCTGCCTGATGAGCAAGCTTCTCCAGGAGGACAGGGCTCGAGGGAATGGACGAAAGGGATCCAGAAAAAGTGTTTAGCTTCCGTGACCCTTTACCTTTACCAGGTGCTAAATACCACCTCCTGGCCCCTAGAAAGAGGTCATGAGTTTACCTCTTTTACCAGGAGAAGAACAGGGTTCCAACAAAGCTAGCAACTCCTCTAATCGCATTGTTATCAATATGGTATTCCAGTGAAAAGAAAATAAATTCTATGATTTTGAACTTCTCTATAGCTTATTTTCTAAGCTGCCTGCCCTGCCAAAGTCAGAGAACAAATACCTGGAAAGCAATGAGTGAGCTGTGTTATATACAGCTTTCTTTCTTTCTTATAAAGAAAGAAAAACGAATTATAGCCCTGGGTTCAGATGTGATAGATCTTAGAACTAAGACTGCCCAGACTTTGGGACCAGTCAGGTGGTAACTAAAATGCTATCTTTGCAGTCTTGTGCAAGACTGACTTTTCTGGGTTTGGTTTATTCATCTAGACCGAATAGAAGAATAAGAACAGTCAGGTCTGTTCAGTGTGACTGTAAGGACAGGGTGAGATGCACCTCCTAGAACCCAGTCAGTACTGCACAGCTAGGTGTCACCGTTAAATAAGTTTCCCCATCCTTTAAACCATTTATTTGATTCACTCACTTGAAGTCAAGGTTGACGAGTGTTGGGCATCCTTTGTTAAAAGTCATCAGTGTTACTGTTTATTTTTTGGCTGTTATATTTGGCTTTTCAGCCCTAGAAATGGCAAATCTACAACTTCAAGTAACAGAATTTAGCAGTGATTGTTCATCAGTACCTCTCTTTCCCAGGAAATAAGACTTAGCTAGAAAACAATTAGCTCTGAAAACTGGAGATCAAAGGTGCCAGGCCCATCAGCCCATCTCTGGCATTTTTCATCTGGCATTTTTCATCTCTAGTTTTCAAGGATATTTTCTAACTAAGTCTTATGTTGGGGAAAACAGTAGCAGCAGCCCACACTGAGGAGGGTGAGGTGATTCCTGGAGTCTCCTATCATTTCTCAAATGCCCAGATACCTTTTGTTAGACGTCCCTAAGGGAACATGAGGACTCAGATGCTTTCTGATATACTTCAGATCTTCTTTGTTGAGCAGAGCACAAACTTTGACATCTTGGAGACAGAGCACAAACTTTGACATCTTGGAGACAGAAATGACAGTGATGTCCTGGCTCAGAGTACAGCTCAGCCAGGCTCTCTGAGCCTATTTCCTCTACTGTGAAACAGAAATGGAAATAATATCCTTCTCACCAACAGTGTGAAGATCAAGTTAGATCCTGTGTGTGATGAAAGTGCTTTTGTAAAAGAGCTGCAATCTATTAGTGTTTCAATTCATCTGAGTGCAGGAGGTGGCTCCCGAAACAGTTTAGCCACCAGATATAGTGAGATTAACAGGACAACCCCAGTGACACAGATCATAACTGGCAGATGACTCATTTTGACTTGGAAGTTCTTCTTGTTGTACCAATAACGTGTAGGAAAAACTCCGGCTTGAATGGGAGCCCATTGTGAGAGGAGGAGGCAAATGTAAGCCAGGACCAGGGTTGAAGCATAGAGAAGGCAGCCCTGAACACAAGTAGGAAAGACAGAAAACCAAACCGAGCTTTCATTTTGCTCTAGGTTAAAAAAGAAAACAAGTTACACTCCAAGGTGCGAGTGCGTGTCCTAGATCTTAGAACTAAGACCACTAAAGGACACCAACACCCCAGCCCTTCTTGAAAGGGAAGATTAGATATTCACAGATTGTGTATTCAACTCCCTAGGAGCATTCAAGCTACTGTTTCCTTAACTGCATTTCTAAATTTCAAAAACACCTTGTTTTTTGGTTGTGTGTGTGTGTGTGTGTGTGTGTGTGTGTGTGTGTGTGTTTGAGACAGGTTCTTGCTGTGTAGTTCAGGGTGGCCTTGAACTCATGTAGCCCAGGCTGGCCTCGAACTTGCAGTGATCCTCCTGCCTCAGTCGCCCAAATGCTGGGATTACAGGCATGCACCACCACACCCGGCAAAAACACCCTTTCTAAAAATGCATTTTTATGAAAAATTTAAGATTTTGGTTTTTGGGGGGTTTGGCCTTTTAAAAAAAATTTTTTGGGGGGGTTTTGTTTTCCAAAACCGTAATTGTAGCCTACCCGAAACGGATTCTCCTCCATATAGTGAGGATTTAATTTTCCCAGCCACCCCGCCCCCCACCCCGAGTCCCTTCCCCTCTCTTCCCTGTGATGAAATGCACACATCGTAGAAGCCACTCCTGGGCTCTCAGATGGGAGCAGCTGGCCTCTACCAGTACCCTAATAAGGGAATAAACGCGCTCCCGTGGGCGAGGTGGAGGGGAGTCGGGCAGATGATATTTTTGCTGATTGAGGAGGATAAGGTATGGCTTGGCAGGTACTTTGCTGGTTTGGCTAACTCCTGACCTGGCTTCTTCTCTCTTCAGAGTTCAAGCTCTATAAAACAGACTTAAAAAGTGTTTTTTTTTTTTTTTTTTTTTTTTTCACAGCTCTTTAGCTGAGCTTTGACGATATCATCCTGACATGGTTTGTCCATGATTGGAAAAGACAGGAATTGTGGGTAGATGATGTTTTCAGCATTCGAGGAATTAAGGTTACAGATCAAATCCTCTCTGTCACTGGGTGATGAAGGTGGCATATACTCAAGTCCAATTTGGTCATGAAGAGCATAAGGAATAGACTTCTGGGTGTATTTAAGCAATGCTTCATAACTTTTAGGAATTTATTTGCCACCCTTTTAGAAAAAGATAAAAGGCACCAAATGCCTAGCATTGGGGTCCTAAGAACAAGTGAGCCATGTGTTCTCCCTACCATGAATGCTGGCTGTGGCTTCTCTCGAGCTTGTTTGCTCAATGACCATGCTGGCCTTTTACCATAACTGCCTTTGGCCCTGACTGTTCTAAGTCACTCCTTATGAATCAGTGTTCTCAACCTGGCTGCAGACTGGACACGTGTGGGGAACAGCCTGGTTCTTATTCCCAGCAGTTTTGATTTAACTGGTCTGGGACACAGCACAGACATTGCCAGGGTGTTTAAAACCTCCCTGAGGTAACTTTAATGCACAGCCAAAATTAATAACCTCGAGACCCGCTACTCTGCATACTGTATTGTATCATCCACCTGCCTAAAGCGCCAAGCTCTTGTACTTCCTGACATTTTGAAACCTTTAAAGAAAGTACAATCAATATATAAACAAGTTAGACAGGTTTCTTCTCAGCTTGGTAGATTGAGTCCAGTTGTTTAAAATCCCAACAGTAAGAGAATTGTGCTTTCAACCAGAATCACATGGGTACTGTTTAAATGTTATTTCCCGTGCATGTAAGGAGTGAAATACTCTGCCAAGCAGTGGAAAATAGCATATCCATTTCAAAGTCATAAGCAAATAAAGCTGTATTTTTAATATTTTCTGTGTCTCTGCAAGTTATTCGTCACTTCATATTAAATGTAGTGAATAAACGACTCTCCATTTGCTTGTCTTTTTCAGTAATAAGCCAACTAAACATCCTGATATTATAAAATTGCTGTATCTAGGATAAGATAATATAACCCAGGAACTGAAACAAAATTGCAAGGTCACTCATCTTTAAATTAGTAGTAAGTTCAAAGTATAATACCAACATAGGTTGGAGCTTTGAATTTGGAATAATCATGGATTAGTCAGATATCTAGAAAAACTAATTCCTCTGGACTTTCTTACTGAATATGAATATTACATTATTAAGGAAGAGGGTCATTGGGAAATTCAGGAAAGCAGGCTACACTTGAAAATTATCCCCAGAACATGGACAGCCAGGCACAGAGACATTAGCCAGCAAGAACATGCTGAATAAGAGAAGAAAAGGCAGAGGAAAAAGCCCAATGAAAGACACAAAGAAAATTACAAAACAAATGGTGGCAGAGAATGTCAAAGAGGAAGGTGTAGCTAGGGTGAAAGCTCTCTGTGAGGTCAAATAAGATGGTATGAACAGTGCTCTCCCCTTTACCTGTGGTTGTCTTTCAACCTGATTTCAATTACCATGATCACCCTTGGCCCAAAAATGTTAAATGGAAAATTTCAGACACTCACAAGAAATGAAAAATGTTTTCTTGAAGCTTGTAAACGAGTCCAGAGCAAGGAAAAGTGTGAACACACAACTCTTGCCAGTGACCAGTTGGACTAAAACAGACACAGGCTGAAATCTGTGACTACTAATCTTGAGTAGTCTACAAATCATTATGTGACCCTGAAAACATTTACAATGTTTCCAAACTTTTTTCTTTATCTGCACATATGGATATTTTAAAGAATTTTCTAAGCGGGTCTGAGGAAGGAAAAGGGAATTGAAAACGTTTTTCCAATAGAATAGGTACAAGGTGTGACAGAAGCATATAGTGAATGTTTAATTTTAAAAATTATTACAGTAAAAGACATATTGTGGTTAATGACCCACGAGTACCCACCCACTTGCTTTGAACACACTTATCCCATAATTCTTACTACTTTCAGAAACACTTCGGGAAGTCTTCTTTCGTAAGTGTCTTTAGCTGCAGTATTGTAGCTCCTTCAATGTCCTGAATTAATTCAGACCGTTCACCTTTCATGGTTATTTTTGACTTTGAGAAGGAGCCAGAAGTCATACAGTGTCATATTTGGTGAATAAAGTAGATGTGGACACACAGTGATATTTTTATTTGACAGAAATTTCTGTAAATGTTTTGAATCTATTCAGAACATCGAGGCAGCCACAAAAAGATGCTCTTCAAAAAGTGACCTTCAGAACTGCTTCAGAAAGTGGCAAGAAGGGTGAGATAAGTTCCACACAAGGGGAAATATTTGGAAGGAAACAGTGTATCTTTTTAAGATTGTATTTAACGATTCATTGTATTTTATTGTACCTCATAAATGGTTCATAAATGTTAAATAACTTTCATACAGTATATTCTTATAATTGTTCTAATTAGTTATTAACTATTATTGCTTAAAATTTACGGGGCCCAATTTGTAAATTGAACTTTGTCATAGGGAAACAGTATGGTTTGGTGTTCCCTGTAGTTTCTGGTATCCACATTCTGTGCCCTACTTGTGGAGAGGACTACTGCATAAAGGACCACTGCACACTCCACAGTATAGATCCAGAGAGCACACACCTGTAATACGACGTCATTTTGGAGCTACAGGTACTCACACCTGGATTAAAACTACCACACATGATGTTCTGAGATGTTTAACAACTAAACTGAACTGTCCGTTTGACATTTTTTGACATGATCAAATAAGCAAGTGGTGAAGTCTTGAACTAATCAAAATCCCTCCCCTTCCTCAAGTAAGCTTAGGTCACGAAGTAGGTTAAACTAATGCAAAAACCTAACTCCGAAGTTAAATGTAAAAGTGACCAGACAGCTCAGCATACAGTAAAATTAGTTACTGTGAGCTATTTTAATGCTGAATTATAGAACCAGTGTGGGCTGGAGTACATAAAAATATTTCTAAAGGATTGGATAATCAAAGGTACTTAGTTTACCTACTTGAGATGAATTAGTTTTGCTTTCTACAAGCATCTCAAAAAGGCAAAGGCGACACTAGTCTTGATAGTAAGAAATGACAGAGACAGAATATAGAGAAATAAAGGAAATTTACAAAGGAAGATGAGAGAGGAGGAATCACAGGAGGGAAAAGGCAGGCCCTAGAGCTGTAGGAAAACAGACAGCTGCTTTGCTCCCGAGCTGAGCTAAGGCCAGATGATAAAAGAGACAGGCCAACTGCATACACACACACACAGAAACAGAGTGGCACACGTGTACATACACGCACTTGCATTCTTGAAATCAGAGTCCACAATCTGATTGGAAGATACCGCACCTGTTGAATCACTTTGCCTTTAGTCCCTGATTATTGCCTAGATTCAAAAGCCAGTGTCTTTTCTGTCCATAACCATTTGGTTCTTAACATGAGTAATCGTAAAATACAATGAATGTTTTAATTTAAAAATATTTATTACGATAGAAAGACACTGCCATCAGTTCCACTCAGCATACTCCGTCTCAGTTCAAACACACACTCATTCTATAGTTCACGCCACTTTCCAAAGCATTACTGGGATCCTCTTTCATGAGCATCGTTCTAAATATGATCAAAACTCAGTGAATGCTGATGCCCGGAGACACCCAATGGAAAGGCAGACGGGGCTCATAAAAACATTACAGTGTGTCCTCCCCCACTCATTCATCAGATCTGGTGCTATGCGACTTCTATCTCCTCCCCAAAGTCAAAATAATCATGTAAAAGTAAATGTTTAGAATCAGTTCAGGACATGGAGGCAGCCATGACAGCACAGCTAAAGACACTCAGGAAAGAAGACTCCAGAAGTGCTGCAGAAAGCGGCAAGAATGATGCAATAAATGTTTTCAAAGCAAGGAGGAGTGTTTTGGGAGGGATAATGGCAATGTGTCTTTTACTCTCATAGTTTTTAACTTACAAGTTTCGCTGTATTTTTCAATCATGTCTTATAACTGCCACATAATGCCATCTACAGAGCAAAGTAGTATAAAAAATAGTTTATGGGGGCTGGGGATTTAGCTCAGTGGCATAAGCGCCTGCCTGGCAAGTGCTGGGTCATGAGTTCGATCCCTGATACCAAAAAAAAAAAAAAAGAAAAGAAAAGAAAAAAGAAATATATTTATAAACTATCCATTACAATTTTTGTGTTTTAGACCAGTGAGCAAAATGTACCAAGTACTTAGGCAAAATTCATGGCCAGTCAGGCATCAGTGTGTACTAAAAGGAAGAAGGAATTAGCATTCAGTCTTCTGGCCCCAGTACAATGTGAAAATGAAAAGATAAAAACCTGAGATACATGCTGGGGGCCACAGTTTGAAATAAATGGGTTTGGAGGCAAGGAACTGAGAGGAATTTCAAGTGAAGCACTGAGATTCTGTCTCCTGTATTTTTTTCTACTACTTTTTCTGTCTCCACACCTCACTTTAAAACTGCAACTATCACTCCTAAGTTGCTTAAATGTGTTTCTGTTCCAGCTCTTCCCAATAATGAAATTGGCCCGAGACAGCGTTCTCGCCCCGATGAAATGGTGCACATTCGGGGGGTTAGTTACCCTCCAAAGGTGCTGTTGCTTGGTGTTTCCATGCCACTTGCCTTTCTTGAATGTGGTTACTAAAATGACTCATTCCATTAAATATATACTGTATGCACAGCGCCCCAGGACAGGGGCTAAAAGTGTATTAAACATGCCCCATGCTTTCAAAAAACATGATAGAACAACAGCAAAAAAAGCAATATGTGAAAAATACCTGGAACAATCAGAGATTTCACATTAGAAAACAAGCCCCATTTGATCCAGGATTGAAGACGGTGGCATCTGAGCCACCTTGAGGGATGATAAGATGACTGTGAGAGAGGGTGGGGAAGAGGCCAAAGCTTCCCAAGTAGAAGCAAGATCAAAGAAACCAAGTAAGGGCTGGGGATTTACTTCAGCGGTTTAAGTGCCCACTTGGCAACCGCAAGGTCATGAGTTCAATCCCCAGCACACGCACACACACACACACACACACACACACACATGCACAAAAGCCTCTTCCATCTACCTGCCTGCCAAATGGAGTGAGAGTGGGCACATAACTGCTTTTCTTTTTTAAAAATCAGCTTTACTGAGATTAATTCATATACCATGAAGTTCATCCAATCATGAGGTTCTAAGTGTGTTCACAGAGGTGTGCAGCCATCACCACCATCAATTTTAAAATATTTTCATCTTCAGATAAAACATGTTTGGCAGAGAAATCATTTGGAAAAGTCCTTGTCATGTGATTTTGTTGTTGAAAAAGATGTAAACATGTAACCTAAGAAGACCATAATTCTTGACATTTCATGTTGTGTAACCTTTTAAATCTATTTTTAAAACTACCAAGTGAAGCATTTTAGTAGATTTTAAGGCAATTATTAACAACAACAACAAGAAAAAGCTTTTGTGTACTTTTGAATGAGCAACTGATTGACATAAATTTCCTGGGCAGATTGCAACATGGTTGGTGGGAATATTTAATGTTAGCATTATGGTTGAACATGCCACACCAATGATTTATTCCTTCCATTTGTACACGCATATCTCTTAGGGACTTTGTAAAAAATTACTTAACCCCAAAATAAGCTGCACATAGAGCCAGACTTTCAGATTGCTAATCATAAGATATTAAACCAAGAGTTTTCTAAAATAGGTTTCATGAAAAAAAAAATACAGGCTGGGGGTTTAGCTCAGGGGCACAAGCACCTGTCTGGCAAACATGAGGTTATGAGTTCGATCCCTGGTACCAAAAAAAAAAAAAAATATATATATATATATATATATATATATATATATATATATATATATTATGGACACTGATAAATTATTAACCATAGGTTTGTTTCACTGTCATTCCATCCTTTTAAATTTCTGTTTGCATTTTATAATATGTATAAACATTTATTTTTTTAAATTCTATTTAAAGAGAAAAAAAGCAAAATAGAAAAAGGGGAAGAAACAATACAGAATTTCAAAAAAATAAGCAGTAAGAAATCACTAGCTGATAAATTACACATTGTCTTCTTAGATATAGTTGTTCAAGTTACAAAATTAAAGCACACAAAGTGGACCTTCAAACAGTGAGGTTGCAAACAATTCTGCTCAATGATCCAACAATAACTTAGCAACATGGTTATCAGTCCTACACACTTAAACATACATGCAGTTATATCCTTTAGAGTGCTTTCTTTTGCTCCTTTTGCTTTTTAAGTCTATTATCTGTTTAGGGATATCATGTTTCAGCTTGCTCAGTACCTTACTGATCTCGTTTGTTGTTGCTATTTACTATTTATTTATTTACTTATTTATTTTTAAAGTAGTAAAATACCACAGAACAAGATGGAACAAAGCCAATTGAGACAGTGAAGTGAAACTGGTACAGAACTTCACAGCAGGTTACCGGGATAACAGTAGTAGGTTCCATATTGTATCTTGTTTTCTTCACAATAGTTGTTCTTTCAAACAGGTATAGTAAAATCAAAGAAAATACAGACCATTATAGAACCCATCAAAACAGAATATTGAATAGAGCAATACCATTAATCAGAACAAAGTAAAACAGTGATAAAAAATATTTACCTTCAAAGAGATGGTAGAAGGAAATCCCCCTTATTTGCTATATTGCATATAGTCAACCTCGCAAGAGATGCTCAGATATCTGGCTCCCATGTGCTAACGCGGTGGGAGTGGGGGTGGGGTGGATGTTTGAATCTCAGCCTGTGTGCCCTCAGGAGACGCTGATGGTTCTTGCCCTGGAGCCACAGCCACTTACCAGGCCAAGCTGGTTGCTTGGCCTCCCAGCGCCCTAAGTTCCAACATGAGGTGGAGCTCAGGCTGATGGTTCTCACCCATCATAGGTGCACCACCATAGGGTGGCCGCCAATATGTGTAAACATTTAAATAGCACTATGTATATATAATTGATAAAGATACATCTATCAATAGGTATATTTGTACATATGGATGTTAGTGGTATATGCTCCATTTTTAAAGTGATCAGAGCACACTATTAAAAACTGTTTTAAAACCATTGGCTTAGATCAGACCACTGTGGAGTTTTTCATAAATGGCCCAATTTGTGTGCTGTGCAAGTGCTCTCATAATTGCTTAGCTTTCACATTGCAGTAGAAAACCACAAACAATATGAAAATGATTGCATCCCGGGGCAATTTTATTTACACAAACGTGGCAGGCTGCTGGTCTCTGCCTGAGATGACAGAGGTTCTTTGTTGGTTTGCTCAACACCCTAAGAAAGCACTGGATCTAGGGAAGAGAACGGTACTGGGTCTGGGGAAGACTAGAGACATGACCAGTCTTCGTTTTGTGACGCTTGACCTCTCAGATCCCAGGCTACCGTGGATCCAATATGGAGTTTGAGTGCAGTAGCATCTCTGAAATGGCTTCTACTTGTGTTACTCTATGAGCCTGTGATCTTCTCACAGCAGTGGATCTCACTTGGGGTCAGATTTAAAAGCAGAGGTTGAAACTGGTTTAACTGGGTGTGTGCAAAATAAGTGCAGGAGAGTAGAGGAGGCAGCAGCAAGAATAAAAAGATCCAGGATCCCATTCTGAAAGATGAAAGTCCTGAACTTATGGCTGCCGAGGAATCCTCCACAGTGCTACTGTTCTACGTGACTGCAGGATTTGTAGGACTGAAGTCTCTTCTTGCAGCTAGGATTTATGAAGCCCTTGATACTGGGTAGCTGGCCCTAATTTCTTTTCTTTCTTAAGGAAAGCTGCAGAGTGAGATGAAACATCTGCAGTAGAGTTGGGAACTAGAAAATCCTCCGTTTCTGCTGCCCTCTAGGCCTCCTTTTCACAGGACCATGGCTTTGGGAGAGCATCTGTTCTTAAGTTTTATAAAATGATTGGTCTGCTCTTCCCTGTTGTGAGCAGCTATGTTTCTGTTTGCACCGGGCCCAATGAGAGCTCCGTGAATGCTCTTCCTGCCTCTAAGCCCAGCCAGACTGAATTGTTTGCTCTTCTGAGTCCATGTTTCCTGACTGTACAGTCTTGCCATTTGAGCCATGTATGGAGATCAGGCCTCTTGCCCTCTCTAGTCTCAAATCCTGCATCCTAAAAGGACAACCTTACATGCCTCTTTCTACATGAAGCCTTCTCTGATCCCTTAGCTAGTTTTCTTCTTTCTTTAAACTTTAAACTGCATCATCTGAAAGTCTCCTGTAATTTTGATCACAGTTGTATCCTTACACAGGTTTTGGCTTCCCTGCCAGCTTATAAGCTCTTTGCCTGGGATTTATTCATTTTGGCTTCTGCCTCAGTGGCTTGAACGGAGCGAACACCATCAGTATCTGTTGAATGGGTGCACTGATGACAGCTCCTTTGATGTCAGTTGCTTGTGAGAGTACCAAGTTATCCAGGGCTCTGTGCAGTCTTCTGTCCCTCCTAGGGCTCACAGCATGAGGTCCCACCTGAGCTAAATAAACCACCCTTTTCCCAAGATGAGGTTCCACATGGATAAGTGGCTTGGTCTGAGACAGAAATGTACACAAGATTAGAAACCCTACCCTGTAACTTTGCATCTGTACCAAGAAAATATGTTAAAGTCAGTCATCTGCATGCTGAAATAATACCTCCTCTATCAGGTAACAGTTTTAAAGGATTCACAATTGCATTAGGGTCCAGTCAGAAGAGAGCAGAAGCCTTCTCTGATAGTCGGTTGTTGGACAGAAACATGCTGATCCAGGGTGGATAAAATCCACATCAAATCCTATAAATGTTGTCCAGGAATGTCTCTCTGATACCTATGCTTGCCTCTCAGAAACCTAGTTTTCTGAGTCTAAAGCTTTTGGTGATTTCTAATTCAATCAGCATGCATGTGAATGATTGGTTATTTAATCATACTTCATCTGTTAAAACATTTACATTTTATAGGGATCCCCTATTTACTTTATTTTTGTTTTTAAACATGGAGGCAGGCTTGATTTGACTTAGTTTGGCCATGCCAGCTTTTTACCACATTATAGTGGGCATCTGCTTTTCTCCCTCTTCCTTGAGCAGACCCTGTCTTAGGTAAGATTTCCCCTGGCAGAACGCAGACCCCTTAAGAACAGAGCAGACTCCTTGACTTGCTTTCCTAGCAGTAGGGAAGCTGGACCCTGGAGCAGTGGTTGGCTACCAAGTCCTATGCAAGAATCAGCGTTCTTTCCAAAGGCCCAAACACGCAGCATGTCCCTTCATTTTCCATTTCTTGTCTCCATTCAAAGTCTGTCCTTCACTCATAAACAAAGCTGTACAGTTCCAGCACGTGGAGGGTAGACAGTGGACGCTAGGTGAGCTCCTGTAATACCTGCGGAGTCAGAGCCCTCCAAATGTGCTTTCTTGTTAGCGACACATTCGCTTCCTCCCCAGCAGTGCTGGAAACAACGCCCCAGTGTGGCATCTATCATTCTGTTAGAGCTTTTTGTCTCTGAAGAAGAGATCAAGGCCTCAGAGAGGGGGGAAAAGACAGAGGAGGCGGTGCCACCCGAATAGAGGAAACTGGGAAGGAGGAAATGAATAGTAAATCTTTTTCCAATTAAGAAAAATGAGAGTGGAAGCAGAAAAGCTCCAGAGGGCACTTTTCAGGGAGGGAAGGATCATAAAAGCCTGTTACAAAAATCCATTACCCATAAATTTCCCCACATTTAAGCACTGCCTGACTGGAGAGGATGCTGAGAATTCACTCAGCTGACACAGGATATGGGACTTGAGTTGGCAGTTTCCACAGGCTGTGCGCTGTTTCCGTCAGCATGGTTGCAAGACCACTTTCCCTTATGGGGATTCCCTCTAATTAGTCACAGGTTTATAATCTCCACCTACCTACATCTTGTTTTCATTTTTCAGTTACTTTCTTCTGTCAGATGTTTACCAGTGTGATAGTGGTATCATAATTTGAAGCTCAACAATGTGATATTATGGACTTTTATCCTAATATCACATGATTATTTCAAATTTGGGTCTAAGACTGAAGTTTTATTTTATTTTATTGAAACAGAGTCTTCCTAAATTGCTCAGTTGCCCAGGCTGGGCTCAAACTTGCCATTCGCCTATCTCAGCCTCCTGGAGTGCTGGGAATACAGGAACTGCACTGGCCCCATCTTAAAATTGAAGATTTTAGGTCACTGTAAGTGTAAAATATCCACAAGTTTGTAATCTTGACATTTGAGGATGAGAATGGAAATACCTGTTTCTAGGAGGTTGTGTTTGCTCGTCAGATACAGTCGCACCTGAGTCAGCTGGTGGAATGTGTGACTCTCCTGACACCCTTCTCTAGAGGAGCAAGTGTTGGTCAGTTGAGTGTCCAGCTCTGGACCTGTTAGCAAGAGGAAAGAGCTGGCAAAACAGGGCTGCCACTCTTTGACACTTGGTTCTAAATAGTTTTCTCATGTTTTACTTTTAAAAAATTGACTGAACCAAACGTTTATGGTTCACATATTGTGTATATTAAAGCAAAATTGTTCTTTAGTAGATATGGTAGCCATAGAATGTTCCCAATTAGATTTTACTGCTGTTTGACAATATTTTTTTAAAACCTAAGATCATTAAAATTCATGTTTTCATATTGAATGCATTCACATATATTTGAAATGTTTATTCTGTGTTTAAGATTCTCATTAGACACTGAATCCTAGGTTAGGAATGTAGAGAAGACAATAATTATGAAAACAGAAGTAGTAAGTGGGCTTATTAGCTACATTTATACCAGCTGAATCTTAACTAAAACAGAAATTGAGAAAGGAGTTTGGGTAATTTTACCTTACTTAGCTTCCTGGCCTCTTTAATATATCTCTTCTTCCAATAAATTTATTTCAACCTAAATTTCACTAAACTAACCAAATGAACAGCAATATACATCTTCTCCACCATCACTCTTTCTAAACCTATTCTTTAAAAATGTGCTTACCTGGAATTCCAGCATTCAAAAAGCTAAGGCAGGAGGACTGCCCCAAGTTCAAGGCCTACCCAGGCTACATAGTGAGTTAGCTGAAGACCAGACTGAACTACATAGTAAGCTCCTGTCTCAGGTAGATAGATAGATAGATAGATAGATAGATAGATAGATAGATATAATAGATAGATATTAAAAAGTGGATATTTGTAGCTTAATGCTTTTAATACAGTGGGATATAAAAGATGGTACAAATTGTATCCCATTTGTGACAAACTGAATAAAGAAAAAGAAATATAAGAAGGATAGAGATATAGTTCAGTGATTGGATAGTTGTTTAGACTGTGTAAGATCCTGGGTCTGACTTCCAGCACTACACACAAAACAAATCAAAAAGAAATATGAGAAAATTTGTAATAAGGAATTAAATCTAAAATGTCTTAATTTTATATCTACTGAATAGCACAGACCATTTATGGACCTTTTGAAAAATGTTACCAGTTGAAAAAGAAGTTAGACATTTATCTCATCCTAACTATAATTTGAAGAATGTTTGGGAAACCTTGTACCTCATCTATCCTTGTAAACTACAGGTATTCATATAACATAGACGAATCTCAGCAATATAATATTATACGAAAGATGCTAGTCACAGAACTCATGTATACATTTCTATTATGTAAAGTTTTGAAAAAGCAAAACCTTAAAAAATAATGTTATTTGGAGATGCGTACCATGGTGACAAGACTACAAAGAAGACAAGATAATATTAAAATCTCCCCAAATTCAGTAATTACTTGGAGATGATTGAAAAGGGCCACATAAGATCCCAAAGGCATTGGTGCTAGATGGGTAGTAGGTATGTATTTGTTTTATTATTATGCTTTAAAATAGTTGCATATTATGCTATTATGTGCAGGTACAGTATAATTAATGATGTCTTTTTATTTAAAGTAATAAACCCAAACAATTAGAATCTATCATTCTTTAAATTTCCTGTGGCTGAGTGCATCATTCAAAAATGAGATTCTTAGCTTGAGGATCTGCTTGCTCTGGAGTAGGGCCATTCTAGAAGATTCTAGAATCTCGTATAACTCAGAGTCAAAGTCAAAACTCTTCTCTACATGATCAATCAGACCCGATGTGTGGTCTGAACAAAATGTTGTAAGTCATAACGGTAGCAAGAATCAGCCTGCTACAGAAGATGCAAGAAGATGTTTCTCACTGTCTTGTGCTCTAAAGTTTATTTTCCCCTTCCTGGTCTGTGGTTAAAGAACCTGTGTGATTATGGGATGTCAGGACTGTGTAAAGGAAATGATAGGCTGGCAGTGATAGTTTGTGAGGCATAAACAAGAATGCTAAAATTTACAACCACACAGTATTTTATTATTGAGAGACCAAATGTACGGTCAGTGTACAAACTATGGTGACTCGAACGTGGTTATATATAAGAGACAGAGTGGGAAAAGATCCTCTAACTCAAGGAGGATTTCTTTCACTATTAATGAATTTATAAAGATATTGTGGGATTTTTTGTTTGTTTTTTTTTTTTCTTTTTTTAAGACAGGTCTCATTATGCAGTTCAGGCTGGCCTCGAACTGAGTATGTCCCCCAGATTGGCCAACTTTGGAGTTGGACTCTATGTGCATTAGAAGAAACCACAATATTTTACAGACACCACCAATAAACAAAATCATGTTTAAGAGCCTGAAATGTATCTGTGAACTTCTTTTAACTTTCAAACATACTGTAAGTCTGCTGGACAAATATGACTCACTTCAGTAGCTCTGGATTTTTCCTCCTGATTACAGCATGGCCTGAGATTTTGCTGAGAGTGTTTGAGAAGTTTAGGGTTGATTGGCTGCGTTTGGAAAATCTGCTTGCGTTGCACATTAGGAAAGAAAATCCCTGGGGATTTTGGTATATGAAAAAGAATAGTGAAAGTATGTATGAGTCATTTTCGTCTGCACATAGTTGATGAACATATTTTCAACCCACATCAAGTTTTAAGTCTTTAAACTGGATCCCATATTAAAAGAGTGGTGTTGATTGTCAATGATGATGGCTATAAAAATAATAATAGTGGTAGGGGTCTTCTTCCTGGATGCGGCCTTCCTCTGAAGTAGAAGCTATGGAAATCCCCTCAGGTCCAGCAGGACAGTGCTGAGATTGTCTTGATTACCAACTGGAAATCTCCTTTAACCAACAATCTTCTCTCAAATGATTCGTCGCATGAAATTGGAAGTACAGAGGGACACAGAGTTATTAGTGCTGATCTTGGGATCCAGCCAACTGCCTACTGGTCTATGAGTAGTTATGAGTAGTGGGCTTGAGTAGGATTCATTCTTTTAGATGGCGAATTTATTCAGTGTGTTGGAATTTTAGGTGCACCATTCTTTTTGAAAGTATATAAATGTGGTGGAAACAATTAGGGAAAATAGAGAGACTTAGAAACTCTGATCTGAGAGCTGTATTTCATAACCGGACCTCATTATAGCTTGAGCCTCTTATTTTCTCTGAGCTTTTTCTCACTGAATCTGTGAGCTTGCTTGGGTACCTATGTGTGTAGATGCACTTACCTACCACACTGAATACTGAAAGCCCAAAAGTGTTTCACAACAATTCAAATTCTGTCCAGTGGCATTCTTATAAGCTCTTTCAGTTGGGTGGTAGTTCTCCAGCTGTGAAGTTTGTGGAAAGAGATTCCCAAATTCTTGTTCGCATCAAATATATGCTGTAGTGTGACAACTGTTTTGTATAAGAGGTAGTCATTTTCAAATATGTATATGTTTATAAGATGAGAATTCTTTTTATGGATTGTGGGATTTATATTTTGTGGAATGCTTTATTAATAACTAACAAAACTGTAAGCAACTGTCATGCTATCTTAATTTTTTCTTGATATTTTGATGGTACTCATTCTTAAAATGCTAGAAACCACCACCGTACAACATATAGAAGATTAAATCTTTTTCCTAAGCCTATAGTTAGTGATAGATTCTCTTAATATGTGTTGATCTAACTTGGCTATTTTAAATGGCAAACTACAGGGATATAAATTGAAAAAACTACAGGACTTGCAGGAAGTTTTACAGAATCTCTTCAATCTAAGTGAACACAGCCTATTCTGCTTCTCAAAATCCCTATGATAGGCAATAGGAAAAAATATAAAACCCAAAATGTCTATCCATCAGAAACCATTAATAAACTATGAACTCCTATTCAGTACATGGTAAAAATAAGATATGACTTAGCAAGTCACGAAATATATTATTACTTTTTTTAAGTTTCAAAATGATGGTTCTATCATACATACTATAATGCAAAAAAATATAAGATAGCAAGATTGCAAACTCGAACTCAATTTAACTTTTTAATTTGGTATTATCAGTTAATTACTCAAAGCAGTACCATGATTCTTATCATAAAATAATTAAATGTATATTTGCTATACTATACTTACTTTTCTTCCTCTGTGAGTTATTAATGCTCCTAAACATATAAAACCAGGCCCCTACCCCCATAAAAATGGTTTTTTTATTTAATTTTTAAACAGAGTTTCCTGCTAAGACATCTTGTTCAGTTAATAAAATGCTATTCTTAGTCCTTTACTTGAAAATCATAAAGAGCATATCCTGAAATCAGAAAATTAGCAGAATGAGAAAAAGACAAAAAATGAAAGGCAGTAAGAACAACTTCTTCAAACTCTGAAGAACAGTAAGTCCAATTATCATAAGAATTTTGCCAGTGTTCCAAAAGCCCTGAGAAATACGGTGCTTGATGGGGAATATGGGGCGCAAGTGTGCTCAGGTGAGAAGATGACTGATGTATGGCTCAACAAACTCCTGCCAGGTCCTTCTTGTCTCTTCTGGAATGCGGTTAGACCTCACCCACCCCAATGTAAAGGCACGAACTACTTCATGATTTCCTTATTTGCCAGGTCTGCAATACTTTTATTTATTTGAATTTAATATCTAAAAGATCCAGTATATAACATGGTCATCCTGCTAGCTGACTACTGAGACAGCAGTGCACTGCTGTTAAGGGTCTAAAATAGCTTTGCTGCTAAAGGCACAGCTATACTCTAAGGTTTTACTGTTGCATGGGTCCTGTTACATTCATAGCATGTAAAACAAAAGTCTTTATGCAATAGTTCTGGGAGTAGAAGAGACAGTCCTCTCTACTACTACTTATCATGAATCAAAGAGCATGACACAAAGTCCTCTCTACTTCATGACACAAATCAAAGAACACGATGTAATGGCAACAGACTTTTGAAGTTGTTTGTGCTCAGTCATAGGTGTGTATATGCATGCTTGAGCATACATCCAACAGATTATCTTTCTTCCAAATATCTAACAAACCATGTTGCTGTTTACAACCCTGGCCTTACTGCAGAAAGGAGGATTGTGCCTTTCTTTGAGTGAGTGTGTGTAGCACAACATGATTAACAGCAGGTATCAAGAAGTACAGAATGCTCCATTGTAAATCCTCTTACGACCAGCATGGAAAGGAAGTTCATGGGATCTGGTCAAACGTTTTATTTAATAGAGAGTTGCTTAGTAGATTGTCTATTAATTGCCAGACTTTAAAAATGATAGATGACAATAAGGTGCATTTGATTAAAATTCTTTTTAAAGCAGTTCAGTTTCCCTAGACGATTCAGAGAAACTTTGAGATCCTACATGGCTACTGTGTCACCTGGAAATATCTGTTGTGCTGTAGGATATGTACATACTGGTTAATACCGGCATCTGCTGAATTTTCATGGAAGGAATAATTGGGTTGTTCTGCTTTTATTGCAATCTAGTGGTTGGTTAGGTGTGATTTTTACTAGTCATCAGCATTTCAAATAGGTTTAAATCTGGTTTGTGGAAAATCACAAATGTTAGTACTTTGTTTTTAACTAGAACGTAATGCAAAGCTTGTGTTATCATTCAGATATATTTGAGGTCCTATCTACTTGTCTGTCTTTCTGGAAAAATTCTTTTTTGGTAAAATTAGCACTCCCATACATTGCTGGTATTAAATACCTTTCTGGAGATCAGTTTATCAGTGCCTATCAAAAGCCTTCAAAACAATAATAAACTCAAGGAATTCTAACTTCTGAGAAGTTTTGCTAAGTAAGTGCATAAATGGTAAAACAGTACATATAACCATGTCCTTTGCAGCGTTGTTTACAGGAACATAAAGGTGAAAAACAATCTCAAATTTCCAGCAATAGAAAATTGATTAAATTATAGTGTATCTATATAATTACCAGATGTGTGCTTATAAACATAAAATGCTGTTTGTGTTGACAACTTATTTTGTTAATATGTTAAATAATAAATTAGGTAAATTTAAAAATCATTTATGAAATGATATATATATCATGATCCCACTTTACATAATGTAAATATCTTATTTTGTTAATATGTTAAATAATAAATTAGGTAAATTTAAAAATCATTTATGAAATGATATATATGTCATGATCCCACTTTATAAAATGTAAATATCTGTGCACACATAGAGAAATGTCCTGTAGACTATGTCATGTATTAAATGTATTTGTATGATTATCAATATCATGTTCATATATTCATCATATAAATTTGTATCTGATAGAATACAAGAGAGATGGCATTTTGCTTTTTGCCTTTATATGCTTTGTATTGTCTGGTTTTTAAAAATAGTCTTATTTTTAGAAAAAAAGTGAATTTTTTCAATTTTTAAACAAAAAAGTTATAAACTTGTGGTGTAAGCATGAAGGATAGACTGCTGTGGGAAATGCCTAAAAGCTCAGGAGACGTCGTTTGCTTCATTTGGTAAGGATTAACATGCAGTTTCATGGTGGGAGGCTTTTCACACATCTGAAACCATTGATATGGACACAATTTCATCTATGAAGTATAAAGTCAACTGTTAACACTCTTGAGGTGGCAACAGGGCATGTCACTATTAGACTTGTTTATTGTTGCTCTTTATGTTGTAGATAGTCTTTACATCTGCCTCCCTTAGTATTAATGAGAGAGCTTTACAGATTTGCCTCAGGAACTGTGTATCTTAGGAAAAGTCCTTTCAATAGGGAGGGACATCAATAAATTTTAAGCTACAATAAATGAGAGAAGACAATGGACAGGATCCAGTTATTCAGGTCACTCCTCTGACGAGACATCTTAAGAGGAAGAAAGGTTCAGTGTGCCCTGGCCAAAGTGACAAATCTAGACCAGGTCAGAGGCAAAAGCTAGCAACACCCAGCCACGAGGCTCACTGGGTATGTGGAAGGGAGAAAACAGAAAATATCAATTTTTCAAACACAGTGGGAAATGAGATCTTAAAATCAGATTCCCACAGGAAAAACGGGCATGTGGGATGCCCCACATGGAGATTTTATGTCCTGAAAGAGGAAGGTCCCAACTAATAGCTATGACCTCAGAGCTGATCCACAGAGCTAAAAGAACAAATTGAGACTTTCTGTTTGATTAGCTTGGGAAGTTGTCACAAGGACTAATTCTCTCTGCCGTGGTGAAAGCTGTCTACTGAGAAATAAGCCAAAAGACTATTAGGCCAAGAATCTGAAGGTCAAAGCCAAACCACTGGGAAGAGCTTTTAACAGCAAACTATAATGTGATTGATTTAGAAAAGAACACTCGAGTCATATCATATTGTCAGCTGAAACTCAACAAGTCTAAAATTGAACTCATCTTTCCTCACAAAGCAGCTTCTAAACTCTCCTAGTAACAACAAAGAATTGCAGTTTAGAAAGCTTTGTCTTAACATATCCATTATCTCCTTCCATTGTCAGACACAGACAAGGAAATTTAACTCCGAGTCATCAATGGCTGCATGTTCCTGAGAGCTCAGTGCTGGAAACCAAGTATTCTAAGTCCTAATCTAGTCATCCATTAACTCCACCACACTGCCCTTCTCTCCATATGTGTGGAAAATTACCAGTCCATTTTATAGAATTACTAAATGATACTTTATTTATATTGGCAGGTGAGTATTGCGCACAAGCAGATTTTAGTAACATGAAGTCAGATTTTCTCAAGTAGCGAAGAGCAAACCAACCTTCATTTTTTTTTAAATTTTGCATTTTATAACATATGTAGGTGAAAACAACATTTGTAGCATTTTTATTATGGAAGTCAAAAGATGACATAAATGAGATAAAGTCCTAAATTCAAGCCTAAGAATGGCCAGTTAGTAAATTTAACACAAACCAGCCACCATGGGTCTTACTATATGATTGATTGTTGGTGTCTGTTGTATGGTTCTGATGTTTGGTTTTCTTAATTAGAAAGGTATCTTGGCTTTATAGTTATATAAAAACTATCCAGATATTCTACATGTCAGTCATACAAATTGTACATTCTGTTAGCATTCTGTATTATACAGTTTAAAATTTACTAAGAGAGTGAATCTCATGTTGTGTTCCCATCACAATTTTAAAAAGGATTATTAACATGAAACATTTACATATCTAGACTTCTATTTGCAGATGTGTGGGTAAGATTATAATAAAAACATTATAACTTTGTAGTGTAAAAAGCGGCTCCCTGCACTTCAGCTTCATCTCCATCCCTTTGCAGCCGGTGGGCCCTCCATGCCAGCCTGCCCTAGGCCAGCAGCTCTCCCCAAGCCTCCTGGCATTCTGTATCTGTGCCAAAAGCAGCCTAGCAAACCATGCAGACTATTTCCTTTTGACTTTGGGCATCTGTTATTCCACAGCCTCAATTCTTTATTTGGAAATAAGTATTAGGGAAAACATTTCTAGCATAGTAATACTGATTGTATAATTTCCTCAAATAGGCTTTTACCTCAATTGAAACTAACAACTAAGTAAAGGGTACTCATGTGAATCCCTCTGTGGCTCTTCTACCTACCTCAGCCCTTGGGGTCCAGCTAAATACACCTGCAGTGACCGCTGTGCCCAGTATGTGAGTGACAGGACACCAAAGGATACTTTGAGTCCTTAGGAGGAGCTGCCGCCACTTCATGAGGCACTGACTTTGAAATGCCTACTAACTGTCAGTAACATCCCCTGTCTCCAGTGAGAAAAACAAAATCCAACCTGAGATCTCCTACTTTTGATTTTAATAAGCCATTTGGGTCTATTAATATCAAATTCTCGATTTGATAGCGTAACTTGGTTCTTTTCTGGCCTTTTGAGACATAGCCTGCACAAATGATTCATACAACCTACTAAATCTTTTAGTAAGTGCTTTATTGTTTTCAGTTCAATACTCTGAGTATCCGTTGCTAAGTTTTACACACGGTAATCAGCTTAGGAAAGAAACCTTACTGTGCTCACCCAGTCTCCAAACACAGCCTCCTTTCGTGTACATTTGGTAGCTTCAGCTATTTGACCATAGTAAATTACCCTCTGCGGTTACTGGATTAATACTTTTCAAATACTCAAGAATTTGAAAAAGAATCAAGTGGGCCTCCAAACTTAAGTGACGGGCCATCTTGCTAGAACTCTGTGGTTCATTAACAGGCAAGTTCAGAAAAAGGAGTGAACCTTCTTGCCAAGAAGCTGCTGGAAACAGCCGGCTGTACGCGTGCTCAGAGTCTGTCTTTGCAATGTTGCAGAATTGCCTATCAGAGAAACGACGATGATGAAGAAGAGGCCGCCCGGGAACGGCGCCGCCGAGCCCGACAGGAAAGGCTGCGGCAGAAGCAAGAGGAGGAATCCTTGGGACAGGTGACTGACCAGCTGGAGGCTCATGCCCAGAACAGGTACTGTGCGCTTCACCGAGGGGACTCTCTTGATCCTGTCTAGTGGGTGGAATTTGTCAGCTTCAAGCCCAACACAGCCCTTCATCAAGGATCTTACTGGCTCCTTAGTGACCACTTTGAGCAGCAAATCAGATTAGACGATCAGGCTGATGTGGACCTTAGGGTACCTCTGTTCCCTACACACAAGCACAAAACCAGGAACCTTGTCCCTTGGGAAGTAGCTTGGAATTGGGGAGATTAGCAAGGGGGACCCAGATGTGATCTCTGGGCCCAATGTGGCCTTTCACTAACTATGTTTCTTCACTTGTATGGAAATAAAAACTGTACCTTCCATGAGAGGATATTAAGTAACTGTGAAATGATGTGACAGTGCATGTAAAAAGCACAGGACTTTCCATGTAGCAGGCACTGAATAAACATCATTTCGGAATCAGCGTCCAATGCCTCTGTATGTTTAAGCTGATGGATGAGGGACAGAAAAAAATAACTTTTAAGTGGCATCCCAAGGCTTTTCCTAAATCCAGTTATTAGGGAGGAGGCAACAAGGGCTTTAAAAGATAAAAATTAGTCTATAGATTTCTGCTGTCAAAGTCTTCTACCTGTATTTCTCTTCTGCTTTCACATTTTATAATTAGTTCTTTTGTGATATTAATTGAATCCAAAAATTCTTTTTTTCGGGAAAACATATTCTAGTCTGTGAATATATGGCTTATCTCTGACATGTTAATTGGCAACAAAAAAAAAACATATTCTCCTTGTGATTATACAGCAGCACGTAATATATGATGATTGTTTTCATGATTCATAAAAAGTTAAAGAAAGATTTAATGAAATCTGCTGGGTTCTTAAGTGTATTTTAGTCTGGCCAGCACCCTGAAATTTTGTGTCCCTTTCTAAAAATTATTAGAATTCAGCTGATCACAAAACCTTGTGTGTATACTTTTCCCCTTAAATCCTAAATTTTTTGACTTTTCATGGGCATTTAATCCTTAGCGGTCTAATTCATAGAGAGAGAATCCTGCAGCAATAGCTAAGGCTGAGAGGGCTTAAAATCTAAGCCTTTTTTTACCACATTCTGTTGTTTAATATGAAATGTGTTTTTCCAAAATTAAGTGAACTTGAACATCAAAAGGGCCACGTTGGGTATGAACCATAAAATCTGATGGTGTTTCTAAACACTGTGAGATACATGCTTCCAACTCTGGTTTCAGTTCTGATATCACATGACTAGTTGTTTTCTGCCAAGAGAGACCAACGTGCTTGGCCTGGACACTGTCCAGCATCCCACAAGAGTGAAGGAGATGATGGACATGGTACGGTTTGGTTTTTTAGAGATTATCTTTTCTTTTTTTTTTAATCTATATTAAATTTAACCTTTATCCACAAAAGAGAAAAAGAACAAGAGGCCCTTTGTTCATGAAAATCTTGTCAAGGAAGGTAAATACTGTATTTATTAGTTAAGACAATTCTGTTGCTATGACAATAAGCCCCTAAATTTTAGTAATTTGATACAACAACCCCTACCCAGTCCAGTGGGGTATTTCTGTCTAGTAGGTGGAACCAATCATGTATCATCCTTTTCTCTGGAAACCCTGTAGAAGGGTGGAGTCTTCTAATCTAGGCCACAGACAGAGACAGGGAGGACAGAGAATGCTCCTCCTCCTCCTCCTCCTCCTCCTCCTCCTCCTCCTCCTCCTCTTCTTCTTCTTCTTCTTCTTCTTTCCCAAGACAATACAGTGAAACTGGTACAGAACTTCACAGCAAGATGCCGGGATAACAGTAATAGGTACCATAGTATATCTTGTTATCTTCACAATAATTGTCCAGGGCCAGGGATTTAGCTCAGCTGCTTAAGCGCCTGCCTGGCAAGCATGAGGTCTTAAATTTGATGCCCAGTACCAAAAAACAAAAAACAAAAACACAATAGTTGTCCAGTCAATTAGGTATAGTGAAATGAAACCAAAAACAGAACATTATAAAACCAGTAGAAAGAGAATATTGAATAGAGCAAAACAATTAATCACAACAAAACAAAACAGTGAAAACAACATTTGCCTTCAAACAGAAGATAGAAGGAAATCCCCCATATTTGCTAAATGCATACGGTCATCCCCCCAGTTGCTAATGCAGAGGAGGTAGGAGGGGTGGGATGTTTGATTTTCAGCCCCTGCTCCGGTAGGCTCATGGGAGACACTGACTGGTTCTCCTCCTGGCTCCTGGTGGAGGCACTTACCAAGAGGGCAGGCAAATTGCTTTCTTGTACAGTCGCCTAAGTTCCACCATGGCCGGATCCTCCTCTGCTTCTTAATTATCTTGGCCTAGACACATTGCTTCTGCTCACGTTTCAATAGCAATTGTTTGTCATGTAGTCCTGCCTAAGTACCAGGAAGCAGAGAAGTGGGAACTGTAATTCTGATTGGCCATCACCTACCCCCATGACTGGAAAGAGGAGCATGGATTGTGGTGACACTTACATGTCTCTCCCATGGGGTTCACTGGCATGATTATAGAATCCCCGCATTGAACCCTAGACCTTCCTTCCGCCTCAGATTGCACCAAGCCAGATCAGGAATTCCACAGAATTCCATCGAATACTACGTGACCCTGCAAGCTTTCACCCCTTAGTTTGACTTGATCCTTATCTCAGTTTGAGTTCCCAAAAAAGAAAATTCTAAAAGATTTGAGCACAAAGAGTTTATTTGTTGGTGTTTTTCTTTCAATTTTTAGTTTGATTAGTATATGTTTGCTGTACAATTCATTTATTTGTAAAGTGACCCCAGGAAACACTGGAGGGGTGTAGGGCAGTGAGACAGGGAAGGGAAAGAAGCCAAACATCAGTTATGTTACCAAGCATGGTGGGCATTTGGAACCTGACTCCCCTGGAAGCCTAAGAGCCCGTGTGGAACACACACCTCTGAATTCTCCAACTCAGAGGGAAAGGAAAGCTCAAGTACTGACACACTGATGCTCACCAGTTTTTGTTTAAAGGATACTTTGGTGCCATTCATACCCAAAGCACTGCCAGCATGTTGAGAACATGTCAGAGAGGCCAAAGGCAAAGACCTGCATGGGATCCATTGAAATCCAGTGGGCATAGACTCCTGATGTCTGTGCTCTGGTCTTAGGCAATGCTGGCTGTGAATGTAGCTGACTGATTCATCAGCAAGCTGTTTTCATGTTGTTCTTTCTGTTTTACAGTGTCCCTGATGAGGAGACCAAGCCAACCACCACAAACACTCAGGCAGAAGGTGATGAGGAGGCTGCATTACTGGAGCGTCTGGCTCGGAGAGAAGAGAGACGCCAAAAACGTCTTCAGGAAGCACTAGAGCGGCAGAAGGAATTTGATCCAACAATAGCAGATTCCAGTCTGTCACTGCCAAGCCAAAGAATGCAGAACAACCTAGTAGAGAATGAGACTGCAGAGAAGGAAGAAAAAAGGGAGAGTCGCCAAGAAAGATATGAGATGGAAGAAACAGAGATTGTCACCAAGTCCTACCAGAAGAATGACTGGCAGGACGCTGAAGACAAAAAGAGAGAAGAAAAAGAAAAGGAGGAAGAGGAAGAAGAAAAGCCAAAGCAAGGGAGCATTGGAGAAAACCAGGTAGAGGGGATGGTAGAAGAGAAAACAGTGGAGATTCAAGAGGAAACGGTGGTAACGGTATTGAAAAACGGGCAGATTAGTGCAGAAGAGTCCAAACTAGAGGAGGAGAGGGACCGAGGAGGCTCAGCGGAGGAGACTTCCCATAACGAAAAGATGGAAGAGGAGGAGCGAGAAAGAGCTGAGGCAGAGAGGCTAAGGTTGGAAGCAGAAGAAAGAGAAAGAATTAAAGCTGAGCAAGAAAAAGAGATAGCAGAGGAGAGAGCAAGAATTGAAGCAGAAGAAAAAGCAGCTGCACAAGAAAGGGAAAGGAAGGAGGCAGAGGAGAGGGAGAGGATCAAGGAGGAGGAGAGAAGGGCGGAGGAGGCGAGGAGAGCAGAGGAGGAGAGAAAGGCAGAGGAGGAGAGGAGAGCAGAGGAGGAAAGAAGGGCGGAGGAGGAGAGAAAGGCAGAGGAGGCGAGGAGAGCAGAGGAGGAGAGAAGGGCGGAGGAGGAGAGGAGAGCAGAGGAGGCCAGGAGAGCAGAGGAGGCCAGGAGAGCAGAGGAGGAGAGAAAGGCAGAGGAGGCCAGAAGGGCCGCGGAGGAAAGGCAGAGAGCCAAGGCAGAGGAGCAGGCTAGGATAGAAGAGCAAAAACGAAAAAAGCAGCTAGAAGAGAAAAAAAATGAAATGCAAGACACAAAGATGAAAGGGGAGAAAGTAAAAGAGAAAAGAGAAGGGAAATGGGGAAATGAAAAGAAAGTGCAAGAAGATAAGCCTCAGACAGCTGTCCTAAAGAAACAGGTACAGTGAGCAACTTGCACCCAGTGTGTGATGCCTGTGTCTTATGAGAAGTGTGATGCACATCGAATTCGGGCCTGAGGCCACACGCACACAGCCCAGCGCTTGATCCTTTGGCAGGCTATTCATTTTTTTTTCAGGTCATTAGCAATACGCAAGCATGAAGCAATCAATGGGTGGCCAAGTATATAACCAACCAAATTTATTGGGCCAACCAGAGGGAGACGAATTGCTCTGTGCAGGGTTGTTATGACCGCCAAAAAAAATGAATTAGCCCAATGATGCTGAATGTGGCAGCGCTGTGTTGACTCGTGTGTCCACGTCTGCATTTGAATGCACCCTGTTTAACACCTTTCCTCTATGTGTAGGTCTACATGAGGCAAGGGGCCCTTAACTTCCCACCTCATCGATGGATCTGCTATCAAATTTAAAAATTATAAAAATCAGGGTTGGAAATTGACATAAAGCATCATGGTCAGCTGGGCCTTGTGGTGTCTGACTGTGATTCCAGCACTCTGGGAGGCTGAGCCAAGTTTAATCCCAGCCCGAGCGACTTAGTGACTTAGAAAGATCTTGTCTCAAGGTCTGGGGGTGTAGATCAGTGTGAAGGACCTGGGTTCAATTTCCTGTATTAGAAATAATAATAATTATATATATATATATATATATATATATATATATATATATATTCAGACATTTCATTTTAAGAAGGCAAAAATAAACCCTTTGTGGTCAGTTAGAAATAAAAGGAGGAAAGAAACCAGTCGGGACCTTTATTTTAAAGATCTCAAAAGCCTGGTTTGTTATCATGTAGACCTTAACTTAATGGAGACTTGCAGAAAGTGACTCATCAGAGATAGAGCCAATAACTGAAGAGTAATTTAAGAGCAGGCATTCTGCTTCTTTTGTTGTCTGGGTGATACAGATTTCTGTGGTCTGAATAAAGGTGGAAAAAGTAGAGATAGGGTGTTGGAGAGAGAAGAGTATAAACTGTAAAAGTTATTTTTTCTATCTGCAAGGCTACATTAAGAGTACTGTACCTCACACCACCACACCCCTCCTTCCCCGCAAAAAGAAAATAGAGACGCTTGCATGTTGACCTTTTCAGAGCAAACTCTGTCACTGAGCTGAAGTTGCCTCTCACTCTGCTTCTTTCTGTACAAGCATCTCATGTACATGGCTATAATTCAGATCATAAATAGAGCGCACCAAGCTATACGTGAGGTTTGTGAACACACACGAGGTGTGCCATGCCATGCTAGGTTTCAGTAAGCAGAGTGCACAGGCACATAAGAAGGTCACAGGTGGGGAGAAATAGTCCACGTCACTCTGTAGCACCACTGGCACCAAGGCTGTAAGTGTGGCACTAAGAGCCGAAGCCGAGCTCTCCCACAGCACCTGTGCAGTGATCTGAGCACCTCTCACTCTTGCAAGCTAGAAAGGGCTGCTTTACCTGAGTGATGTTAACTACTCTTGCACATGAAAAGGAAGAAGAAAGGGGAGCTAAAGGGCAAGCTCAAAGACAAAAGCTCCAAGAAGACAAGCCTGCTTCCAAAACACAAGAGGTAAATGTCACTGAGAACTAATCTGGTAAGCAACAGGGAGCAGTCAGTGTTCTCAGACACCTCAAGTCTGATGATCCTCAGAGCTGTCAGCCTTATCTCAATAGTTTTCAAGCCATGACTCGTGACCCATTGAATGGTGAGATTTCAGAGAGTCTCAAAACTAGTTAATTGCCCGGCGGCGTGGTGGCGCACACCTGTAACCCCAGCACTCAGAAGGTGAGGCGAGAGGATTACCATGAGTTCAAAGTCAGCCTGGGCCGTATAGAGAGTTCAGGACCAGCCTGGACTACACAGTGCGACTCTGTCTCAACGGGAAAAAAAATTAGCTAATCGGTATCTGACAAAGTGAAATGGAACAGAAAATATTAGAGGGCACCGTAGGTAGCAAGTATCGCATTATCATATATATTTTTCTTACTATGGGTCATATTCAAAGCTTGAAAAACACGTATCCAATCAATCTTTTCTTGCTTTCTTTTCTAAGTGCTAATTTTTTTCCTTGTGCCATCCTACTTGCATTTAGATCGTGAAATATTTCCAGCTGGCTTTGATTAATGCTTTAACTTTTCAAAGGAAAGCTACTCTCTTACTTTCTACATCTCAGTAGAAAATTTGGTGAACTGAAGATGATATTTTATTGCTCAAAGAAAAGTTTAGCCAAATGTTCTGCATTGCATTTCCGAGGCACACACAGGAGCAGGTGCCAGGGAGCTTGGATGTAGGTAAGTGAATGGGGCTGTTTAGGTAGAATCATGGTGCTCCACCGTGAGCATAGTTGACAGCGGAAAACTTGGCTCCACATAATCACCATGTTTATTCTAGCCCCAAATAGTCTCCTGATCTTATAAATCATACTCCTAAGTTCAGGGTACTTGAAAGTGGTGAAGCTGAATCATTAGAGGTAGGAAGATCTGAACGACTTGGCCTATGAGACTGATAAAGTGACTTGTAACCATTTAGTGTCAACCCAGAGAGACTCTTGCTACATTTCTCTACCTATTGTGGCATCAATTAAGAAAATTAAAAGCTGTAAAATAAAAATCCATATTTAGAAAATAGATGATTGTATTAAATAGGATATGGGTTATTTCCTTTAATGTTTTTATAAGATTCTTATAAAATAATAACCTGTTTTCCTGTTACATATTATCTTTATTTTATATTTAATATTTCTATTCTTCTGTGTTTCTAATAGAACTTATAATACTTTGGAGGTGAAAATTGAATGTTAGCCCTGCCCCTTTACATAACTGAGAAACTGAATTTAGCTCTAATGAGTCAACTAAGAAAACAGTTGAAGATGTTAGGAAACACTTCTTATGTTGTGACAAAGAATAACTACAGCTTCCAAAAAAGAAGAAAAGAGATATTTACATAGGACCTAAATCCAATAGAAATGGTTCACTTGTATTCTACAAAGCTAGAGTATGGTGGTGAATATCTAAGTTTTGGGGGGAGAGGGACAGAAATTGGGCTCTGTGATTAAAGACGCAGGGAGAAGAGGCTGGAATGAACAGCGTGTGAAGAGGTAAAATAATTCCGTTTTCTAACCTGTGAAGGAGCCAGAGCATCGTATTTCTGGAGGGTGTCGGTGAACTGGAAAGGGCTTTTCAGTCTATCAATGCCCCCTCTCAATAGGGTGCTCACGGTTTCAGCCTGCTTCTGACCCATTTGCCCCAAAGCAAATTCCAATGCCTCAAAACCTTTGGCCTCTCTTTCACACAAGGCCAGATAAGCTCTTCAACCCCTGATTTTTTTTTTAAAAAAAGTCTCTATTCCTATTTTAACATTGTGTAGATGGACTACTGGTTGGGGGCTAGGTTTCCTCCAGTCTGGTTAGTTATGTTATTGTTTCATGTAGATGGCTTTAAATCATTTCACATGACAGCAATTTTAAATAACCTCTCTCTCTCTCTCTCTCTCTCTCTCTCTCTCTATATATATATATATATATAGTTGTTGTTTTAAAAATCACACAGAAACAAACTAAAATCTTCCTTGCAAGAACCAGCGCAGCATAAGCAGATCAGCCACAAGCAAAACAGCACATGAGCCTTCTTAGAGAAGCATCTCTTTGGAGATGCTTTGGAGGTCTTCCAGTGCCTTAAACACAAAGAAACAAAATCCCATCCTTCTCCACTGTGGTTTAACGGAACTTGTGGCAGTGATAGGACACAGACCAGATGACCACCAACCCTAGGATTTAATGTAGCTTGCTTTGTGAACTTGCTTTCTCCCTACTCCTGGCCTCTACTAGAAAAACAAAGTGGCTAGCAGAGTTGCACAACAATACTGACCCTGATACTCATGTCATCTGGGCCAAAGTTTCCCAAACCCGAGTGTGGGGCAAATCCCCCAGGAATCTTGTTAAATGCAGCATTGATTCAGTGTCTCTAGAGTAGAAAACGAGCTCCTTCGGGAGGTTCATGTTGTCCCTGGATGAAACTTTCCACATCAGTGAGTCTAGAAGATACCATATGATAGGAAAGGAACCTAGGGAAGGACTTGGGACTGCTAAAGCTAAGAAAAGCATGCTGGGCCTGGTCTGGGGAGCTGTTATTTATGCCTCGCTCTTGTCACTATTCAAATATCAAATAATAGCAAAGCAGTGCTCTATGAGACTCATGTCTCAGTCCTTTTCTACTTGCCCCCCTTGATCTTTTGAGAATCTCTGTGGTATCAGAGCCTCTTAAATTGCCACCTCTCACATGCCCAGGTTTTATGTCATTGGCTATTCCAAATAATCAGAGTTTTATCCACATTATCTCAAGTGGCTAGAGCCTCCCTTATGAGAACCCTAAGGTTAACTATGTATGGAGCACATTAACTCCTTCAAGACTCTTGGCTACCTAGGAACCCTTTTTTTTTTTTTCCATGATAATATTCCAACCTAGAAGATCTCATTCTTTTCCCAAGGAGCTCAGAGTCCCATGGGCTCAGGTTGAACCCACCATAGAATCCAATCCACCAGGCTCCTTAAAAATATAAAGCTCTACGGAATTGCTTTATTTATTCTTGGAAAAAGACAATAATTTTCAGTAAATGACAGTAAAAGTGTTTCTAAGAAAAATTTTCAAGGAGAATAAAAGCATGCAAGACATCCATTGTTTTATAAATTGCTTTAAACAGCTCTTTTGGACAGTAATATACTTAGGGAGAATGGAAATACTTTAACTGCAAAATAGGAGAGATGAGTTCAAAGGAATTTTTCTATGTACAGTGCTCCACAAACCGTAAGATTTGACTCAGACTCTGTATCAGTGGAATTCCTGAGTCCCACTCACCTCTACATTTGTATCTCTAGATACTTCCTATCCAAGGCATAAACTCTAGTCCATGGTTTCTGGGACTCTAGTCAATAATGGTAGGCCAATATGAGAATATGTGCTCCTCCCCTGCTTGTCCAGTGAATGCTGATCTTTGGACAAAAACAGCTGCCAAGCAGCCATGTTCAAGCTCTAGAACAGGGCCTGTGCTTCCTGCCCATTGTTATTGATTCTCATGATCAATCAGAAGGCAAGTGGGAAATGACTAGACGAGAGATTAGGAAAAGATCATCACATCCAGTCCTGTCTTTTCACATACGTGGCTGGATCCAATATCACTCAGAAGTCTGCTGAATTGCTCCAGCTAGATTACTGACAGCTGGAACACAAACCCAAGTCTCTTGACTAGCAAATCTCTCAGGGAGAAAGAAAAGCAACACAATGATTGTGTGGCCATTCCCCACTTCAGGGTTCCCAAGGGCCTCCTAGTGTAACCTAGGGTAGTTTTAATCAGTTAGGACAAATCACAGAAAATAATCTATCTGTAGTGATTTAATAAATAATATCCAAGAGAGATAATCAGACAAAGGATTTTTGAAGACTCATCAATAAAGAAAAAAATCCCCAAATCTACCTTGCTTTGTAAAACATGCTCTTTAGGAATAATTTTTCAGAGAATGTTGAAGAATAGTAGTTTGGGGTGAGCTGTCAGAGAAGAGGACTCTGGGTAGCCCCTGAGTTTGAAGTGCTTACTGCCTACCCTTCCTTCCTGGGTTTCTTTAGAGGTTAAGGGTTTGTAACTGTTTCTTAAAAAGAATAATAATAAACCTCATCTGTTTACATGTTCATCTTTTTTAAAATGAGTGAGATGAAGTTGGAGTCTTTGCCCCATGCCTTCTGAAAGCTATGTAAATTCAATTTACCTTGAAACAATCATGTCTTATTTACTGTAAGGAATTTGTAACACAAAACTCATAAAATATTAAAGCTCACTCCTGCCCTCCATTATCATCTTCTTCTGTCTCCCCCTTAACAATTACAAAACCACTTCCAGAAGACTAAAATTTTCCCCTCAATGGAAATCAAGGTAAACCTTGGAGTTGTTCATATTCCATTCTAAGTTTAGTGGTTTAGATGACCACAGACATGGTGCCGTGGGTCTCTGAGACCTCCCCCCTCAACGTAGCTCCGACGTGTTTCATCTTTGGGACCCAGTTACTCATTTGGTTAAAATACAAGGGTGATCCTCAGCATTGGCCTAGCAAACCTGGTAGGTTTCTTCCTTCCCTCCTCCCTGTGTCTTTCTCAAATTGTATCTCTCCTTCCAAGAAGTAACCCGGCCAAGCTAGTTGGCCATTCTTCCATCAGAACTATACAAATAACAGCAATAGTCTTACATGGAGGTCCTAGAACTTCATTGTTCCCAAACCATAATGCCCCTACAGCTCTCCAAAACAAAAACTCCTGTGAGAATGGGAATGATCTTGACTTTCCAAGTTATAGTCATGGTCTTTGTTCACAAGCCAAAAAACCCCATTTACTCTTTCAGGATTTTCCCTTCTATAAGTGGTTCTACTTCTGAAATTTGGGGCCTCATTTGGTAATGTCACCTAAAATCTAATAATATTTTTATCATTATGTTTCTTCCTGGTGTGAACTGGTGGTTAGATCAAAGATGAGAAGATTAAAAAGGATAAGGAGCCCAAAGAAGAAGTTAAGAGCTTCTTGGACTGCAAGAAAGGATTTACAGAAGTGAAGTCACAGAATGGAGAATTCATGGCCCACAAACTTAAAGTCACTGAGAATGCATTTAGGTAAGAAGCAACTACTACTTAACAGTGACTGTGTTCCTCTGTGGGGAAAAATTCAGTTTCCCAATCCTGTGCTTCCACTCAGAAACATGCTTGACAGGCAACATTCTTTTGTTGTGAGATCACTGGCCATTGTTTTAGAGATACACAGCCAGCAGATTCAGGACCTGCTCTCATAAAGGAGACCAGCAGTCATTGACTGACAGAGCTTAATCTGCTTTTCCCATCTTTTTTTTTTTTTTTCCTACAATGCAGATCTTGCTTAATGTCCACCTTCTTGCTCACTGATCTAATATGTTTAATTTATTAAAAATTTTTATGTCTGAGACTAATATCATTGATTTATTCTCTGAATGGTCCAGTCAACTTTATAAAAGACCTTTCTGGGTACCATTTTTTTAAAAATTTAAACAGGAAAAAAAAAACAGAAAAAGGGTAGAAATAATACAGAATTTAAAAAAAAAATAAGCAGTAAGAAATCACTAGTTGATAAATTACATACTGTCCTCTTAGAAATAGTTGTTCAAGTTACAAAATTAAAGCATACAAAGTGGACATTCAAACAGTGAGACTGCAAACAGTTCTGTTCAACGATCCAAGAAAAACTTAATAATATGGTTATCAATCCTACACACTTAAACATACATGCAGTTATATAGTTTAGAACACTTTTGTGTATTTAGAGCATTTTTAAGAATTCATTTAATTTTAAAGGTAAATAAATGTTGCATAAAGCCCAAATCATTCATGACCAAATACTTGGGAAACAATAGATTAAGCCATATATCTTTATAATGGTATTTGATAACCCTTAATATATTCTGGGAATATCTAAGAAGGAAGGAGAGGATATGGAATTACTGTTTCATTTCACACAGTTCAGAGAACTCTAGAGTGGCTCTAGGTTCACTACCATCCTCAAAATCTGGGCAGTTGATTGTAGGACACACTACAGTATAAGCAGATACACTGCCACTTTCAAGTGAACATAGACCTGGCTATCTGTTTTCTAGACAGATCTGAGGTTCATAAGTCTGCTGCATACAATAGACTACGTTACATCTGCCCCACCTCCATACACCCCTCTCCAACCACTGGTGCCAGATCTCAACCTCTGTTATGTCTGGCTGCTATACTAGAAGTGCTGGAAAAGAATTTTGAGTCCCTGCAGTGTGTATTTCCATGGGGTTGATCTTTGGCAGTGACCTCGCCCATAGATCTATCTTTCTGAACACTTCAAATAGAGAAAGTCATCAAGAAGATAGTGTGTAAAAATTCTTCCATCAAAGTCTCATAATATCCAGAAGCAATCAGGTAGACATTTCAGGCCCCTCTAAGGTGGGTAAACAAAGTTTCCCCAAAACAATTTTTCTGTATAAAAATCTGAGCAGAAACTCCCATTTGTGAGCCTAAAGCACAGGAAAAACAGGCATAAATTAGAGGCTTAACTGTGACTGTTTAGGAGTAAAAAAGGTAAAATGCCTAGACCTTAGTTGGAACTGGTAAGAGTATACACAAAAGTTAAAAGTGATTAGAAATTCATAGAAAAGCTACAAAACAGGTTGATTCAGATTGGGAAGCTGAGTCCAAAGCCTTCTCATTTTAACGCCCCACAGTCATGAAAAATGTTTAGTGATTATTATCTAATATTATGTTTTATTGCTTGGTGACTTAAGATATGTTTCTGAGATATAAAGCCCTCTTAAGGAATAAGCTATTTGTTTGAATTATTAAGAAAAAGACTTAAAAAAAAAACCTGCCCCTAGAAAAAAAAAATTTGATTAACCATTTGGAACACTGCCAAGGAGTTTTATTCAAACCTCTAATTAATAATTAGCATGGGTATTGTATATACATGAAAGGTCTGGGTAATTCAAACAGAAAAGTCAGCGTCTACAGCCACAGGTTAAGCAATAAGAACACTTAAATATGACTCCCCTTAATTTTGCCATATTGGACAGAAAAACTGATAGCAACAAGCTGCCATGGTATTACTTGTTTTTGTTGAACTGCCAGCATCTGTGAGTTTCAGTTTCAGTTAGAATTTGACAGAGCTAGGAGCAGAGACCACTGGGTTTGAGCCATATCCTTACAAAGTGAAAAGTGAGGGAGAAAAAGCCTCAATTTAGATAAACTTGGTACCTACTCGCTTAACTAAAAAGCAAGCTATGTTTTTAATAGCCAAAGACGTGGTACTTGTCTTGACTTAAATCTACAGAAGCTTAGACAGGAAGTAGGAAGGACTTCATGGAAGAACTTTCCAGAGAAGTGTCTCCACAAGCTGACAGCTGTAGCACATGCAGGCAGAGTCTGGCTCCTTACATCTGATTTAATTGCTGCCTCTTTAATAGTCTTATTTTCTTTTAACTAGACTGTTTTCTCTAAAACATGACATAAAAATCTCAATTTAATGAACAAGTTATGGAGATAGCAGATTATAACATGGATTTATAGAACGTAAAAAACAAAGATTATTTTGTTTTCTAAGTTGAAAATTAAAGGTTTTTCCAGACTACCAATAATGTTTTTCTATATAAATAACAAGTTTTATGTATGTAACATTTAAGACAGATATGTGTGAATGTAATTCTATATATTTTTGATTCTTGCACCATGTATAACAATATAAAATAATGAGCTTTTATATTTAAAATATAAGCTCATAATTAATCATGTCAGGGTTTCCTACTGGATGGATTTTTGGTTTGCTTGTTGGAGGGTCTTGGTTTGGTTTGGTTTGGTTTGGTTTGGTTTGGTTTTCTGAGACTGGGTCTTGCTATATAATTTAGCCTGGCCTTGAACTCACTGTGTAGCCCAAGCTGGTCTCAAATTCCTGCCTCAACCTCCAAATATCGGGATTATAAGTATGTACCACCAAGTAGCAATTCTGACTTTTTAACCAGCCTTTAGTGGTGGACAATTCATTTATCCAAAACAAACATTGAGTGATACCTAGTGAATTCAGACAAGTTTCTATAGGCATGTCTGGCAGCCCACTGTCTACCCAGCCACATGAAGAACAGAGAGTAAAACTCATTTCTAGAGCTGGAAAGACCTTCAGTTAACTGAGAGACAGGAGTTACTGTGAACTTCCATGTCTCTAAAAGAATAAAATGTAGTCTTAAGAGACCTCCCTTATTTTGAGATCAAAAGAAGAGCTCATCTTTAACTGCAAAGGACAATAATATTTTATGTTTTACCCACAGGCTATAGTAAGAAATAAATATTACATCATGAGCCAGTATGTATACACATTTCAGGAAAGGAAGAATTTGTAGCTAGCTTAATACTAAATTTAATGAGACATCATGAGATTAATACAAATTACCTGTGGTCTCAGCAATTTCAAAAGGTGCTCAAAGTGCTGGCCAGTCACTCCTAGACATTTGTTAGTATAGCGAACAGCTGCTTGGGTAACCTCAGTCACTGAGATTGCTGTACATGATATCTTCATAACTACCTCAGTATTTAAAAGCATGAGACATACAAAATAAGATTAGTATTGTATGATGCACCTCTTGAACCCATGCATCGTGTTATTCATTCCTGTGCTTCACAATTATGACATCATGCCATTTTATTCCTAGAATAAATGAAATTAGATAATAGTCATTCATTCGTTCCTTGGACCAGGAATAGGTTGCTTGTGTTGAAAACTAGTTTTAAAAGACCTCACTATTTGTTAGTAAGTATTTAATAGAAGATCTGCTATATCCTTGTTTCTGAGTTAAAAACTAACTATAGCAAGGCCTTCCAATACACCATTAACTCTTCCAGCCCCAGAATGGCTCAATTTATGAGTCCTGTCTCAGTGAAAAGCGTTCTGTGCAGTTTCCACTTTGAATACCAACGTGTTTCAAAAAGATCAATATTCTAACTATCCAATAAGAGATTTACTAAAGGCGCTCCGGGTCCATAGGTGCCAGTGATAGCTCTCCATCTTTTGATATGGTCCATGTAAAACATTTTAAGACTACCAATTTTAATAAAATCTAACCCCAGGACTCAGGGTAGCATTTTGTCTTTACTCTTAATGTATTTTCAATTCTACAGCAGACTTCTCATGGATCTTCCATAGTTGCAAGAGAAACTTCAAACACAGCTGCAGCTTCTTTGGTTCATGCTTGTAAAAAGCTGCTTTTCTTCCTGTGTATGAGCTGTGCTGTGTAAGCATCGCCTCCTGCAGGCAGGGAAGGTAGTGAGGCCCAGACCAAAGATACTCTGGAGACTTACAGGGAAGGAACATCCCTCACAAACTCTGAGATGTTTGAGTGGAAAGGTCAGGAGGTGGGATATGTCCTATTTCAACTGATTTATCATTTTATTTTTCAAAGTCATATCTAAATTCAGATATAGTGAAGAGTGTCGCTGGTAGAGAAGCATTAGAATCTTATCGTAAGTCAACCACTTTCTCTCTTCCAAAAGTTTAGATAAATTATTCTTTCTCTTTCACTTCTGGTGCCCTAATTTGTAAAATGTGAACAGTAGACCTGAACTGCCAACTTCCCAGCTACTGTGACAAGTAAATTATTATAGTCTTTAAAGGGTTCATCAAGCATAACAAGTAACATTTAAATAGCCATCCTGATGGCAGCACTTCTGAGCTAATTTAGTAATTTTAAATCCTGATAAGGGATATTCCAGTTGTCTTGGAGTAGAAGAGAACAGAAGATGCACGCATTTCAATTTGTGCATTTATATATGTACAAATTGAAGGCAGTGGGTGAACACAGTGATGAGGAACTTTCTGTGTACGAATATGACTGTGATTTTAGCTCCCTCCAGCCACAAGGATAATGATGTCAGAGATGAAGTGCTAGAGTCCAGCTCAAGGACAAGTAGATAACATGGATTTATTTCAGCGCCTACCCCCTGTTCAGCCATCCCGTCCTGTCTCCAGTAGCAGGACTTTTCTGTCTTCTATCACGGTCCATGCTTCCAGGTAGATCTAAATTAACCAGTAACTTAGTCAGGTCACTCCTGAATTTAAGAACTCATTCTTTCAGTAACGTGCATGCTTTCCTTTCCAACATAACATTTATAAATGATGTACAAAGTAACAATGATACAACACCAGGACCCCCAAAGAGTAGCCCACTGGAGTAAACAGAACAAGTACTGGTTGCCCCATTTTTCTGTGTTGTTGTATGTGTTACATAATACTTGCAGCAAAAATAAATAAATGAAATAAAAACAACATTTACTAACTTAACCACTTTCAAGTGTACAGGATGGTACTGTTAAGTCTATTTCTCTCTCTCTCTCTCTCTCTCTCTCTCTCTCTCTCTCTCTCTCTTTCCTCTACTGCTGGGAGTTCCCCACACCATTCCTTTTTAAAGATTTTTATTTCTTTTTATTAGTGCATATTGGCCATACACACTGATCCCATTCGTCATTAACACATTCTGCATAATATGGGTTAATTCCTTTTTTTCCCCACTCCCTTCTTTCAAGCCTTCTTTCTTTCCTTCTTCATTTACAAAGGCTTGGTTTCCATTTTTTCCCTTTTTTAATCCCTTTTCTCTTCTTCCCTGCTTCTCCACATCCTGGTTCGCCTTCCCATTTGAACATGCTCTTATTAGCGTTAGGTACACTCCAGCCTTGTGCAAGAGATCTCCCAAATCATTTCATCTTGCAGGACTGAAATTCTACCCCCGTGAGACAACTGACCTTTCCCCCGGCACAGCCCCAGCCCGGGGTTAGGGTAGGGGTGTAACGCTACTTTCTATTCCTAGGATTTTGATTGCTTTGGATTCTCGTGCAGGATCTGTCCTTTTATAGCTGGCTTATTTGGTGTGGGTGATCCATGCACGCTGTGGCGCGTGTCCAAATCCTCCCTTTGAGGACCAAGTAATGCCCATTGCCTGGTGCACCTCGCTTCGGACCCTGGTACCCCGCTTTGGACCCCCTGTGCTTTTGTGAAGCCTGCTGCCCTGCAGCCTAGCCCGGCGCTTGCCTGCATTCTCTGTAACGCGTGTTAATCCCACAGCCCCAGCCGCCCGGGAGGCAGCAGGGAGGCCGAGGGCGCCCCGCGGGTGGAGGCGGGCAGGCGGCTGGAGGAGCTGCGTCGCCGGCGCGGGGAGGCGGAGAGCGAGGACTTCGAAAAGCTCAAGCAGAAGCAGCAGGAGGCGGCCGTGGAGCTGGAGGAGCTGAAGAAGAAGAGGGAGGCGCGCAGGAAGGTGTTGGAGGAGGCGGGGCAGAAGAAAAAGCAAGAGGAGGCGGACCGCAGGGCCAGGGAGGAGGTAGGAGGGCCCGGGCGGCCTGACTCGGGAGCCGGGAGGCCGAGGCAGGAAGGTTCCAGCCTAGCCTGTGCCATTCAGCAAGACCTCTGCTCTGCCTCCTCTGAAAATTATAAAAGGGCTGGGGATGCAGCTCAGTGAGAAGGCCCCGGGTTCAATCCCCGGTAGCAAAAGTACATACATGGTAAAAATATATTAAATATTATCTATAAGCTTACTGTGTGCTAGACACAGCTGGTTCTAAAGCCTTCAGACAAGTTAACTTACCCACTTCTCATGAAAACCCTGTGATCTTGGCACTTTTCATTCCCTTTTGGAGGAAATAAAGGCAGCGGGACATTGTTTTCGGGTTCTCAGAATCCATTTGCCTCAGCTCATCGCCCTGTATTTAGCCTCATCCCTGTATTTGTTCCTTAAGACAAAACTGGAAACAGCAGATACAAATTATAAAGAGAAAAACTTTGGCTTAGTACATGCAAGAGACATTTAACCAGCTACCACCGTTGTTAGGGTGGTTTACGGAGTGCATTCTTTCCTTTCATCCTGGTGTACACTGCCATGGTGTGGGTCAAGAACCAGGAACCAAACAGTGGCTCGTTTGAAGATTCTTGAACTAATAAGTAGTACGGTCAATACTGGGGCGCGGGACTGTGGCACAGTCCAGTAATCCCAGCAGTAGGGAGGCTGAGAAAGGAGGATTGCTGTGAGTTACGGGCCAGCCAGGGCTACAGAACGAGTTCAAGGTCAGCCAGAGCTGCATGGGGAGACCCTGTCCCAATACTATGTACTACTGGGACCCTGCTTTTACAACTCTGTCCCTACAACTTTCGAGAGTGGCATTCAATGCTTCAGAATATCCCAATTTTCAGCAACTCTCTGACAGAACTCCTATACACCATTTTCCTAAACTGCGTGGAAAGTTTAGATAAAACTCCAAAGTCTCTTCCTACTCTAGGGAACAGAGGAGTTAATGAGACAGATTATAACTATAAGCATCATGATTTCACCACTGTGGTACAAACTGTCATTATTTCAAGTTTGTCAAAGCATCTAAAATAGTGTGCTCAGTAGAGGTAGGAGGCAACCATGAATTAATTCCTCATGTAACTTGGCAACTATAGTACCACAGATTTGAGTAATGTTTTGCAAAAGCCACCTCATTTGTCTTCACAACTCTTCTGAGAAGTAGGAAGAAGGAATAGTGTTGTTGATTTGTTCATATAGAGGAGTAGAAAGATCATTGCTAAAGGACGGAGACGGCGATGGTAGTATCACCCTAAGGTGATACTGTCATTCGTCTCCGTATTTTACATGTACTGTCCCGTCTGGTCTTCACAAAAACCCTAGAAGCAGGCAGTGGAATCATCCTCTTTTAAAATGACAATAATGTTTGTTACATGGCCAGGCCAAGTGCAGAGTTAGGTACCTGGGTCTCTCCTGACCGTCACTGAGGGTAGCAGAGTCCAGGCTAGAGCCCCCTGTCTCTCCCCTTCCCCTGGAAGCTGATTTTGACCTTCTTGTTACTTGTTCTTTCTCCCTTAGGAGGAGAAGAGGCGGCTAAAGGAGGAGATTGAGAGGCGAAGGGCAGAAGCTGCTGAGAAACGCCAGAAGATGCCAGAAGATGGTTTGTCAGATGAGAAGAAGCCTTTCAAGTGTTTCACTCCCAAAGGCTCATCTCTCAAGGTATTTTCCCCGGGGAACCTTATAATCCTCCTCCTAGCGTAGAAACTTGATTTTAGTGCCTTAATTAGTTATTGATTATTCAAGACCCTCCTTGGCCTCATTTATCTTTTAGTTACTCTTCCTGTGAGTCTGTTCAGGCTTTCTAACAAAATACATTAGGTTGTGTAATGTATAAACAATGAAAATTGGTTGTTCAAAATCTGGAGGTTGGGAAATTCGAGATCAAAGCGCTGGCAGGTTCAGTATCTGGGTGAGACTTGTTCCTCATAGACAGTACCTTCTCACTGGGCCATCCAGATGGATGGGAAAAGAGAGGCGCAAAGGAGCTCCCAGGGGCTGCTTTTACAAGGGCTCTGATCTCACTCCTGGGGTCTCCATCCTTCAGCTAGTCCTCTCCCCAAAGTCCCACCTCTCAATCCCAGCACTTGGGGAGAAGATTTCAACATAGGAAATTTGGAGTCTAGTCAGCTTCTTCTGTTTACTACTATTGAAAGGAAATAAAATGATGAGATTTGCATCTGTTGTTTATTAGATCCTTTGGTATACATTAAAATGACACCTGATAATCAGCTCTAAATTTCACTGTTCCACACTTAGTCAGTCATCTGCTTCATTTCTTGGAGAACTGAAAATGGAAGCATTTAAAGTTTATAAAATGGGCAAATGCATTCTGAAGGTTTAAATTGCTTGTGTTAGTTTTGTCATTAAAAGCTGGAAGCGATACAGGTTCAAAGGTTAAAGTCATTGTCATGGGGAAAGATGGATTGTGACTTGGGTAGGGTCCTTTGCTAGGATAAATTTGGTCCTAAGGCTGCTATACTCAAACAGAGCTCCTAATTAACATGAGATGGGAATGATTCCTAGGACAGGAGGAGGAAGCAGCTGAGTCAGGGAGATGAAGGAACGATTAAGATAAAGGGAGAAATAACAGCAGATTCTAGGAAATACTTTCCATTATTGCTAACCAATCTTTCATTATTCCTAAATACACCTTTTGCCTTGAGGGTTAACATTTAACTGCTCTCCTAACACAGTGTCTCACATATTGAAGATACTCAGAAAATTGTCAAATGAATAGTTGGAAGAGTGAGTAGACCTTCTGAGAAATTGTAGCATTTTTATTCTATCCTCATTTGGTAGCAGCCCAGCTAGGTTATATAGCATCAGTAACAGGCAGGCTCTGATGATGAAGTGTCATTGGTATGTTGTGATTGGCTCACATGACATACAAAAGTGATCAAAAACCAATCTTTTGTATTTCATAGCTGTTACCTATTTCACACAAAAACTAGAATGTTTTAGCACCAAATAACACTCAGTTTTCACTCTAATGGTCTGAGTCCCAGTCGTATTTCTGACACCTCCTCAATAAACTGCAACTGTGCTCCCCATAATGACATTTTGAACAGTGACAGACCACACAAGCCAAGGTCCTCCGTGAGAGACGATGCCCACTGACCTCATACCCCTCTTGTGTTTTGAAAGCGCACTCCATTGGTGTCACCTAACTTTCTCAGAATGTGTCCCTGTCATTTAGAAACTCAGGGCTGTATTTCTTTTTATTTTCGGTTTTTGTTTACTTTTATTAGTCCACGTTTATGGTACATAATGATTACAGTGGTACTTCAGCTTCTGAAACTTAATTCTTTCTACAATTCTAGTTGCAAACCAAATTGGGCAAGAACCAAATCAAAGTTCTCCGTAAGGTCAACATTGAACTTGACCACTGAATTTGATCCATTTCTCATCCAATTCAGTTTGTAACCAGAATCATGAAAAGAATGAAGTTCATGACCTGAGATACACCGGACATCACTACAGCTCTTCACTGGGGTCATAAACTCCATCCCAATAAAGAATTAGAGGGACACAGCTTAAGGAAAGAAAGACACTTTACTGGTCACTTCACTGGGAAAAGGGGAAAAGGAGAAGATAAATATCTACCCTAATAAATCAGGCTAGGGAGCACCAGAAAGATGGGGGACTTGAGAACCCCTTGTTCTTGGCTGCTTTTATTGAGTAGCAGAAAGATCCTCCCCGCTGGGGCTTGTCACAACCTGATTGGCTGGCCCATATCCTAAGACCCTCAACTCCGGTACCATCGCCGGCCTGCAAATTCCTAAATAGACTGTGTTTGATTTTCTGTTGTCCTATCAGGCCCTATTGCTGAAACTTACAGGCTGGCTAGGAAGGACTGAACATACAAAGTCAAACCAGCAATTAGATAAAGGGAAACACAGTGAGAGTGTGTGTGTGTGTGTGTGTGTGCGCGTGTGTGTGTGTGTGTGTGTGTGTGTGTGTGTGTCCAGATGTGAGTACATACCTTATATACTAAATAAGCGCTGTCTTCTAAGTCTCCACCCCTTGTTTCCTTTGCATTTTGTCCAAGGGAGGGAGGGGTGGCCAGGCTAACTTGTTGGGGCATCTGCTTGGCTTACCAACTTTCTGTGGTCTTGTTAATTGCTCTCTCACTAAGTTTTTAACTATTTTTCCCCCCTTTGGTCTTTTTGCTATGCGGTTCAGGCTGGCCTTGGACTCACTTTGTGGCCCAGGCTGGTCTCAAATTGTAACGATCCTCCTACCTCAGCCTCCTGAGTGCTGGGATTACCGGAGTGTGCTACCACACACCTGACAAGTTTTTAACTCTTTCTGTTCAGGAGTAGCCAGAAAGCCCGTTGAGGTCCTTTTTCTGTTCATAGTCCCCTTCCCTCTACAGAAGTACATGCTGTTGGTGTCATCTAACCACAACGTCTTTCTCAGAATGTGCATGTCCCTGTTGTTTAGAAATGCAGGACTAGATTTTTGGTTTTGGTTTTTTACTTTTAATAGTCCATGTTTGCAGAGAGCAAGGGTTATATTCGCTATGGGGAATTAGCGCATGGACACAACACATGTCAATTCATTGTTTTCTCCCTTTCTTCCACTCTCTTTTTTTCTAGTGTCAGATTCATTTACTTATAAGACCTTGTAAAATTAATTATCATATATATTCAGATTAAAAACCAGACTAATAATAGCCAAACAACATGTAAGCCAATTGTATTAAGTTCAGGTACACTTTTCAACGCCTTGTCTGCCTTGTTACAATACCTTTTCTCTCTCTTTTTTCCAATTATCTCACGTATATATAGATATATAGAGATCTATAGTTTCTCATATAAAAGAAACTACATGTTATTTAAGCTTGTGTGTCTCAGTGTCTTGAACTTTGCATTCATCTCTTGGTGCATCCACTTTCCTCCTAATAGCTCACTTGGCTTTCTTTATGACGGTTTCTCTATGCCTCATTGTCTTTATCCATTCATCTGTTGATGGACATACAGGTTGTTTCCAGGACATTGCTATTATTAATTGCAGTGCTATAACCACGGGTTTGAGTACATCGCTGTGGTGTAGCGTTTTTAACTCTTTTTGTATTCAGACTCTCCTTTCAAGATCCGCCTCGCTAAGCCGTGGTAGGGTGTGTTATGTGATATTTGATATGTGTGAGCTACTTAGTGTTTGCTGTACTCTGAAAAAGAGAAGTAACAGGGCAGGATTACCGTCCCTGTGTTAGTAATACAGTCAACTACCTCTCAGGAAAGAATTCAGCAGCTGCAGAGGTAACCAAATACAGCGCACTGAGACCTCGAGATCTCTGAGCAGAGCAAGTGAATAGAAAGAGTTTGTGGAACAGGCAAAATTTTAGATATGAGCACTGACATTTTTGAATTTGACATAGTTTTCTTATGTCATGAAATATCATTCTTTTGATTTTTTTTCCCCACAAATATTTAACAATATCTTAGTATAAGGGCCATGTGAAGAACTCGGGCTGCATCTGGCCGACTTATCCAATGATTATGCCTCGTGGACCCGAGCCCTAGGAAAAAGAGCAGCAAGGCAAAAACTGCCCTTCAGGCTCTGTTTGTGCAGCCACGGAGTCCGGCCTGTTTCCAAGCCAGAGCTTTTGTTCCTGGGTTATCAACAATCAAAGAAAACCATGTTCCCTCTCCTACCTGCCTTAAAGTCCCGCGGAAGCTAAGCCTTCCTTGAAACGGTCTCAGTAGCATGGCAGAAAGCGCTCCTGCAAAACAGAGACACACATGCCGCAGCAGGCAGTCTGTTGCTTCTCTCCGTGCTTCGTTTTTTCCACTCAACCTATTCCGATGGAATTCCAGTGGCTGTCGACAACCTGGGCCCCGCAGTGTTTATTACGATCGCTATAATACAAAATGGACATTACATAATGCCAGTGGGAGGGAAATATTTTATTTTTGGCCTCAAAATATTATCAAAGAATATATTTTATTAATTTTGCATGACTTCTGTTGTTTGGGCAACTCTAAATCAGTTTCTCATTGTTATGTCGAGGATAAATACTTTTTCTTACATAATACTACAGACATTAAATGTTAAGCAAATTAAATGTAAAGAGTTTTGTTGCTGTCTTCATATACACATTAGTGAGAAAATAAGAGTGTGAAGAGTTTACTAGAACTGGTAACGTGCATTTGTTCCCAGAGTTTTTTAAGACAACATCGCCCCCTCTTGGTCTTTGGAGAAACCAATTTCCCTTTAAACTTTCGCGTTAAACTGAACGCTCTGTTAACAAATTTAGTACAGATTGTTTTATTTCTCACAGCCATTTAGTTGAGGCGTTTTCCAACAAGAGAGAAGCAATGGGTGCTTAGTGAGTCCTGACAAAGTGTGTCAACAAAGTCGAGCTGGATTCGCTGTCATACGCACAAAAGGGGGTACAAAAACCCAAGGGCCTCTGCGATCTGGGTAAATGTGTGGGTGAAGGGGAGAAATGTGACAACACTGAACTGGCTAAAAGGGCAAGTCGCAGCTCTGCTAACATGCTGAGTTTGTCTTCTTCAGCTCCCCCATTCTGCCTGCCCCAAATCTTTGTACCTGTGATTGCTTTGCTAGAAGTGTCCCCTCCCCTCTAGCCCGTGTATCCTGTCACTTTCATAAACTCATTTATGAACTGTAGGCTTTAACTGCAAATCTCAGTTCCAATATAGAAACTACTAAAAAGCCTTCTCCAACTCTCTTAGTTGCTTGTCTCATAGAAATTTCATTGTATTTGTGCTGCGCTATTTACCATTAATGTTTAAATATTTTATTTATGTGCTCTACTAAACTTTCCTGCTAAATGTGTATGTCCCTTAAAGCATGGGACCTTCACTCTCTTAGTCTCCTTAGGATACCATAACAAATACCACCATCTGGCTTATATATGCTAAATAGGCAGCTCAGTAGTCTTCAAAGAATTTTTAAACTGCGAACTTCTTTTTGCTACAGCTAAAGCTGCTAAATCTAACCTTGTAGTTTACTGAAACTATATCATACTCAGATGTTCTTGATAAGACAGCAGATCCCTCTGCTCTCTATAACCTCCCAAAACCCTCTTTCTGTATGACTGCCCTGCCAAGGTACACGCCTCCTGGGAGCTTCTTTGCCCTATCCTGTCCAGGGCAGCCTCAGCATCTACTGACTTGCGGTTTGCCATGGGCCGATGTGCATGAATGATCCCTTGTCCCTATCGGTTTAGACAAACGTAGTAGTAAATTATTGTGTACTGGTGGCTTAAAGAGCGAGCATTGACGTCTCTCAGCTTTGGAGATTGGGGGTCTAAGGTCAGCAGGTCAGCATATGTGGGTTCTGATGAGGGCTCTCTTCGTCTTCTGCCGATGGCCATCTTCTTGATGAGTCCTTGCCAGAAGAAAATAAATAGAGAGCAAGCAAGATCTTGGGTCTGCGACACCCATCCCATGCACAAGGGCTCCACCTTCAATACCTAATCACCCACGAAAGCCCCACCTCCAAATGCCACCACTTGGAGGTTTAGATTCTAACATATGGATGATTAATTTACCGCGGATTTATGTTACTTCAGGGACATTTTCACAACCTGGTTTTTAGTTTGCATCCAAGACTTTATATTTCTCTACATACTTTGTTCTCTTCCAGTCTTACCTTCATCTCCCAAATCTTACTATCCAATCACAGTTTTCCTCTCTAGCTGTGCAGAGCCCCCTTAGTACCCCTATACATTCTTTGGTGTTTTTTTTACCAGGTGCAGAAACAGTCATGGCATAGGCTGAGAAACATTGTTTTATAAGCTGAAAATATTAAAATAGTAACTCCATTTATTTTTGTTTTCTCAATTCCTAGATAGAAGAGCGAGCAGAATTTTTGAATAAATCTGTGCAGAAAAGGTAAAACATGTTGATTGTTCAGCTGACAATGACCAACTGTGCTCGGAAAGATTCCTTTCTTCTATTTTTATGTATGTGTTTGTTTATTTAGCAGTGGTGTCAAATCAACTCATCAAGCGGCGGTGGTCTCCAAGATTGACAGTCGTCTAGAGCAGTACACCAGTGCAATTGAGGTGAGGGTTGCCTTCCAAATCTCAGCCCATGGGGCAGACACAAGTTCTGGCTACATGAAAGATCATAGAGATGCTGAGTCCAGTAGCCATGGAAATGTTAGAATACGAATGATGCTTTCCTTGCGATCTTGTTTATAAATATTCATTATCAAGTTAAAGTAGTAACATAAAGCAATATAAAGATGATTATAAAACTTATCATCAATTTCCAGTTGATTGTTTTACATTTGGAGGACCATAATTTTATGCTTCTATCTACTTCAACGTTTTTTCTGATATGACTGGATAGTTTGACTTTACTTTCTTTCCTCTCCTTTGTACTCTACAGTATAGAGGCCTGTAAAATAATTCACACACAAATTGTAAGAGGGAATAAGAGAAGGCGATCTGCTAACTCCTCAAAGGAATAATCAAGCTTACTGATGTTACTAAAGTATAAGGTGAATTTCAGAGAGCTATTTTCTGTTGTGAACAGGTCACAGCATGGAGAGGGGTAGCGTGTCCAGACTGTGCAGCTTGCTGGGCTGATTTTCAGGCCATGGCCACTTCCAGTGCAGTATTCCCTCCATCTTTCACTCCGGACCTTTGCACATACTGTTGCCTCTGCACAGAATGTAGTCGTTCCCTTTACCACATCCCAGTTTTCTGTCAGATCTGGGTTTACGTGTCACTTCTTCAGAGTTGCCTTTTTTTAGCCCTTGAATAGTGTTATTCATGTAATGTGTGCTCTCATGCCAGGCTTTGTAGCACTCCATTATTTTTTGTAGCAGTTACCACAGTGGGAAAGAAGCAGTTGGGTAGCTAGTCGCTGCTCTCCCTCCTGTTAAAATACAAGACCACATTACCTTGTTTTGCTCGCCACCACACCCAAAGCCTAGCACCCTGCACACAGCAGGCACATAGAACATAGCTATTGAAGAAATGAAGCCAGCTGTCTCCCTAACAATAAATCGTGCCCAATAAAGGGCACGCTTCATTTCCAAAAGATCTTGGTCTTGATGCTTCTTTTCGAGGGTTGTAGATCATCAGAGCACAGTTTCACAGAAGAAATGATGACTCCTAGAGACAATGAAACTTACACAGTGAGATTTGAGAGGCTCGTGTTGAGGAAGACCAGTTTCCCGCGATTTTATGAGGACAGACTTCTGAGCAGTGATCCTAAAGATAATTAACACGTTTCAGGGAACAAAAACTGCAAAGCCTACCAAACCAGCAGCCTCAAATCTCCCTGTTCCTGCCGAGGGCGTGCGTAATATCAAGAGCATGTGGGAGAAGGGGAACGTGTTTTCATCACCCACTGCCTCGGGCACACCAAATAAGGTGAGCAAGCAATGTTTTTGTCCTTTAGATTAGTTTTTTTTTTTGCTTTCAGAATCCTCCTAGTTCATAATAAAAGCAATAAAGTAGGTGCAGTTTGTACTTCATTTTGCAATGACCATAAAAACAAGCTCAGAGAGAATGTGTTCATGAGGGTGCTCTGTGTCCTCAGGCCGTGCAGCTCTGAATAAAATGCCTGAGATTACTGTCAACCTTTGCAGGGGGAGAGGGGATTGCAAGGGAAATAAAACCAGATATTCTTTTAATATCATTTTAAATTTTGTGATTATGTAAAATAATTACTCAAAATACTTGGTATTTTGAGGTTACTTTGTTTTGCTTTTTAAGGGCGAATATTTTTTACTACTGTATGTTTGCTATGCATAATGAACATAGGAATATTTTCATTGTGGGGCATAGTATAATTACTACTTCGTCTTGACCCTTGAGGTTCCCAGGTGAGGTTTACTGCTTTCTTTAATACCTCAGAGGATTGGCTTTTTTAGGAAACTGCTGGCCTGAAGGTGGGAGTTTCCAGCCGCATCAGTGAGTGGCTAACTAAAACCCCGGATGGGAACAAGTCACCTGCTCCCAAACCTTCTGTAAGTAGCTTCAGATTTCTCTGAGTATTTCTGATCTCTCAGCTACAGCAGCCAAAGAAAACAAGCAGTTGGTCTGCTCACCTAGGACAAACGGGATTCTTAGCCGGCTCCTAAGCAGCTGTGCCACAGTTACCCAGAGGGTAAATGGAACCAGATTATTACCTCTCTGTTCTGACTGAAGGGAGGACTTAGCTTAGTTAAGGTGGATCAACTTCAGACCGTTTAATGTTCTTTTTCTTTAGCTTTTCTTTTGTAAATTACAGATCGGCATTTGAAAATGAAATGTCAGTTACTTTGGTACTTCTCTATTATAAGCACCCTTAAACCCCAAGAATGTGCAGGTTAGCTATTTCGAACAATATTTTCTAATTTACTTAATTTCTGTAACTTGGCCCAAAAATGCAACTCTTGGATATTTTTTAAATAATTGCCATGATTTTGTTATCAACACTTACAAAAGAAAGCCCTAAAAAATGTTGGTAACTAGAAAAATTGAAATCAATTTTTCTAATAATCAGTAAAACTGGAAACTAGAAAAATTGGTTATGGATGTTGATTTTCAAAATGTAAAATTTTCTTATTTATTAGGTGTTGCTGTCTTACTGCAAAAATATTGTTTTAATCTTTTCATTGAACATATATAATAACTGTCATGCATTTATCAATATAACTTTTTAAAACTTCATTAAGTTCCCCACTGTATAATGCTAAGTTGTCTTTGTTAAATTGGCCTGGTAGCTTTGTTGGTGGCCAAAGGAGTTGTGAATTGACTCCCTGGGTCCTACAATTGACAAGAAAAGATTTTCCAAATGCTGGACCTCAGAGCCACAATGGCATCTGCTGGTTCCAGTTATAATCTCCCAAGTTAACAAATTCTATCACCGCCCAAACTAAACAGAAAAAAGAAAAAAATGTAAATGTTTGTATGACCTCAGATGCTGCCCTTTGAGCCATTTAATTACTATTCACCCTGAGATTCAATTTCTTTTCTCTCTCCCAGTAGATACAGGAAAGAGGGTACAATGCAAAGAGACAGTCAAGGTCAGAGATCATTTCTGCATGTTGCCTTTTAGTGCCTCAGGGTTCCCGAGCACTCACATTACAGGAAAAGTAGAAAGTATTTAAATAAATAAATAAACAAGCAAACAAACCACAGTAGTTTGTAAAATCATGCTTTCACATCGGTGATCACTAAGCTTTTTGAATGATGGATCCCTTTGAAAACCTAATGAAATACAAGGTCTCTCTCCCTGACAAAATTCATATATTACAAGCTTAAGAAATCCTAAAACCAACATGGTAGCATACACGTATAATCCTGACTACTCCGGAAGCTAGGGAAGGAAGATTTTGAGTTTGAGACAAGCAAGGGCAATTTAGAGAGATACTGTCTCAAAAACAAACAAACAAAAAAAAGTCCATGGACCCCCTGAAGAGCTCACAAGACAGAAAGGATAAGGCATGAATCATAAATATTTTTCCCCTTGAATATGGCGTATTGCTAGAAGAAATGATAATTTTTGTGATTTCTTTTCTGTAACAAACTATATATACTCATAAATTTGGCCCAGGGCTTATTCCTTATTCTTTTTTTTAGCACTTAAATTGATAAGCTTACCATCATCAGTATGTCATTCTAGTGGAAATATTTAAAAGATTAAATTCAGTTATTACAACAAATATAGTGCATCAAGGTTCCTAGGCCAAAAATAATATTTTCTGGAATTATTAATGGCCTCCTAAAAACTGGTTAGACAAAAAAGATACTATATAGGTAATTTATAAAGCCATGACCTACTTTGCCTTCTATTTAGCATATGATTTGGTAAACCACCTCCTAGAAGAGGGAGAGGAAAGGGAAAGAATATAGTGATTAATATAGATTTTAGGGGTCTCTTTTTTTCATCAGATTTTATGGGCTTAAGGTGGCTTCCTGAGTATGGACCAGATTAGAAGACAGTATTGTGTTATCGATGTCATAGATGAAATGCTAGTTTCAATATACTTAGTAAGCCACTTTGAAGTTTTGTGCACATTCTAGTAGTAGTAGTAGTAGTAGCTCATATTTTAGACCTGGCAACATGGAAGACTGTGTGGGGAAAAGATGTGAGCTGGAGCCAATTAAGGCAGACAGATGATTTAGACTAAGGGTCCAGCAGAAAAGAAACGAAGTTTCAGCAGTGTAGAAGTGGTTGAAAGGCTCCCGAAGATGCATGAAGATTGGCAGGCAAGGAGTCGAAGGAAGGGAGGTTGGAAAGATGGCCAAATAATGGTCTTAGCTGTCACCCACAGGGTCTCGCACTGGTGCCCTCCGTTAAGATCTGTGTAACTTGGCCCACATTATTGTGCTGTATTTTCCTTTTCAAATTTGGCTATGCAGGGATGCACACTTGGATTCCTTGATTCCCTTTTTGTGCTTTTCTCACCCCAAGCCTCTTCAGGCATGTGTGTCTCCCACGTGGTGCTTCATGGCAGGCATCTGACTTTCACACCCTGGCCAGGGTGAGAGTCCAGAATGTCACAGATTCACCTAAAAATCAACAATTGGGAGGATTTCCAAGGTGCCTTCTGATTTGGGATCAGAAATAACTTATCCTCAACTTGCTGCGTGTGCTCCTGACATGGATAGACGAAAGCTTAGGTTTGCATTTGCACAAGTGTGGCATCGGGCCATTCAAACAAAATCAGAAAGAAGTTTATTCAACAATCACTCCTCACTCATTAGAATCCTAAGAAAGGAGAAAAGACTAATGCATGGGATTTAAAGGGTTAAGTTTTAGAACTCAGTGAAGAGAAAAAACCATCTTCTGCTAGTAGTTAAGTAACCATTTTCACAGATGCTAAGAATCAAGTGCTCAGAATAGTTTGTCAAACCAGCATTATTTGAGCTATTTAAAAGTTAATATTGATCTGTACTGGGATTTCTTACTGAGACATTTAAGCTATTTGTAAGGAGAATGTATAGGATTTCAGTATAACTCTGTAACTGGAACTCAATTCTAAGCATGTCTGTTTTAGCTGGCTTGCCTATTTTTTGTGTATAAACTACATGTTATAGAGCAATCAAAAGCTAATTTGTTTTTCTTTTTTTAAAAAAACAACAACAGTATCTTTCTCAGCTGGCTTCTCTTCTTCACTCTTTGGTCTCTGGTTGATTGGAAACCTGCTTCTCCTGCCTTCATTTCTCCCTCTTCTTCAGGAGTGGGTCTTTCTCTAAAATGTAGTCTAGTCAGGTAATTCTATTTATATTTCTCTTTTGATTTAAAGATGTTACATTTTCTTAGAATTGACTCTTTAAATTCTTTAAGTGATCTGAGAAGATTCATCAGTAGAACTAAAGAGATATCCAATCCATTTTCTTAGGTAGAAGAACATTCATGTAAAAGAAAATATCAGTCTCATACAAGTCAAAGAAGTAAAGTGATTATATCCACTTTCTAGAGCTCCATCAGTATGTTCCTTAATATAGTTTCCATAATTATAAAACAATCTTGTAGACAATTTGGCAACTTTCACCTAAATTGGCAAACATTGTGGAATTGTTTTGGTTTGTTTTTTTTTTAAGTCTGATTTGTTGCCTAGTGTTTCCAAGCCAAATAGGTATAACTCTCTAATAGAATATCAGGAATTTATGCTACAGAGGAAATCCAAAATCTCAATAAGATTAAGGCAAAACTGAAACGCTTCGACATTCAGTGCTGAAAATGCTTAGGGGTGCATTTCCAGTGTGGAAGTCTCAGTGCTGTGTATTAGAAATATGTCCACTTAGACTGGTGTCTGCGATTGCTAGTAGCTTTACTTTGCTTAAATGAGAAAGGAGTTTGCCAAAACACACGGTTCTATTTCAGTAAAACACATTTATTTTCTACACACTACCTTTTGCCAAGTACTAATATAAGCAAGTGCTGGAGGAAAAGTAAATGGAAACAGAAATTTGGATCATTCCCCAAAAGAAATTAGTTATGAGCTTGTAAATAAAAGACTCAAAGCTATGGATCATATTTTAGCATTTCCTCCCAAGACTTTCACATGTTCCCGTAGACGTCATCAAGCCTGGGCTCCTCTTAGCAGTACAATCTGTGATAAATGTTTGTTTGTGTGGAGTCTTTTATGCTGACCCATTGCTGAATTACCCACTTGCCCTCAGGAAACAAAATGATTTTAGTGTGAGGAAAGTACAATTAGAGAAACCTCTTTGTTTGGGCTGCTAGAAGCTAAGCCAGTGATCCCAGGGCCAAAAGATTTTTGTGGGAGGTGAAGAAAACTTGACAGGGAATGAAAAGGGAAGACAAAGGCAACCAATGAAGAATGTGTCATTCAGCAGGTCACCAAGGGGGCCATTAAAACTTAATTCCACTGTGAAGGCACGGGACAGCACATACCCCTGGTGTCACCAGGGCAAGCCTCCCTGAGGCCCGAGTGAGTCTGGGAGACAGTGTGAGCCAGTGCTCACAGTCAGTGGCTGGGCTGCTCGTTGGATGTGGACTCTGCTCCTCCAACCCACCTTCTGGGCAGGCAAAGTGGGTGCCTGGAGCCAGAGAAAGGTCTCAGGTAGAAAACTCAGGCTGAGCCCTTGGCAAGGAGAGACTAAGAGGAAGCTGAGCTGCAAGGGGTGAAAAGTTTTTAAACCTACAGTGAATCTTCACCTCCAAGAATGTAGAAAGTATCTGAGTATGGTGGCCCACACCTGTAATCCCAGCAGTCTAGGAGGCTAAGGCAGGGGATTCCCAAATTTGAACCTAATCCTAGGCGATGTAGCAAGACCCTGTCTCAAAATAAAAAATAAGAGCTAGGGTCATTGTTTAGGGTAAAGGCTCTCTGGTTTTAAAACCTCCCCATCCACCCCCCCCCCATACAAGTACCATATTAAAAAAAAAAACACAGAAAGTTAAAAATAGGCTACATTACTTTAAATATCTATTCTCCAATTTCACCATTCGGTAAACAGCAAATCCTTGGTGAAGGGCAGGACCCTAGTACTGTGTGTAACTCCAGCACGATCTCATATCCCAGTACAGGTCAAGGTGTGTAAAGTCAAACAGCAGCAAATGGTCCTTTCAGTTCCACCCACTCAGATCACTTGGGTAAAGTGTATTAAATAACAAACTGATCCAAACAGATGAAGTCAATGCATTGATTCACTTAAATCTAGGAAATGGTCCCCCATCCATTCTCTCTGCTTTCTCTTCATTAGGACTTGAGGCCGGGAGATGTATCTGGCAAGCGGAACCTCTGGGAAAAGCAATCTGTGGATAAGGTCACTTCCCCGACTAAGGTAATCTACTGGGAGAACTAGTATTTCAGAGATCAATCTCCTAAGGAGTCCTGCAGTATGATGTCCTGGGGTCAAATGGGAAATCTATGCCTTGTCTATACTATGCATTTCTAAAAGACCCATACATGCATGGTCCAGTGAGGGGAGGAGCCTTTGGCATTGTGGGATGTCAGTCACACAACATCAGCAGCCGGAGCTTATGGAGTGGTGCCCAGAAAGACATTCTCGATACACCATAGTGGTCGGAAGGTTGGCAGAGCTACATGGGATAACCACAGTATCCATTTCTTTGCAAGGTCCGGGCTTGGCACCACAGTCATTCAGAGAAAGTGAATCACTTAGAGGAAAATGCCTGTCTCCCTGAGTGGTTCCCAAACTGCTTTCTGGAACCCATTCTAGGAGACTGCCAGCAGCCTCAGCTCAAGGTTTCCATGACAAAAAACTAAGATTCATAAGTAAAGCAGAATTTGCTACGTATGAGCGCTAATAGCTAAGAGTGCTTTGATTCCTTCTACTCTTCTGGGCCAAAGGTGTACTCCTTTAGAAAGGGACCATTGGACAGTATCTGAAGGCTGGTTGGGACCTTCAAGTGGGACCTCTGATACAGGGAGCTAATTCAACTCCTAATTGTAGCCCTTCCCTGTTTCAAGAAACAGACCCAGTTTTTGCCTTTAATAAAGAAAAAAAAATTAAAAAAGAGAAACCAGAGGCAAGAAATAAGTAAGATTAGAATGATCTAATGTTAGATCTATGCTTGTGGGTTCATGCAGAATTCCAGCAACAGAAGCTTCATAAGCAAACTCAGGGACTAAAAATCACACCAAAGATAACTTAAAGAACCACTAGTGCTCGTTAAAATGAGAGAAATATTTCCTTTTTCCTACTTTCACATACTCTTAAAGCTAGTGCCTAAGTATATTACTTCACTTTCTCTATTAGTGATATATAGCCCTGTCACTCCATAAAATCCACTGGGCAAGCCTATTTAAAGTGCCTTCTAAGTAACTCCAATTTTCCAGATGAGTTCTAAATATCATAAAAGTGCCTAGTAATACTGGTGATCAATACAAACTACTAACATTAAAGGAGTATCCACTGCTCTGGGCACTGATAGTACCTCATACAATCCTCCAGCCAGCACCTGAGGTATGGTAGCATTATTTCTATCTTATAGCTGAGGAAAATGAGGTACTGAGGGACTATAGCTTTCCTAAAGGTGCACAGCAAATAACTTGTAAAACCTGGAATGATACTCAAGCAATCTGATCTCAGTCTGTCATTCTTAACCATTATACATAACTTTCTTTTGAGGTTGGATTTTCAGCAAAATATGGGAAGGGTTTTTTTGTTTTTTATTCCTTGCATATTTTTCTACTCAGAGCAGGAGAGAAGATAAATTCTTGTTTTTTAAACAAAGAATGAGTTTATTGGCTCCAGCCTTGATGATCATCCTGACACAGATATTTGACTTTTCAAAAGTGGCAACCCAAGGGGGTCTACTGCCTCCCTTCTGAGCCAGGGATGCCAGCTGAATAGAGTCCATCTTCATAGGTGGAGTCTCTTGGGACATGTTCCTTTTAGCCAGAGGTCTGGAAAGTGGATCCAGATGGTCCCGAGTGGCAGGACTCTGAGAACAACACTCACATACAATTAGCACAAATTGGAATTGTGCCACATGGTAGCACACAGCAAAAGGGGACTGAATTTTCACACACAGCACTCCCTTCTCCCTGCCCCATGCCTCTGAACTCCTAGGGTAGTAAAAATAGTAACAGAACCACCAGACCCAGAGCTGACTGCACAGAACAACAGATTAAGTAGCTCTGGTCCAAAAGGCCAAACTCAGTGTTTACCATGTGGTTGTTTCTTTGAAATTAAAATGCACAGCACACTGCAGACATGAATTCACAATGCTTTAATATCTCTTCATGCACCAGCAAGGATCTTCAGCAGCTGGATGATGGGGACAGGGGATAGAATAAGAACAGGACCGTAGGTCAGAGAAATCTCAGGGCCAAAGGTGTAAGAACAGGAGAAAATGTATATTGCTAAGGGGAAGTGGGAGAAACCCAGTGATATACATATCCTACTGCACATGGTCTTGACTGAGCTGGCCAGTCACGTGTGCCTATGCCTATTCCACACTGTGCTAGAAACTCCTGGCCCTTACATGGGACTTTAAAAAAAACACCAAAAAAAAAAAAAAAAACTCTTCTTGACTCCGGATACCATGACCAAAATCCAAGATCAAGATAAGAAAAAAGAATATAAAGCAGAAAGGAAAGAATAAAGAAGGTGAAGGGGGAGGAGTCCACAGAAGAAAGGATAGAGTGAAAGATCAAATTTGAAAAGAATGTCAACCGTAATTTCCCCTTTTCTGACAAAAACCACCCGGCTGGAAAACTGCAGGCTATCAATTAAAAGTTCTCTTCTCTCAGCAGGTTTGAAGCAATTCAAGAAAAACCCAAGCTCAAGCAAGATGCTGGACCAGCTCAGTTGTAGAGGGCTAATTGCTCTGTTTTATATTTATGATTTACTCAATTGGGTTCATTTTCTTTTGTTTGGTTTCTCAATATCCCAGTAAACCCATGTATATGATCACTATATTTAATAGTCACATCTAGAGATGTTCATGGTCAACTTTGCACAAGAGCCTGTTTCGAAAGAAACCCGTGCTGTGAAATAGACTTTTCTACTGCTCATCAGAACTCTTGGTCCGAACAGTGATACCAACCAAGTGGAAGTCAGCAAAGGGAGATTCAAGATTAAGATTGCCTGAGGAATTTGTGCAGTATCTAGAAAAATGAACCATAGGCTTTTTTTTAAAATTCATACAGAAGTGACATTATTTCTGCACTTTAGAATAAAGCATGGAAGAAATTATCTAGAGTAGGCAATTGTAACTGTTTCTGAAATAACCCATATCAGATTTGATATACAGCAATAATGATTGTCTTTTTTTAAAAAAGAAGATGTACTAAGGTATTACTTTTTTTCATGCTGATTCATATCTAAATTGGATTATTATTCTAGCTGACAGTGGTACTGATTTTTTAGGTTGATTGCTTTGTGGATTTCTTTGGTAGTGATAGTAGCCTGAACCACATTTTAGATTACCCAGTTATGTATGTATGTGCATACACATATACAAACACACTAATGGTAGAATGCTTTCTCATGTGCTAGACCATTATATTTAGTAGTATGTCCTTGCAACTAGCCAATATCACAGCTTTTTAAAAGTTAAAATCACCATATTAATATTTCATATTTGCCAGTAGAAACATGGCAGATAGGTATCAATATGTTTTCAATGCCCAGTGACCTATAATAAATAAAAAGCACTGCAACAAAGAGGGATTAGAAATGTCAAAAATGAGTTGAAATTTTCTATAACATAGTATTTACTTTATAACTAAAGGCAATCTTGAAGTCCAGTGTGAATCGTATTAAATCTACCATCTGAATCAAACTCAAAGCCTGCTTATTTATAACAATAAAGTTCACAGTAAGTTGGCCTACATGAGATCTAACATCTCTTCCCTCACCAACATGTAAAGACAAGAATTTCAGTGATGATATTTCACAGACTGGAATTCCACATAGAGGTCTAAGCAAAGGCTGATTCTGGTTCATATTTAGAAGCAAACAAGTCAATAAAATCCAGTGTTGAGGAAGCCCAATAGTATTTCTATCTTTATATACTCTAAAACATTTTAATTAAACTTTTCTACCTTTCGTAGTCATTGATATTTGTTATAAGTTGATAATGTGTTGAAATTTCAAAAAAGTGTATGTTAATTCTACTTTTGCTTTTTCCCTAAGGGTCATTTTTGACTATTTTTGCACACACACAATCCAGACATCAGATTTTATTTTAACCTCCAAGTCTTTCTTATTCACAATAGATGAAAGAGGACTCCAGTGTGTTGGAAAATGTCCTAAGGTAGACAACACACAGTGTCATCTGTGAACTCATACCTCATTTGTCAAAAATTGCCTTGTCTCAATTTCTACCAGACAGACAGAGCCTCTCAAACAACTGTTTTCTGACCCACATATTTTCCTGGAAAGGCTCACTATGGCTTCAGGAGTAGCCATTGCCTGAGAAGTCTGTTTCCTCGTGATCAGGAAAGGCTAGTGGAATCCCCTATCTTTTAGCAAAGCTGGAACAAAAGAAGATAAGCCACTAAGATTGCACGTATATTCCCAGCCACCCATGACAGAGTAGACACAAGTCTATGATAAGATAAAGTAGGATTTACATGAAGCACCAATGTAAATAACTACCATCATTGCAGTAAGATGGATCAATTGCATTCTTGATCGTGAGAATATTGATGTGTTGAGCTTTTGAACCAGAGCATCTCCTGGTCACTATCACATATTCCTCTAGAAAGTCTGAAGTTGAGAAGAGAATGTATTGATCCTGACTTTTATTCCAATATTTGGATGGAATAAGTTTAGGATAGGATTCTGTTCAGTTTGGATTTAATCTTTTGTAAAGCAAGCTCCTCATTACAATCCTCTGTTATCTTTAAGAGATCATACTGTAAGTCAACTAGCATGTTCTGTGAATCTGCCATTCCTAAAAAGGTTACAAACACTTCATAATTTTCACTGATGATTGATCGCTGCAATAAAATATATTGTGAAAATGCATCCACAATAAATGGAATTCCTCCAAATATTATTGCCTTCTGTATTTTGTGTACTATATAGATGATGGTATAGCAAAACATAAAGTTCATGTTGAATGTTGGTTTTACTCTTTAAATAGGAGCAGCATTTTCATATGTTTAAATGCTTCTTATTATAGGTAAACTTGTAACAAAATATTCAGAATTGCTGTGATGTGGACAACAGATCAGACAAGTATGGAAAAGGTAGAAGAAAAAATTTTTAAAGTTCTTCTTAAACCAGGCATGGTTTCTCAAAAATACTGTCTGTTATAGTAGAAATAGACATTAACTGATGCCATTCATGTACATAATACTTATTATTTGCTACGATCTGGTGATTATAATTATGTACAAAAATATATTTTCATAGTAATATTGTGTATTTATGCAGCATTAATTAGTCTGAAATCTGAGGTTCTCATAAAAGCTTGAAATGTTTTCCAGAGTTTTCAAAAATTTCCCAAATCCTGCCCATGAAATTAATGAATTAACTAAGATACTGTAAGAACACAATATTTTTAGTTATGTCCTAACCAGAAGAGTGATAAGCCTAAACACAAAATAGTTGTCATCACAATTAATTTACAGGTTGGGGGTTTAGCTCAGAGGCTTAAGCACCTGCCTAGCAAGTGTGAGGTTTTGAGTTCAAGCCCTAGTGCCAATAAAAAAAAAAAATTAATTTATAAAGTTAAGTAAGGAATACAATCTGTATTACTAGTACCAAAATGAGAAGATACAACAAATGAAATCAATTTTTGATAGGCATCTTCAGGATAAGAGTCTGAGAACACAACACTGCAGTCTTGTATAATGTGGAACAGGTTGTACTGTAGATTTTTTCCTACCCTTGCTTGCATATGTGCTGCAAGTGGAAGAATGAATATGAAAAAAGATCTTGTCTAAATGCCTGTTCCTGTAACACAATCTAATGAGGTATGGATCTAAATTTACTATCTGTTTGGGTCAAGTTTATTCACCATGTCCAAAAATACTATATCCTTACTGATGTTTTCCTTTGTTCTATTACTAAAAAAAAAAAAAAAGTAAAAAAAAACTCCCATTATGATTATAGATTTATCTGTTACTCATTATAATTCTGTTAATTTTGCTTTATGTTTCAAGGGGATGTTTTTAAGACCATTAAAACCTACAGTCACTGTATTTTCCCAATGAATTGAATATTGTCATTATGAGGTGACTATATTTGTAGCAAAGATTTTCACATTAAAGCTTATTTTTTCTATTCTTGATAATGCTATAGTAAATTTCTTTCAGTTAGTACTTGCATTATATGTTTGTCTATCACTTTACTTTTCAATTTTTATATAGCCTTACCTTTAGATGTGTCTTTAAATATCCTATGCTTTAAAGCCAGGCCTGGTAGTGCATGCCCATAATCCCAGCACTCTGGGAGCCTAAGGCTGGAAGAGTGCAAGCTTCAACCCAGCCTGGGGAACTTGGCAACTTAGCAGGATCCTGTCTCAAACTAAAAAAATTGAAAAGAGCTAGGAATATAGCTTAATGCAAAAGCCCCAAGTTCAATCCCCAGTACTGCCACACATAAATACACATACATACATACATGCAATTTGAGTTTGGGTTTTAACCCACTCTGATGATCTTTGTGTTTTAACCTGAAGTATTTAGTTCATTCACATTTAATGAAATTACTGATCTTTTCGCATTTAAATAGCATCCTGTAGTGTGTTAGTTTTGTGCACTCACTTATACTAGGGATGCTTCTGCTTCAAAACCTAACCTGACCTGCAAGAGACTGAAATATGCTTTTGCAATATAATGGGACTAAATGGAAAAAAAATGTCAAAATCTTCTAACTGTGAAGGATAAAGACTTCTTTCAACTTATGGCTAAGTTTCTAAAGAGCTACTTCCTAAAAGGAGGTTGAGTTTGAAGGATGAGCTTGAAGGTTAACTTCTCTGTCTCCTCTCTCTCTCTCTCTTTCTCTCTCTCTCTGTCTCCCCCCCCACCTTCCTGGTCTTCACACATTATCAGTTGCCTTCACTCCAAGGAACAACTATATTACTCGAGAGAGATGAATGATAAAGATGAAAAATTACAAAATATTGAGTAAAAATTTAAGAAATGATAAAATATCACAAGGCTCCAGTGCATATTGCCAAAGAATTATAGTAAATAATTGTCAGCAGTTAAAAACAAGAGATAACACCTCATCCTGGAATCACTGATTTAAATATTATTTTATAGCTTTCTGCACTGAGACCTAGTGCTTGATAAGTCACAAGACAATGATTTTTCATGAAAATTTCAATTATAAACTCTTTGAAATGTGCTGCTAATGAATGAGTTTTGAAAAGTTGATATGTTTTATGGCATTGTGTGATTCCAGGTTTTTAGTACATACATCCGCTCATCCCTAAGAATATTAGCTCACTCTTAATTTTCTTTACCAGTGGGTCTCCAGGATACCCTAGGGGCTCATCTCACCCCAGAGTTTCTGAGTCTATAGGTCTAGATAGGGCCTGAGAATTCATCTTCCAAAAAATTCTCACATGACACTAGTGTGAAAAATGGAAGTGCTATGCCAGGGCAAGGGACAGGTCTCACCTGCCCCTTCTCACCACATTAATGAATAACGTGTAAGTGCTTAGAACTCTGCACATTGCTCTCTCATTTATTCCTCAGAATAACCCTACTAGACAGGTACTGTTAGGGAAAAAGGAGGAAAAGAAATAGAAGTATGAGTTCAACAGGACAGGTTTATTTCAGAACAAATCTAGAGAGAGATTTGCTGTGTCACCAAGACCAGACTGGATCCCCTCATAGAGCCTAATTATCAGAGACCTGGCCTAGATCCCCAATCTCCCCAATGAGTGTACCACGAAGGCTTAAATAAATGAGACAAGTGATATGTATGATTTTAGGGCTCCAAGAGGATTCAAACCCTCTGCAGAGTTTGTGACTCTGGGCTAAGACAGGGAAGGTCTCTGGGCAGCCCGTAGTTATTTGGTATTCAAACAAGGAAGGGATTAGACTGGAAAATTTAGGAAACCTGAGCAGGACCCCTCAAGCAACAGACCATGCCAACCAAGGAGAATCATCCTAGGAGAAAGTCTCCAGGTGAACCCCTGTACAGGAGTGAAATGCCTGCAGCCATCCTGCCCCCTGAGGCATCTCCCTGACCTCAGTTCAGCCACGCCCCGGCCATGCTGCAATCCCTCCTGCACCTATACTCAGCTTTAACAGCTCCCAACAGTCTAACGGGATCTTTTATAGGGTCACATGGAGCGGGGGGGGGGGGGGGGGGGGGGGGGGGGGGGGGGGGGGGGGTTGGTTCAGCGAGAGCGATTGTGGCTAGCTGCCAGGAATGCTTGCCCAAGGAGAGGCTTGGGAACCTGCAGGCAATAGTGCTTGCGATCCATAGCAGGGCAGATAATGATCTGAGTTGTCCAGCAGGGCTGGACAAGGAGATGAGTCACTGAATACGGGTCGGGAGTGATTGATGCCAGTCAGCCTACGATGGTGGCAATCAGATTCCTTTAGGTCCTTTATTATTAACCCTGACTTACTGGTAAATAAATTAAAGCACAGGGAACATTAAAAACTTGCCATCACCATACAGCTATTAAATGGCAAAGTATCTGATGCCCAGCATCAGTTCCTGAGCCCCCCACTCTTAACCACTATGCGTCCCATTCTGTAACAGAGGTCACTGCCTGGGAGAGTGACTTTAAGACAGTTCATTTTACAGGGGCCAGTTGGAGCCACTGTTCTTCTCTACGAAGTCCAAGTCACCAGATCTTGGGAAAGATCTTTAAGAGGTGGGGAGAAAGAGGGCTTTGAATAAAGCTTAAAATTAAAATCAAAATTAACTTCTCAATGCTTAATCTAAATACCAACTACTGGAATGAAATCTTAAATATTGAAACAAAACTGCTGTAGTTGGCTAAATTAGCTGAAACGTTACGGAATGTACCCTGGGTCGAGGGGAGACACAAGCCTTTGTCATTGCATGTTAGGGTGGGAGCTCATGTTTACACTGAGCCTAAGAAGCACACATTCTCTTTGGGATGATTTATACTCTTATTTGTTGAGTAAAACATGGGACATTCTCACTACAATATTTCATTCAAGTACTAAGGGGAATTGCTGCTTCCTGTTGTCCTCAAATGCAAGGAATGCTGATGATTTAGAATCAGGAATGGTTTCTCATTGGAATGACCCTACAGCAGAGTCTTGGTTAGCTGCTGGCTTGAAAAGCGCTCAAAATTTGAGTTCAGAAACAGTTTGAGAGGTTTGGCCCTGTACTGATTCATCCTAAACCCAGATGGTCTGAGGCAAGGTGTATAGGCACAGCACTAGGCTACTTAATGTTTCTAAGCTCTGAACCTCCTTCACAGCCTCAAGGTGACCAGGCCTTGAAAGCCTCACGGTCACTAACTTCTCTGATATCATAAACAATTGATTGCCCTAATGAAGCCATGTTCTTCTTTAAACCTCTGCTCAGTAAATTCAAAGTAATATAATGACACAAAATTATACCCCCAACACAAGTTTCATTCGGCCTTATTACTAAAACAAACATTCCTCCTGATTCCCCCACCAGTAATTATGGCTTTGGGGTTAATTTTGGTAGTCTTTTTCCTTTATTTTTACATTGTCTTTTACACTGTGGTCTTGGAGTAAAATCACCAAAAAGTAGGAAAAAGTGGCAACCAGTGTCAATCTGCCTTCCCAAATGGCAGGAAATGGCTACTCAAATAGTCTGTCCAATACCTTCTCTGGTAAGGTCCTAGAGGAGGGGAACAAAAGTGTATACGGATAAAAAATTCTTCATAGAAGCTCACTCCAGCTGTCACTTCTACTTTGACTTAAAAACAAGGAATTTCATTTCCAGTGTACTACTGTTTGGAAATAATCTTGACTTTTTTTCTTAGTTTTTAAAAGTTGAAAAGAACCAGGAGGTGCTTAAGAAAGTCATCTTAAATTTCCCTGGAGAAAAATTCTTAAGAAATCTTTCTTTAAAATGATACTGACTCCAGCTAAGCTTTGGCTACACAGTATTGTCTACTCTAATTAGCAATATTTCCCTCAGAGCTTTTTTACTGGCCATATCCCCTGTACATCCTTATGATTCATCCCTTTGCTCAAATGCCATCTGGTCAGAGAGATTTTTCCTGGTCACCCCATTGAAAAAGAGCTCCCCTTCCAAGACTCACCCACTAGCACTCTGTGCTCTTTATTTTTTCCATGATAATTATCATCCCCTAACTCTAACTCTTGTTTTGATTATTGTTATTACCAGTTGTCTATTTTCTCCCATTAGAACATAAGCTGCATAAAGAATGTTTTGTTTTCTGTAATAACTTTACACTAGGAACAGTCCCTGACATGTAATAAGCATTTGATAAGATTCATTAAAATAATAATGAATTAAAATAATGAAATAATATATGACTTTCAAAGTTGTAAATGCCTAATAGTTTTATTATACAGTAAGACAATTTTTCTCTAGAGTCTTTGACATAAGATAATGTAAATATTAGAACTAAAGGTGAAACTAAGTCTCAGCTTTGCCATTTACTTCTGTATAACCTCGTTAGATTATTTCCAGGAACTTTATTTGTGCAGCTGACCTCCTATGGCTGTAACTAGACTAAAATCCAACAAAAAAGAGATTCCATATAAAAATATTGCCCGAGTCTATTTTCTATTGCCAAGTGTATAATATCACACAGTAGGTATGTTTAAGAAAAGAAGTTTAGTCTCACAGTTCTGGAGGTACAAGGTCAAAGGACCACTAGTGATGGCCTTCTTGCTGGCAGAGTTCCAAGAGGTACAAAACATCCTATGAAGAAGACAAAATGTGTATGACTGTGAGTGTGTGCATGTGCGTGTGTGTGTGTCCTCTGGTCTCCCCTGTCCTATACAGCCACCAGTATTCAATCAAGTGGGTACCACCTGGGTGTCCTTATCACTTCCCAAAGGCTCACTCTAATTACTGGAGTAGGATTAAGCTTCTACCTTCTTAAAACCTCAAAATGGGGGCTGGGTGTGGTGGCTCATGCCTGTAATCCCAGCACTCGGGAGGCTGAAGCAGGAGGATCGTTGCAAGTTCAAGACCAGCCTGGGCTACAAAATGAGCTCAAGGGCAGCCTGAACTGCATAGAGAGACTCAGTATCAAAAAGACAAAAAAAAACCCTCAAAATGGGTATTAAATTTCAACAGAGGTACCCCAGGGTAAGGACACACTCAAACTACATCTAAATGCTACTGAAAACTCTGTGCATATCACCTTTAGTGACATTTGTGTGGCATAAGACAATGGTGAAAACTAATTTTCAAAAAAAGCTTTCTCTAAGATATGTTTTGGTTTCTTAGGCTAAAGTCTAATCTGGAAGTTCCAAACTTTCAAGCTTTTGCAACAACAAAACAAAACAGTTTGTTAATTTCAAAAACTTACAAAACTTGAAGAAAATATTAATCCTTCTTCGTGCTTAAACCATAGTACCTTACCTTCTCTTTTACTTTCAAACTTGCTACAGAATATTACTTTCATCTCTAGAATATTACAAATCTCATTGCATATGACTATTGCCAGTACCAAGCATCTATCCATTCTTTTTTTAACTCTACTTGGAAAATTATTCCAAATGTATATTAAATTATCCATCAAGCAGTGCAGGGTGACACACCTGTAATCCTAGCACTGGGGAGGCTGTAGCAGGAAAAGTATTGCGAGTTCAAGGCCAACATGGACTACATAGTGAGTTTAAGGCCAGCCTGAAACACATAGCAAGATTCTGTCTCAAACAAAACAATAAAACAAGCAAAAAACAATTCAACAACAAATCCCAATAAAATTAACCAGTTAAATATAACAGAAAAATCAAAATAAAATGTACACAATGTTATTATGGAAAGATCATATTTAATGACACAATACATATAGTTATTTGTCGTTCTACAGAAGATAAGTCAAATGTTCAGTGTTAAATGATCATATTCAAGGAATATCGGGGCTGTAAGAATTTTTGAGCGTGCACACTAATATGTTCATGATTCCTGAAAATGAAACATTTACAGAGAAAAGTCTCATTTTCCAGAATAAAGCTCATTAGTCACAACTGTGCAGACTGGAATTCACAGTGTGCACGTTGGAGACCACCATACTTTCAACTTAATCTTCTCTATCAAATCGGTGCAATTATTATGTCCATTTCACGGATGAAGAAATTTTTGTGCACAAAATGAACTTGTATGCGGTCAGGATGATAGGGTAACCAGTGTGTTTCACCGGCTTCTCTTCAACTACTGTCTCGCCGTCCCCACCTTCTGCAACCCCCTCCGTCATAACCTCCCGGATTCTCTCTGCCCAACAGGCAACTTTGCCCCGAGATCTGTCAACCCTCGAGCCAACACTTCCCAGAGCTAAGACCCTGCGCACGCGCACTGCCCTGCGGTGGGTTTTAGAAGATTCCCAAGGGCTGCTCGAAAACTCGCGCGAACTCCTCGAAGTCTCGCGAGGCTGGGAGGCTATCCCAGGTAACCAGTGACGTGGTTTTCGTAGAGGTGACGGCTGGGGTTTTTACTTTAAAGTTCTTTCTTCTCTGTTCTCTGGGGACCACGGGGAGAACCCTAAATCTTCTCCCAGTGAGGATGGGGCGATTGTTGCGGTGGCAGCAAGGAGCTGCCCGGGACCGTGAAGGCGAAGCTAGAGGAGCGCAAGCGCATGGCGGCCTGCGGCGCCCGGCGGAAATGCGTGTGAGGAGGGCGACGCCCGCCCGATGCGGTTCCACTGTTTCCCACTCGGGACGCGGGCCCGCGGGCGGCGCGGCTTGAGCCGCCGCTTCCGGAGCGGGGGCCGCGGGGAACTCTCGGTGACCCCGCGGCCGGGCACGCGCGGCGGGGACGGGCCGGAGCCACGGGAGTTGCGGTCTTGGGAGAATCGGCCTGTCGGCGCCGTGCCCGCTGCAGTCCACGCTGCGCTTGAACAAGGAGACTGGAAGTTGCTGAAGCCTTGTGATCTCCCCAAGCTGTAAATCTTGAGGAGGAATTTCGATTATTCCTTTGTTTCAGTAGTATCTGCGTGGAGGGATCGTTTCACGGCGTTAATTTATGGTCGTCTCCAGTACAACTTTCCGGGAGCTATACAGTGTTAAAGTAAGATCCTGTCATTGAATATTAACCGGGAGAGGACCTGCAGAATAATATTAATCAGAATAGAAAGTCTTATAACTAGAGCTTTTGAAGTCAGCTGAAAAGGAAGGGGAAAAAAATCTTTCAAAATTACATCGCTGTTTTCACTGCCTAAATAAGTATAATTTTCCTTGATTTATTATATTTTACTGCCTTAGGATCATTGTGAACTTGCTATGACAGTGTGGTGTTTAAATGTAAATGACTTGGCAGTGTATCCTGGAAGTTTTTTTCAATTAAATTATTTGATTTGTCATTTATTGTGATTTTTGTCTCCGCATAGTGATGGAAACTTTCTTAAAACCTTTTGAAATTGAAGGTTTAGTTAGGTGCATTGTAGTTTAGTTTTAGGAAAGACGTCCTACTGTCTTCTTTAAAGAGAAGTAAAATTTAACGTTTGAGTACTCATTTAATGTAAACAACACTTTCCATTTGAAAAACTGACATAAGTTCCTTAGAAATTGTTTTACAGCCCACACATACAATAAAAGAGATTTAAAGCCAAATACTGGAAGAGATGTCAGAAGATTCAGACAAGGAAGACTATTCAGACGGAACAGTCAGTGATGAGGATGAATCAGTATGTTTTTCTCAATTTTTCTTTAACTGAATTAGATTTAAAAAATGTATTTTAAAAATATATTCCCAACTCTAATATTATAAGTCAGTATGGTGTAATAATTATTGGACATTTAAATAATTGTTACTAAAGTTGGGAAATGATCGAAAGGGGGTCAAGAGATGGAGGTAGGGAAAGAGGGTGAAAAAAGGAACTAAGATGTGTTAGGTACATATACTAACTCCACACAAGGAATGTAAACATGTACTACAAACCTGCGCTAATACACACTTTAAAAGGGAAAAGGAAATCACCCATGGCCTTTTGTTGGGAGAATATTTTGGCTAAAGTTTTTCTGGGTTTTATTAAAATGTTTTGTTAAATCAGGGTTTTCTTTTTGTAGTTCACACCACTTATTTTCTTACAGTTAGTAATTCCACTGTGTTACAGTCATAGTGTGTATCATGCTAGAACCCTGTGTTCTGATACTACTGAGTATTACTGTGATAAGGTTAGTGTGATTCTAATATCACAAAGGAGAAGATGTGGAAGAAAAAAGTGTGGAGAAATGAGGTGTTTAAAAATATTTTGCTTGGCAATAACACAACACCAAACTCCTTTATTTGTTTGATCCATCTTAATTACCGCTGTACTCCTACCTTTGTATATCTGACAGATTTCCGTCAGATTACTAAATGAATAAATTATCATGGATATAAATTAAGGTCCAAAAATAATATGATGGATAGCCCTTTAAAGCATGATTTTGTGGTTGTCATTAGTTCAGCTGTCAATCAAGTTGACAACCCCAAGTGGTAAGGTATATATAAAAACTTTCTGAATTTGGAAATTGTTGGTTTTTATATTTAAAAATTCTCTCATTTTAGGATGAGGATACATTCATGAAATTTGTAAGTGAAGATATTCATCAATGTGCATTATTAACAGGTTTGAACTTCTCCATACATTTTTCCTCCCTCATAAAACCTTGAATGGATAAAAAAATAAGATGAAAAAACTTTGAAAAAGTCAGGTTAGGTAAAATAGAGAATGACTGTTCCAATTAAAAGAGAGACATTTCATATCTACTTTTTTAAAAAATTTCTGGGGTTTAAACTTTTCAGGTTGGTTTTAAGTCAACTGATTTATATTGGAAAATTAATGAAACTGGTGATTATAAAGGACTTCACTGAACATACAGATTTACTTTACATCTGTCTAATAAAAAAAACCATTTAACTCTTTAGGTGTATTTGTAGACTGACCTAAGTTGTAATCAACACAATATGTTGGAGGTGCATCTTTCCTTCAAATAAAGTATGCCTCTATATTTTCCTTAATAAAATCATTGTATCCTGGTGTTGCTAGGACAGAATACCTGCCGTACACAATTTAAAGAAGAAAAGTCTTATTTTAGCTCATGGTTTCAAAGATTTCAGTTCCTGGGCTCCTGGTTCTGAGGAAGAAACATGGTGTGAAGGCAAGGAAAGGAGTGCTGCTTCACCCATAGCAGCCAGGAGGAAGATCAGGGGAGGAGCAGGAACAGAAGAGGCCAAGACCTCACATAGCCCCCAAGATCATACTCCATAACCCCTCCCAACACACCCGGAAGTGTGCTTTACCAATGTCCTAGGTGACTTCCTTCCTAGGTAGGCAATTAGCATCAAGCATCAGTCAAGTTGACAAGGTGAACCATCGCATGTATTTACATACATCCATGTATGTGAGTATTGATGTTCACTTGATTTTGAAAAATTAATTCATTTAGAGTTCAACTTTCAAATACTTAAGTGTTTCCCCTAAATACTTATGTGTCTGTTAAAAATAATTGAATATTGAAATAAGGCCTTTGCTTACCTATATATGTATCCATGTATTTTTCATGGCCATCCTAAAACAAATCTTCACTTTTGAGATAACCACTATTCTTAAGTTGCTGGGCATTTTTCTAGATCTTTTTTGTTCCATTGATACATAAATCTATATCCACATTCAAAAGAATTTTGTAATAGTGCTTGTAGATTTTTCCCTCCCACCTTTTTTGTTTTTAAATTTTGCCAATCTTGAAAACCAGGAGATAACTCACTGTTTTAACTAGCATTTCCCTGATAGAGAAATTAAGGTTTATTTAATAGGCTTGAATTGGCTTATTGCCTTTTATATTCCCTGATATTATGAATTGTCAATTTATAGTAATCCTTTAACTGTGTTACTGCTGTAACTTACTGAATTATTTTTATATGGTTGTCAGTATTCGTATGTGACTTTATTTTTGTATCTTTTTAAGTCAGAGGCCTCCCCTACTCCAAAGACATCAGTATAATCATGTAAATTTTCTTTAAGTACTTTTATGTATTTATTGAAATTTCATTATTTAACTTCTCATTTATATGTATGAGTAATACTTTTGTTGTTGTTGCATGTATCAGTTCTTCATTATTTTTTAGCTGATTTCTTAAAATTTTTGTTTTATTAGTACATTTTAGATATAAAATTTATGGGGATAGGGAATTTGTACCTCTCCATGATATATCTTGCTGCTTCATTTTTCCTGGGCTGGGGATGGAGCTCAATGGCACAGCGCCTACCTGACAAACTCAATGTCCTGAGTTTGATTCCCAGTATCAAAAAAAAATTGCCAAGTGTTGTGGTACATGCTTGTAATTCCAGCACTCTGGAGGCTGAGGCAGGAGGGTCATTGGGAGTTTGAGACCAGCCTGGGTTACAAAGTAAGCTCACTGTCAGCCTGAAATACACAGCGAGACCCTGTCTCGAAAAACAAATACAACAAACAAATAATTTTTTCCCATTGTCCTCTACTCCTTCAGCCCCTCTTCCCCTCTTTACAAACGCCTTTGTTCTATTTTTTTTCTTCTGTGGTGTTTTTTTTCTTTTTGGTTTTTTCTTCTTTCCCTCTACCTCCTCCCTAGTTCCCTCTCTCATTTCCCAACATCTATTGTACATTTTGGACTTTTATTTACGCTTTCTGCTTCTTACACCAGAGTACAATGCAGTATTAGTAAATGTGTCCGATTTATTTCATGTAAGGTTATGGTGTCAAGGTGCATGCGTTAATTTAGAAATGTCTCAAGCTTATCCTTATGATAGAGTGGTACTCCTCACTGTCTTAAAAAAAAAAACAACTTCTTTATCCATTCATTCCTTGATGGGTATCCAGGTGACTTCCAAGATTTAATTCTTACAAACTGTGCCACTATAAACATGGGTGTAGATACATTGCTGTGGAATGATGGTTTGTATTCTTTTGGGAAGACACCAAGAAGGGGAATAGCTGGGTCAAGTGTGACCTGTAGTCTTAGTTTCCTGAGGAATATCCACACTGATTTCCACAGTGGTTACACCAGTTTATACTCCCACCAACAGTGGAAAAGGATTCTTTTTTCCCCATTGCCCCACCAGTATTAGTTATTGGTCAGTTTCTTGATAGCCATTCCTTCTGGAGTAATGTGGAATTTCAGCATTGTTTTAATTTGCATCTCTCGAATGACCAGTGATGTTGAACATTGTTTCATATATTTATTTGCCATTTCCACGTCTTCATCTAAGAAGTGTCTCTTCATTTCAGATGCCCATTTTTGGGTTGGGTCTTAAATTTGGGGGATCTGATTTAAGTTCTTTATATATGTTAGATATTAGTCTTTTGAAGAACAGCTGGCAAAAAATTTACCCCAGGCACTGATTCTTTGATATTTCCTGTGCAATTAAGGTTTTGTTCATAGTCTTTTCTTACACCAGTGTCTTTAATAACTCTCCCTACTTTATCTTCCAACAGATTTAATATTTCTGTTCTAATTAGGTCTTTGATCCATTTCAAATTTAGTTTAGTGCATGGTGAAAGACATGGGTATAGATTTAACCTTTAGCATGTAGTAGAAAGCCAGTTTTTCTAGCACCATTTATTAGATGCTATCTTTCTTCCAGCGAAGGTGTTTGATTTCTTTGTCAAAGAGAAGTTGTCTCAGTATGTTTGGAGTTGTTTCTACATTTTCTGATCTGTTCCATTGATCCTTGGGTTTGCTTTTTGCCAGTACTGTGCTGTTTTTATCACAGTAGCTTTGTAACATAAGTCAGGTAGTGTGATGGCCCCTGCCTTGCCTTTGTTGCCCAGAATTGTTTTTGCTATTCTAGGTCTTTTCTGGTTCCAAATGAATTTTAGGATTATTTTCTCTAATTTTGTGAGATACACTATTGGTATTTTGTTTGGGATAGTATTAAGTCTGTATAACAGTTTTGGAAGTATGGCTGTTTTCACTATGTTGGATCTTCCTACCCAAAAACAAGGGATATCTTTCTTTTGTCTAAGTTTTGGATATGAAAGTCTTGTACTTCTTTAGTTAGATTGATTCTAGGTTGTTTTTATTTCTTTTTCTTTTGGTTTTTTGTTTTTTGCTGTTATTGTAAAAGATGTTTCCTGAATTATTGTCTCAGTGAGTTTTTATTTGTGTTCAGAGATGCTATTGATTCTTGAGCATTGACTGTCCAACTATGCTACTGAATTTGATTATTAAATTTAGAAGTCTTTTGGTGGAGTCTTAGGGGTCTTCTATGTAAAATATCATGCCATCTGAAAGTAATGGTAATTTAACATTTTCCTTTCTTATTCTTATTCCTTCTGTTTCTTTCTCATATTTAATTGTTCTGGCTAATGTTTCCAGAACTACATTGAATAAGAGTGGTAACAGTAGACATCCTTATCTTGTTCCTGATTTGAGAGTGAAAGCTATCAGTTTTTGTTCATTTAGTGTGGTGTTTACACTTGGTTTATCATAGATGCCTTTTATCAGATTGAGATAAATACCATGTGTTCCAATTTTCTTCAGGGTTTTTATCATGAATAAGTGTTGGACTTTCTCAAGTGCTCTTTCTATATCTATCAAGATGATCATTTGGTTGTAGTTCTTAGCTCTATTAATGTGTATTACATTTATTGACTTGAGTATGTTGAACCATCTCTGCATCCCTGTTATGAATCCTACTTCGTTATGGTATATAATCTTCTTTCCTGAATTCAGTTGGCCAGTGTCTTACTGAAAATTTTGCATCTATGTTCATTAGGGAGATTGGCCTGTGGTTCTCTTTTTTAGTTGGATCCTTCTGTGGTTTTAGTATTAGAGTAATACTTGTTTTCAGAAATGAATCTGAAAGTATGGCTTCCCTTTCAGTTTCATTAAAGAGTTTGAGAAGTATTGGCATTAGGTCTTCTCTAAATTTCTTGTAGAATCCAGCAGAAAATCTGTCAGGACCTACGCTTTTCTTTCTTTATAGGTTTTTATTTACATCTTCAATTTAATTAAATGAGACTAGGTTATTTAGAATTTTTATGTCTTCTTGATTTAGCTTTGGTAATTTATACATATCTATGAATCTGTCCATTTCTTCTGTTTTCCATCTTATTAGAATACAGGATCTCAAAGTAGGTATTCTGGATTTGTGTAGGATCTGTTGTGATTTCACCCTTTTAATTCCTAAGTGCATGGATTTGAATCTTTCCTGTTTTTAATAAGATTGCCTAAGGGTTTGTCAATTGTATTTAATGTCTGAAAGAATCAACTCTTAACTCATTGATTCCTTGTATTGTTTTTGGTCTCAGTTGGATTAATTTCTTCACAAATCTTTATAATTTCCTCCCTTGTATAAACTTTGAGTTTGACTTGTTATTTTTCTAGAAGTTTGAGGTTCAACTTTAGGTTATGTCTTAAGTTACTTATCTTGTTGCCAAGGCAAAATACCGAACACCCAAAGTTAAAGGGGGAAAGGTTTATTAACTCACAGTTTGCAGAGGTTTTAATCCATAATTGGCTGGCTCCAAAGCAGGGTGGCAGATGGCAGAGGGCAACCATTCATGGCAGCAGGAGACAGCAAAAGCAAGCAAACAAGGGAGAGACAGCTCTTTCTGTCCCTTATATTACATGCAGTCTACCTGCCCTAGGGTGGATGTTGTACTTGCACTTAATCCTAGGCAAAACTATGCCAAAACAATCAGTGGACTGATTTACTAATCACACACCCTAAATCCTAGAATCACACACAAAATTCAGCCACCACTGAAAAAAGCCCTGTTCCTACATGAGGTTTTGGGAGGACAGCTAGCTCACTCTTTTTGATACAGGAATTTCACTGCTACAAATTTCCCTTTCATTATACCCCATAAGTTCCAGTATGTTGTATTGGCCTTATCATTTAATTGTGGAAACCATGTAATTTCTTCTTTAATTTCATCAGTGATACATTGGTTGTTCAGAAGGGGTGTTATTTAATTTTCATGTGTTTATGTAATTTTCATGGTTTCTTTTGCCACTGATTTCCAATTTCATTGCTCTATGGGATAATTTCAATTCTTTTGCATCACTTGAGCAAGTTCTTAAGCATGTGATCTATTTTGGAGATGTCCCACTGCAGCCAAGAATGTGTATTCTGTTGTTACAGGGTTGAATACTGTAGAAATCTACTGTTCATTTATTCAAAAATTTGGTTCAGTTCTGATATTTCTTTGTTGATTTTTTTTATCAAGTTGATCTGTGGCAGTTGGGCATTGAGGTCCTCCGTTATAATTCCATTAGTGCTTATTTGATTTTTCATGTCCATTAATACTTGTTTTATATTGTTGGTTGTGCTGGTGCATATATATTTGATTGTTATATCTTCTTGGATTGTTCCCTTTATAAGGATGTAGTGACCTTCTTTGTCTCTCTTAATTAGTCTTGGCTTAAAATCCACTTTGTCTGCAAATAGACTCGCTATCTTTGTTTTTTTCTGGGTTCTTATGGAATGGAGTATTGTTTCCTATCCTTTGACTTTAAATCTGTGAATTTCTTTTCAATTAAATTTTTGTTAAATTGAATCCATTTACATTGATGGTTACAACTGGGATGTATTCACATATCCTTGTCATATTATTTTCCATTGTTTGTTCCCTTTTCCCCTACCTCTGTTTATTTAGTTGCTTCATCTGGTGGATTCATTCTGTTGGGGTTCATGGAGTTGTAGTCTTCATTATCTCTTTCTGAACATTTTGGAGTGCTGGTTTATTGGTAATGAATTTCTTCAAATGTTCTGTCATGGTAGTACCTTATTTCTCCATCAAGTTTAAAAGCTGATTTGCAAGGTGCATCAACCTAGGCTGGAGGTTGTTTTCTTTTCAAGCTTGAAATACTTCAAGCCCTCCTTGACTTGAGAGTTTGCATTGAGAAGTCTACTGTGATTCAGATGGATTTTCCTTTACAGGTGATTTGTTTCTTTTCTCTAACAGCTTCAATATTTGTTTCTGTGTTGAATTTGTGGAATCTTGACTATTATATGCCTTGGTGTAGATTTTTTTTCTAAATCCTGGCTAATTGAAGTTCTATATGCCTCACTTATCTGTATCTCAAATTGTTTTTCCTTGCTTGGAAAGTTTTCTGCTATTATTTCTGTGAACAGGTTTTTTATATTGTTTGCACTATCCTGATTTTTTCATGGACTCCAGTCAATCTTATGTTATTCTTCTTTGCATCATCTAGTAGCTGTTAAACTGACTTCATGGTCCCTTGCTATTTTGAAGAAGTCTTGTGATATTTTCTAACTGCAGTCCTGTCTGCTAGATCTTATCATTTGTCCTCACATTGGCTCATTTTACTGTATATACTTTCACTAGAATTTTTAATCTCCTGGATATCTATTTAAGTCTATTTCATGGATTCCATTTCTTTCTTTGTTGGGCATTCATGGCTTCCAGCTTTTTCCTAAGCTTTTGTATTATTCTTGTCTGTATCTGCTCCAGAGCCACTAGCCACTTCTTTTTTTTATGGTCACTATCTCTAATTATCTGAGAAATTATTTGTGATTTGATTTTTTTCTAGACCTTCATCTGCTTTGTTACTTCTGCTGTTACCTCTTTAGAGAGTCCAGGTGATAGCTTTTGAATTGTTCCACCTCATTATGCCCTCAGTTTGCCATTGGTAAGCTGGAAGTCCAGGGTTGCATCTTGTATAAGTTTCTTTTAATTTTCTGTTTTTGTTTTGTTTTTGTTTTTTTAGTTTAATTTTTGTGTTGATGCCTGTAAATTGCAGATTGCTTGTAACAGCAGGTAGCTTTGTTGCTAGTATTGAAAACCCTTATAAAATGACTACTTCTCAGAGATGCCTTCCAGTTTTACCTGGCTTTTGGATTTTGAATCTGTTGCAAGATCCTACCTCTTAAATTTATTGGGAGTGAAAAGTTGCTGCCTATTTGGTCCAGCCCCTAGTTCGTTGGATTATAAGGGTTTGTAGGTATTGTTTATGACCCTTAGGCAATCTCAGTCTTGACACCCAGGAAGAACAACTGATTATACGGTTGTGTTGCCTTGGCAATACAATCAACAATAACAGTAGCATCAAACACATCTAGAAAATAACAAACTGGTTAACAATTAATTTTCTACCTTTGTATAAACTATATTTGTGGTTATATAACAAAACCTAAAATCAGAAAGTTGTATACAGTAAATATACCCTCAGTATGGTGATTTTACCTTCAGGGGAGAAAATTTAAGAGGCTAGGGAGAGAAACTTAGAGAAATAGAACAAGAGATTAGAAGCAAGGCCGTAGGACAAAGGAAGATTATGTCAATTTTGGGAAGCTGGTGAAGACAGGAGGGAAAGAGAAGGAAAAAAATAAACAGAACTGACTAGAACAACAAAAACTAGAAACAATGTTCATACTCATAAAAACAAGAGCAAACAAGAAAAAGAGAAAAAAGAATGTCTACTCCAGGGCGTGTTCTCTCCTGTCACTGGTAGACAGAGTGGGCTGACAGAGCCCAGACCATGTTGATTAATCCAGAAAGCCAGCTGTAGATTAACAGCAAGATAGTGGGCAATCCCAGCAAGTCTGAACTTTTAGAGCTGCTGAAGTTCAGGGTAGTTTCAGGCTGTAAGGCTGGAACCGAATTTGTTCAGTATACAACTCTATAGCTCTTACCTGTTTGAACCCAGCTCCCTGTCACCTTAAACTCAGCTTCTTGACCTTGTACCGACTTGAGCTTGGTTTCATCTCACTCTGACACAGAGCTACTAGATGGAGCCAGCCCACAGCTGCTGTGAATTGCAAGCTCAGTTGACCCCTCTCCAAGATGGCTACTGGCCAATTGCCATTTCCTGGGGAACATCTGAACCCAGGTAACTTACTAGACACTGCAGTCTGCCACAATCACTGCTGCGTTGCTCTGGTGCATTTCTCTGGAGATCTGGGGTTACCAGTAGTCACTGTGTTTGCAGGTTTGAGCCACCCTTCCCACACAGTGAGTCAAGGCTTGGGGAGAAAGTGCCACTTGCCAGTCCTTCTGCATTAAGATCTCTCTCTTTGCTCTCTCCATGGGCTTCAATTCTCACTTTAGATCCATGCTAAGTCCCAGGAACCCACCTTTTCTTCTTCAGGTTGCTATATTCCATTGTCTAGACACTAAGTCTCTGAGAAGCTATTTCTCTGCTGTTCACCACTCTGCCATCTTAACAGAAGTCCTGTACAAGTAATAGATTTTGTTTCCTAATTCAAAAATAGCTGCCTTGTAGTCCATAGACTTATGTACTGGTTTGTCCTTTTTTTGGTTTTATCCCTGATTTGAAATGTCATCTTTATCATGTGACATTTGACATGATACCTGTTATCATTTACTACGTGCCATTCGTCCATTGTGGACTTGAGTCAGTCACCTATTAACTGAGTCACTGTCACGTTGTAAATTGTAGTAGCTTTAACAATGATATTTTGGTATTTGGTGTGCCTTCTAATTCTTCCTCAAAATGAGTCAAAAATTAGAAGGGATCTAAATATCCATCAATGGGGAAATTGTTAAGTAAATTACAATTCATGTGTCCAAGGTATATATTATACTATTCAGCTGGGAAATAGGGGATATATTTACTACTAGTAGAGACAATTATCCTTGATGAATAATATGAAAAAGTCACAGAATGCTATGTTAAGATGATCCAATTTGTATAAAAACTATTAAAACCTAAACTTTGTTACATTGCTATTTATTTGAACAAACACCAACTCATGAATTGGGCAACTTAAAAGGAAGTAATTTGGGGGATTCACCAGAGGAGTCTGAGGGGAGGCTTTTACAGGGTAGTGGAGCAGGAAGGGGAAAAAAATGTTTGGTTAAGTGGAGCCAGAAGCCTTCCTTGGGTCATTCCAGTGGGAAGTTTATAGTTTAGGGGTTAATTGGCAGTTTCTGTACAATCACAAAGATGGGAAATGACCTTAAGGAGAGCTTCCTTCAAATTGATACCACAGAATTACTGCACTGAAGAAAAAAAAAACACCACTGTATAGCCTTTCATGGCATTCCACTGCGTTCTGTGGGAATCGTTCCTGAGTTATGTCACATAGTGGTGTTAGAATAACAATTGAGAAAAATGGCATGGCAAATTTCACTAGCAGCCTTTCAGAATATGGTTCCAGTAAATGGTGAAGAATCATAGTTAATGACTATATTTAACCCATTACACTAATAGCCTGATTAAGATGAGTTAAAAGGTAATTTTCTAGAAACAGACATTCTTACAGTAGTAGTAAGAATTCAGCTTAATAATATGCAAGGTCACAGCTAGCTATTCTTCTAGCTTTTGGGAAGATCACTTGTTACAAGATTTTATTGGTAGTTTTATTTTTAAATGCCACAAAGCACTAGTTATAATGATATCTATAAATATCCATAATTTGAATAGTGTTGGAAGTAAATAATGAACTGTAGAAAGCCTCATAGGACTTGGGATTTTCCTTGTTGTCACTCATGGTGGTGTTTGAATCTTTTTCTCAGCTGACTCTAGTAGTGACCCCTTCTTCCCCTGGACGACACAGATACTATTGGAATATCAGCTAGGGAGATGGGTGCCACGCCTTCGTGAACCCCGAGATTTATATGGTGTCTCCTCTTCTGGTCCACTGAGCCCAACACGGTGGCCATACCACTGTGAGGTCATTGATGAAAAAGTCCAGCACATTGGTATGTTTTTAGCAGGATTAAGCATGCAGAAATGAACAAGCTCACTTTGTCTATCTTGATTTTAATTGAGAGCCTCATGGTGTTAGAACAGTATATTCCAACAGAAATAAAACATTAGTCATAAATGTACTTGTAAATTTTCTAGCAGCTACATTTATAAAAGTAAAAAGAAGGGCTGGGAATTTAGCTAGGTAGTATAATTGGCTTCCCTGCAAATGTGAGGTTTTGAGTTTGATCCCGGTACCCCAAAACAAAGCAAAATATAAAGATAAAAGAGAAATTAACTTTAACAATACATTTATACTAAATACATCCAAGTACATTTTCCTTTTTATGCAAAGTTTTCGAAATCTGCTGTGTATTTATATATAGAGAGAATTCGTGTTAGTCAACATGTTAAGTGTTCAAATACCACGTGTTTATGCAGAGAGGTCTAAGTTCTGTGCCACAGCTTTAATAATTCTAAGCAGCTCCAACAGCATGACTATGTCCAAGTGACAGTGGCACTGATACAGACTGGATGTCTGTTAACTAGGCCTGTTCATGTTTGTTCACTGTTACTTTTCTTTCTTCTCTTGTGTATTTATCCTTTATTGCTTCTTCCTGTCTCTCTTTTTCCTTTCTGTTCCTCTTTTATCTTTTTATGCCAATTTCTTTTTCTTTCCTTTCTCATTTTCTGGTTCCTTTCAATTGACTTTTAGAGCTGAAGAGTGCATATTTGAGTCTGTACCATCATGTTCCCATATGTGTTCATTCTCAGGTTTATTTTTTACTCTTCTAAAAAGAACTTGCAACCTTAATGTCAACAGATACCATAGAAACATTCCCATTGTTCTGAAGCCCCCGCTGTTCTTTGCTGTTATGTTTCCCCTTTGTAATGCACATACATACATTCTTATCAGGCAGAGAGCTCTTACAGATACTCACAATGCTGCTTAGAGATTTTTAAAAACTTTTCTCCTGACATCTGTTAGAAAGGAGAAAGACAGGCAGGCAGGCAGACAGACAGACAGATGACAAATAGGTACATAGATGAGAAGAACAAAAAAGGAAACAACAGTAGTTTTTGTTTATAGAGGGCAAAGTTAATTTTTCCTAACAATTCTAGTCATAGAGTTAAAAATGTATTAAAGAATAGGTACTTGCAGGAAATATGTCTCCAGATTACAAAATTCATTGTTTTAAGAATATTTCAAAGCCAAGGATTTAGCTCAGCAGTATAGGCGCCTGCCTGGTGAGCTCAAGATTGTGAGTTCAATCCCCAGTACCAAAAAAAAACATAAAAAGAATGTTTCAATGTATGTCCTAATTGGTTTCGTTTATAATACTAGTTTATCATAGTTCATTGAAAAGAATGATTTGTATTATCTGTTTATTTTTTTTTGTAAGAATCTTTTTGTGTATGTTTTGTACTTTGAGCAACCGCTGTGAAGATAATGATACACAGTGTAATAAATGTTATGTTCTCTGATTTGTTTCTGAAATTTTGTTTTATTTTTTTCATTAAAAAAAATTTCACTCTTGCTAGTACTTGTGATCAACACTTATTTTAAGTGAGGTGTATGAGTGTGCACTTCTAGCCTAGAGGGATCTCTCTTTTTCTCCTTTCAGCACTCTTGCCACCATTCTCAAGCCTCCCTAAGAGGCCCCTCCTCCTCGCTCCCGTACCAGGAAGACACATAAAGGAAGCTGTTCCTCTGCCACTGGATGTGACCTCTGCCCCGAGCCATTCCTCTGTAGCAAACTTCTGTTTCACAGCCACTTCCTTATGTACCTGTGACAGTGGGCTTAAAAAGGAGCAGGGAAAGGACACCTCTCTCCCTGTAACAGCAGTGAGAGGAGAACTGGAGAGACCCAAGTGGGCAGAGGAAAGCAGGGCCCACCCTGCCGCTGCTCCCCAGTTCCCCAAGCCCACATCCTCTTCCAGTGAGCTTGTCTTCTCCCCGTCTCAGGCAGCCCTACTCTGCACTCTCAGCATAGCTTTGCTGTCCACACTTTGCCAGCTTACCTCGCTTCCCTCAGTCACAGGTTTAACATGGAGAAAATCTCTGCTCCTCAGGTTGATTGGTCAACTCCCACTTTCACTGCAACTCTTGCACAGTACAGCCTTTGTATTTCTAGTCTGTCTTACAAATTCCATGTGTATGTCCTTAGCAAGATGATGTGGGAAATTTCGAACAGTTTTGCTACTGAAATGAACAACAGCTAAATTGAAGTTAAGTCTGATTCTCAAAATTAGGTTCTCAGCAAGCATACTCAGATAAACTGCAAATTTAACCTTAATATACAAATTCTTTTTCCAATTCAGATTATAGATGTTCATTTGTTTCTTTACCATAAGGACAGTTTTATTAATAACGCAAGCAGAGATTAATGAAATCTGTTTCTTTAACTGAAATTCTAGATGTCATGTGACCTTTGATCAACTGCATACACAAAGGCAAGTAGCTGAAATTCTTAGTTGTCAGAATGGAAACTATGTTGTAATTTGTGATTAATTTTGGCTTGAGTTGATTGATAATTTCAACTAACAAGTTTTTTGATTACAATTTTTATTCCGTATCTTCACTATCAGATTGATTATGTGTTCAGTGGACTATACAATACACAGTGATGTATATCTGCACCAAAATGGTAGATTGAGGTTCCTTTCTACAGGTAGATTTGACCCCTGTTCTTCAACATAAATGTGTTGGATTCCTCAAAATATTTTCCCAGTCATGCCTGTTTCTAATAAACAAATTCTTATAAAATACAGTTAGGCCATGGAGTAATTTTTTCCATCAAATAATTTATGTTTCAGAAGATTTGTGGTTGGCACTAGCAACTTGTAAGAAAGAAATGCCCTATTGGAGAGAAGGAAAGCTGGTAGCTAAAGAAGTTTGAAAAGGTCTAAGCATACTCATCCTTTTGGGAGAGGGAAGAAACTTGGACATGTTATAAATATAGAAAACAATCATTGTGAAGCAAAAGGTTGAAGATGTAGGGAAATAAAGAATAAAAGAACAAGAGTCGAGCAAGACAAAGGCATTAAGGTCTCAAGAGAAATAAAAATCATAGTATGAAATTTATCATAGCACAAGGTAATCTTGAATTATTCAGTATAATTTAGAACGTGTACTCATTAGAAATATCTTGAATTTTGTTATAATGTAACAGTGTTCATTATTACTTCAAATGAACCCTTGGTAAAATCTAGCTCCACATAAAAAACCAAGCTTTAGCCTAGCCTAGGTTAAATACATATAATCAAACTTTCCTGTTTTATTTTGAAATAGTATTCAAATAATAATGCTCCCTCCTTTTTTCCAGATTGGGCTCCTTTTTATCCTGAGCCAGTGTATATCCCTACAGGCCTTGAAATGGAACCCCTTTATCCAAGCTCCAAGGAAGACACTGTGGTTTACCTGGCTGAAGATGGTGGGCATAGAATGAGATACATTGCTAGAAAATATAATTGGGTACCTGGGTTAATATCTTGGTTATATTTGTTTTATGGCTTATAGTGGAAATTTTAATTTGCCAGGAAATCTGTGTCCCTATAAAAGTGTGTGGTTGCATATCATTTGGATGTTTAGTACTGATTATATTTTTGAAGATACATAGGAGTTCAAAAATATAACATCATGGCCGGTCATGATGGTGCATGCCTGTCATTCCAGTACTCTGGAGGCTCAGGCAGGAAGATCACTGCAGGTTTGAGGTCAGCCTAGGCTACATAGTGAGTTCAAGAGTTCAAAACCAATCTGAGCTACCTAGCAAGACCCTGTCTCAAAAAAACAAAACAACAAAAATCATGTTGTCTATTAGAATATAGAGTTATATTTCAAGTGAATTACGTGTCTTGTGTGTTTTTGCAGTGGAATTATCCAAAACTGTTGGTACCTTTCTCATCTGCAGCTCACATTCACCCAGTCATTGAACCGGTTTTCTATTAATTCTCTACCTATCTGACATGTTCGGTGGGGTTATTATCTTTAAAGGAGAAAACACTTACATTGCAAATCACATCCAAGATTTTATCTCAGAAAACATTCTTAATGTTCAAGATCAATATTTGAACTTTGCAAGCTGTATTAAAGAAAAATCCTATGCCTGCTTTTTTGAGAATGCAGACAACCAAACATAAAAAACTCAGCTTATACCCTGAGTTATAGTGTGTCTGAAATATTGATTTGAGGAATTTTAGGACTCCTGAACAAATTTTACTATCATAGTTTAATATTTTGATGTTTTCATATATTTAAAAAACATGCCATGAAGCATATGAAGTGTGATTGAAACATACAATTAATTTTTAAATTAGAAGTATTTATTACAGTAAGAGATATATTGCCATCAGTCCCCCTTAGAATACCCCCAATTGCTTCAAACATCTTTATTCCACTGTTCTTGCTATTTTCTGAAGCAGTTCTAAAAGTTATTTTGTGAATGTGTTTATAAGGTATCGGTCCTGATCTAGATTCCCGATCTCCCAAACGAGTGTACAGCGGAGGTTTAAATAAAATGAGACAAGTGGTATGATTTTAGGGCTTCAGAAGGGTCAAGACCCTTTAGCTAAGCTGGAGACTCTGCGGGCTAAGACCAAGATTTCTCTGGACTGCCCATTTTTATTAGGTCCAACAACAAAGGGTGGGGAAACTGAGGAAAGTGCAGGCAATGAGCAGGACCTTGGGAGTCACTTCAGGGACGTCTTCAAGTAATGAATCAAGTCAATTCTGTTGAACTGTCTTATCATGAAGACATGGTAGAAGTGAGACAGTAGGAGTAATTCCTGCAGCTTCAGTCTCTATCTACTTAATTGATGCTTGAGCCAAGTGTCTGCAGCTGTAGGCTCATCTTGCTCTTTGAGGTGTCTCTGGCCTCACAGGCCACTAGAGGCCTCATCCAGCACCCGTTATTCATAGAGGTTCCCTTACTATGAATCAGCTCCCATCGCCAGGCAAGGGGCCGAGGCCTGGGACAGACTCACAGATAAACATAGGAGGCCAATTAGTTCATTTTAAATCCTGCTCAGAGCCGCTTCATAATGGTCTCCAACAATAAGGTATTATCAAAAATACTGGTTAATGTTGCTGCCAAGAGCCACCTAACAAAAAGGCAGGCCTGTAAAACCTTACAGTGTGTCCTCAACCACGTTATTCACCACACCTCGTACTGTGTGACTCCAACTCTTCCCCAAAGTCAAAATGACCATGAAAGAGAAACATTTAAAATCAATTCAGGCACCCAGAACAACACAACTAAAGACACTCATGAAAGGTGACTTCCAGAACTGTTTAAGAAAGTGGCATTAGGGCTGGGGATGTAGCTCCGTGGCATAAGCACCTGCCTGGCAAGTGCAAGGTCGTGAGTTTGATTCCTGGTTAAAAAAAAAGAAAGAAAAGCGGCATTAATAATGGGTTAAATGGGGTGGGGATTTAGCTCCGTGGCTTAAGCGCCTGTCCGGCAAAGGTGAGGTCATGAGTTCGATCCCCAATACAAAAAAAAAAAGAGTTAAATGTATTTGAAGCAAGGGGAGTATTTTGGGGTAATGTGTCATTTATGATAACTTTTAAAAATTTAAACATTAACTATAGGTTTCAATCACACTTCATACATATTTTATTTAAGGCTGGTGATATAGCTCAACAGTACAGCACCTGCCTGGAAAGCATGAGGTCCTGAGTATGATTCTTGGTAACAAAAATAAATAAATAAATCATTTTATTTAAAAAGCTAACAAGACAGAAATTCACAGGGACTTCTATGTACAGTCAGCTATTCTAGAAATCGAACCATATGTTCACACGCTTATTTTTAAACAACTGAAGTGAGAGAAGTACATCTAATTTTTAAAATTTGACTTGAAAGATGTACACCAATAATTGAAATGAGAGCTGGTAAACAAAAATCAAGGCGAGTCAGTCAGGGTCCCATCAGGGATGGGATGACACGTGAAGTGACTTAGGCAAGTTCAATGAAATTTAATAAATTTACAAAAGGACGGACAGTGTAAAGAGGACTAACAAGATGGAACAACATTAGACCATCAACAGAGCAGACTGAAATTCCTCCTAGCTAAAAGGATAGGAGCACAGGATGGCTTTCAGAGCTGCAGAAGCTCAGCTGTAGGAGGAACAGTTCCAAAACAACTGTGGCCTTCAAACAGCCGCCAACCGGACAGGGAAGGGGGAGTCAGGTGAAGAAGTAATTCAGTTCCACTCCTGACCTCCTGTGCTCTGCAGGCCATCCTGTCGGCCATGGCCACTGGACAGGGGAGCCTTGAGGGAGCCCCTAAAGACCAAGTTCTCTACAAACAGATAATGTGGAGAACAGTAGAGGATGCATCCGGATATACAAAGAGGACATCCGCTGCAGTTAACATCTCAATCATTCCTAGGCCATTTTGGGAGTTCTGAAAATCTGCTTGAGAAAAGCTTACCAAATTAAAGAAAGAAAATGAAAACAAAAACCCCTGGACGGGATGGCACATGCCTGTCATTCCAGCACTTTCAGAAGGCTGAGGCAGGAGGATTACTGCAAGCTCATGGCTAGCCTGGGCTACAAAGTGAGACCCTCTCAAAATACAAATGAAAAAAAAAAAAAAAGCACTGAATATTTGGTTTTCATCCAGCATGTAAAGGATTATTTGTAAATACTTTTTCTATTTTTAATAGAAAAACAGTTTAAAAAGACGTTTCAGCAGTGATTGTAAATTCACAATTAATAAGCTTGAAAAATAAATACAACCTGTTAACCAATACTCCTATCAAGATTGGGGACATGCCTGTTCCCACTTGTGTCCCCTTCTAGTCAATCCCTAGCTCCTCCCTAGGCAACCATAGTTCTAATTTCTGTCACATAGATTGGTTTGGCTGATCTTTAGCTTCACAGAAATGCAGTCATACATTCTGTATGCTTTTTGTATCTGGTTTCTTTGACTGGTATAACAGGCGTGCACCACCAGGCCTGGCTTCAAATTTTCCTTGCCTTTGCTTTTTACTAATTGAAATGTGATATACCAGTTTTACCATTCTTTAAATGATGTGTCTGTATTTGGTATTTATCCTATTTGATGTTCTTTGAGTTCTTTCAATATGTGCTTTGGTGTCTGTCAAAATGTTGGAATGTTAGCCATTGTTGAAAGTACTTTTTTGTTTTGTTTTGTTGTTTATTGTTTGTGTTTTGAGACTGGGTCTCACTATGGAGTTCAAGTGGCCCTGTACTCACGGTGATTCTCCTCCTGCCTCAGCCTCCCAAATGCTGGGATTACAGGTGTGAGCCACCACGCCCAGCTCTCAGCCATTGTTTCTTCACTTATTACTCCCTCTTCTGCTTCTGAGAAGTTACTCCCTCTTCTGCTTCTGAGATTTCAATCACATACATGTCAGATTATTGGATATTGTTCAGCAGTTCTTGGATGCTGTGTTCTGTTGCTTTTGTTTGGTGTTATTTTAAAAATATGGTTCCATTGGGGCAGTATTGACTCATTGATTATCTCCTTTCCTCTATATAGTCTGTTGATGAACTCATCAACGATAGTGTTCATCTTTGTGAAAGATGTGTTGAAGGAAGTCTTTATTCTTTTTTAAAGAAAATGTTGAGTTTTGTTCTAGCAGGTAGAAGATCACTTAGCTTCTTGCAGGTATGTTTTGTTTTTTTATAAGGGCAGGTCTAACTTTATTTTATCCTTAGTGAGAGGTCAGGGCCTTAACTCTTGGATGTGGTCCTTACACCAAAGGCACAGCCTCCCTAGAGCTGCAGTTAAAGCCTAAGGTGTTCAGTGACCTCTTTAGCCCTGGGTAAATTGGAATTCCAGTATGTATAGAGCTCTCTGATATTTCGGTACAGCCTAGTCTCATTCTGTGGCTGTGAAGGATTAGGGGACCACTATTTAAACTGTTGAGGCCCTCTTTTTCTGTGGCTTTCTTTCTCTGGCTCCCTGCTTCACTAATTTCATCAGTACCAAGTATTAAACCATCTTACCTTATGCCAATAAGATTGTCATGCTGCTGCTTTTTTCTTGTCAGTACTGAGGATTGAATACAGGGCCTTCACACTGAGCTACGTCTTCAGTCCTTTTTTATTTTGCATTTTGAGACTGGGTCTCACTTCAGTCAGTAAGTTTCCCGGCTGGGTTTAAACTTGCAGTCCTCCTGCCTCAGCCTCTCAGAGTGCTGGGTGAGAGGGACGAGCACCACAACCAGCTGTCTTGCTGTTCTTAAGTACCGTTTTCCTAAACTACAGTCCATCAAATACCCCTACATGGAAATCCAGAGCTAAACGTGGGCCCACTTCATGTTCTTATGTTTTTTTTCAAAGACTCCATCTACTTCTGTTGTATATTTGGCCCAAATGCATGGAAACAGTTCACAAATTTTGTCCAGTTTCACAGTCATTTACAGTGAGAGGGAAAGTACAGAGCAAGTTTTACTTTATCATGAATAGGATAGTAGAGTGAATATTTTCAACATGAAAACTATATAAATTTATTTTAGTTATTGCTTTTCTAGTCTAAGTACTCACAGACTGTAACATCAACACAAATTAGTGTCGTTACTTTAAATTTAAAATCCTTCTACTTGTAGGACTGTGTTTTTGAACTCTGTACAAAAGAGGCTGTATACTCTAGACATGTCTTGACGTCTTTTTGGTCTTGGTCTCTCATCAGCGTACAAAGAGCCCTGTTTTGTGTATTCCCGAGTTGGAGGCAACAGGACACCTTTGAGGCAGCCTGTGGATGGCTGTGACAACACTTTGATGTTTGAAGCAAGGTTTGAGAGTGGTAATCTACAGAAGGTAGTCCAAGTGTAGGTTTTAATTATTTTTATTTGAGGAGTTAGACCATTAGCTATTTATTATATTCTGTATTATGTACATTAAATTCTCAATATTCATTACTCAATTGTAATTCCAAAAGTAGAGGTGCTAATCGGAGGTATCAAGGGTTTATAACATTTATTTCACCTAATTATTTATACTTACAGATCCAGGTTTAAGTGGCTTGTGGTTTCAGAGGGTTCAGTTTGTGGTCAGCTGGCTCCCAGGAAGAAGCATCAAGGCAGAAGGGCATAAGAGAGCAAAGGTGCTCAGTTCATGGTAGCCAGGAAGCAGAGCAGGGGAACACCACCAGAGAGAAGGGGCCGGGGACCAAGTATAGAGCCTTAAGTTACACTCCATGATCCACTCAAACACTCCTAAGAGTGCACTGTACCAAGCATAGGCAGTTCTCAAGCTAATCAAGCTGACAGTTAAGCTTAACCATTGCATTTCACTCCTGACCAACTTGACATTCACATTTCCTTAAGCCCTACTTCCTTTCCAAACAAATACAGTAACAAGTTCATAACTCCACCTAATGTGATACAACCATCCTACATGCAAGCAAAAATACATTAATCCCTTCCCCAAAGTCTCATTCCCTCCAGCGTTTCTCAAAAGTCCAGGTCAGAGTGTCCTCTGAGACTCACCTCTTTGCAATGAACTTCTGTAAAATTCAAAAGCAAGTTATTTAATCCCAAATGCAATTGCATTTTCTCATCCAATAAATGAGATAATTTCAAAATTTTTAAGTTACTTGCTTTTGATCTAAGTAAACACTATTTCCCAAAAAAGCTTACTGTGAAGAAGTAAAACTTCTAAAACTTAATATAATTGTACTCTTTAGCTTAAACTCAAATATCATTTTCACATTCTTATGTGTTTTTATCTTCCTTTCTTACATATTAGGGCAGAATATGAATACCAATTGACTGTGCGCCCTGATCTCTTCACAAATAAACATACACAGTGGTACTACTTCCAAGTGACTAATACCCAAGCAGAAATGGTCTACAGATTCACTATTGTCAACTTCACCAAGCCTGCTAGTCTTTACAACCGTGGTATGCGCCCACTGTTCTATTCTGAAAAAGAGGCTAAGACTCATAATATTGGCTGGCAGAGGATAGGAGACCAGATCAAGTATTACAGGAACAACGTGGGGCAAGACGGGCACCATTTTTTCTCCCTCACATGGACATTTCAATTTCCACACAACAAGGATACCTGTTACTTTGCTCACTGCTATCCATACACTTACACCAACCTACAAGAATACCTTTCTGGCATCAACAACGACCCTGTCCGGTCAAAGTTTTGTAAAATACGTGTTTTGTGCCACACGCTTGCTAGGAACATGGTGTATGTTTTAACAATCACCACTCCCTTGAAGAACACCGACTCCAGAAAGCGAAAGGCTGTGATTCTGACTGCAAGGGTCCATCCAGGAGAAACCAACAGTTCTTGGATTATGAAAGGCTTCCTCGATTACATTTTAGGAGACTTGCAGGATGCACAGTTGCTTCGGGACACTTTCGTCTTCAAGGTGGTACCCATGCTGAACCCAGATGGTGTGATTGTGGGAAATTATCGGTGTTCCTTAACTGGACGGGATTTAAACCGTAATTATACATCTCTTCTGAAGGAATCTTTTCCTTCTGTTTGGTATACCCGGAATATGGTTCATAGGTAAAATAAGCCTCAAATTACCTCTCTGCATTTAATCGGTAAACTTGGTCGTAAGAATTTTGCTCCTACAATCCCATTCATTTTACTTTTGTAAGATAGTTTTTGTAAGACAGTTTATACCTTCTTTTTCCCTGTTCTTCACAAGTCTGGGTCCATACCCTTTGGACGTTTATACCACCACTTTCACTATCTGACTCTTAAATAATGAAATAGGTTCTGGAATATTTCAATGGCTCTGTGAACTAATAGGAAATTTGTATATCCCCATTTGGTTTCTTTGCTGAAAGCTAACAATACCATTGAAGTTTGCATTGGTATCATTGCTTCCCTTATATGTGAAAATTAACTAGATCTCAGAGAATCCTCAGGCATTGTGTTGCTCACACATTGCTGGACAAGCCTTTGACTTTTAGGTTACATTGTTATTTAAACTTTCAAAAATAATAGTTGTATTTGCCCCTAGAAAAGTCAAACAGCTTTAAATTTTCCCAAAAAATCTTGAACAGTAAACTGTACATAATATTTAACTATTTATCAAATGACTAGGTGAATTCTTTTATAGATTTGGGTAATACCAATTAGGAATAGAATGTGCTGCAATAGAATGATTTATTGGAGTCAGAAAACCCATCCAGGGATGGGGTTTTAGCTCAGCGGCATAAGTACCTGTCTCGCAAGCATGAGGTTGTGAGTTCAATCCCTGGTACCAAAAAAAATTCCAAATCCAGAGTGCTTTAACTTTTTTATTAACAGTGTGGATTTCATAATTTAAGCATATCACATTGGAATCCCTGCTGTATCATTTACTAACTGCATCTCCTTCTACAATTTAAAAACCAGTGTGAGTCTTGATTTTATCATCTGTAAAATGAGAATAATACCTCAGAGTTGAGAGGGTTATGATAAAACTGTTAAAATATGCTTAGAATAGAGACAGGCACATTGAAAACTAAAGTATCACCTGTAATGCCAGCACTCAGGAGGCTAAGGCAGAAAAATTGCTGTGAATTCAATGCCAGCCTGTGCTATATAGTGAGTTCAAGGCCAGTCTGAACTACATAGCAAAACCCTGTCCAAAAAAAAGAAATCTAAAGTATTCAATGTGATTCTTCAACTATAAAAAGAAAAAAGATACCTAAGTCAAATATAGATGTGAAAATTCATTGTAAATTGTTTAGTTATTCAAATGTTACCACAATGAATATTGTCATAGCAAATGCTATCTATCTCTTTATCCGTTTTTATTACCAGGACTCCTCACAGTAGCAAGCATAAGATCTTAGTTACAAAACTAAGGACCCCAAGAATTCCAGTTCTTCTGAGGAGATAACAGGTTTTAGAAGCACCTGGAATGGCTCCGATGGTATCTTCACTTCAACTTTTTCATTGGAATCCTTTTATCTGCTTAGGAACATAGGAAGTGAAATGCGGAGCCCCATAGCAAGACTGAAAACCCTGGTTTTTATAATCCTCACAAATGTGAACCCCATGATTTCTTGAAATGATTTGGGAAATAATTCAGTACTAAAAAGAGCAACCCTTTTCTTCCTGCGGGTGCAAACAGTAAAAAAGAGAGCCATGTGCAAAACGGTATCCTGGGTTGGATTTTGAGATAGAAAAAAATGTTATTAGTGGAAAAACTAGTGGAATCCAAACAAAGTTGGGAGTTTCATTAATGCGCCAGTGTTGGTTTCTTTCATTGATGTACCATAATTATATAATATGTTAACATTAGGGGAAACTAGGAGAGAGGTATACAATACCCTCTACTATCTCTGCAATTTTTGGTTCCAAAAGAACAAACTTTGTAGTTAGGTTATAGACAGACAGGTAAACCGACAGAGACATATAAATACAGGTATAGAGGTACAGCTAAAAGAACTTGATGATGCCTACTAAAATGTCTATAATGTCTATGTAATGTTAACATTTAAGGTTCCTGATCTGATACATGTTTGATTACAGGCCAACACCCTTTGGCTTGTCTCTCTGGAAACTCATTTGAATGTATTAGTTCTTATATGCCTTGTAGGAAGGGTAAGATAGGAGTCTAACAAGTTTCAGGAAGACTTCCCAGAAAGTGAAATACCTCAATGTATTAATCAAGTTAGGTAAGTAAAATAAGAAGTCAGTCACATATGTGTGCAGAGGTCAATGCTGTGAATATACCTAACCACATTTAAAGAACATTAAAATAAGATACTTAAAATAAAATGATTACAGTATCTTAGTTAACCATTGGTAAGAAGAAAATGCAAACTGTTCCTAAAGTTATTTTAGGTAATGTAAGGAGAAAGATATCAATGTCTATTTTATTACAGAAGTAATATTTCTTTGGGAATTAATTAGAAATTTCTTTCCACTCACTTATAAGAAGCTGAAAGACCATTAAACAGAGAAACTTAGGATTTTAAAATGTACAGCATCTTACATACTTAAGGTTTATCTTGATATTCATGCTTTGTAATCCAGTTAGTTTTCTAAATAATAATGATCTTTTAGTGGCTTTGTCAACTGCCTGTTATTAATTAGAGTTTATTAGGCATCAAGTGAGACAAAAGCATTATAGCAATATATTAACAGATTTTAATTTGAATTTTATTACAGTTTAAGGAGTATTTTTAATAAAAGCAATGCTTTAGGTGTTTTAATCTTATTTTTGTTATACTTCATATAATATCATTGCTAGCATTTTCATAGTTATAGTAAATAGTATGTAATTTTATTAAGTAAAACAATGACATATAATACTTGGAAATATGAAAATACACAAAAATATCAATTATTCTGCCATCTTAACACCACTTTTTTACCTTTTGACATCTTCCTTTATTAGTCATTTTCATCAATTATTTTGAGGGGCTATTTTTTATTGTTTTAAAATCACTGGGTGCTAAATTATATAGACTAAGGATTGGACTCTTTAAAAATCTACCATAATTTCTTTTCTTTACAATGTTTATTAGAAATTTATGTTAATTTTTTAACAAATACCTGAGTACTTATGTGCAGATAGATCACTGTTCTAAATAATTTAAGGTATTTTGCATCCTTCGTGAGCTTAAGTATCAAAAGTATGAAAATACTTAGGCAAGTGCCAAGTAAATGATGCCAGTAAAGTGCTGTAGAAGTTCAAAAACAGGAAAATTGATGGCCTTGACAATTTAGGTACGAAGTGAGATGCGAGTGTGGTTTTGAAGGGTGTTAGTATTTGCACTTATAAAGATACCTATGGAAAGGATTTCAGTCAATCTATATGAAAGGTAATGGGCAGAGAGAGACGTGATTTGTTTTCTATGCGTAACAGAAATATCAGACTGATACAGCACAGAGATCTCGCTGGAAAATCTTGAGAATAAATTTTGTCCTTATAATGAAACACTATAGCATTCAGATTCTATATATTGGTTAACAGGAAATAATAGTACATATTAATAATAATATGGGGTGTGGATATAAGATAAAGACTTGAAAGCTAGGATATAAAAAATTCTGACTATTTTGATACAACATTTTGTCCTTGAACCCACAGAAGAAAATTCAGAAGTAAAATTTAGTAACATCTTTTTTCTTCTTGGTAGATTGATGGAGAAATGGGAGGTTATTTTATATTGTGATCTTCACGGCCACAGTAGAAAAGAGAACATCTTCATGTACGGCTGTGGCGGTAGTGACAGGTCTAAAGCATTATATTTACAGCAACGAATATTTCCACTTATGATGAGTAAAAATTGTCCAGATAAAGTAAGCTTCTTTAGGATTTTAACTTTCCCTTTACTAAACGTTGTCCACGCAGCACAGTAGAATAGATAATCCTGCTCAGGAACCTGTATTTTTATTTATTCTGACTGATTTATACAGTTGACCATAAGAAAAAACACAAACACAGTGTGGAACTGTTCGGTGACTAATAATTTTAAAATATTAAAGAAGACAAAAATTCCCATAGTACTAACCTTTTAATACTACCACTGTTTTACTTGTGACACTTCCTCTATTTTACAATTTTCGTCAGTTTAGCAGCCTTATTTTTTATGGCTTTAGTGTTTGTTCAGTGCTTAAACTATACAAGCTAAAGATATCAGAAATTTATAATAGTACTTGTATTTATTAGAATTTTACCAGAAAAAAATGAGCAATATTTAAAAAATATAGAGAAGTTATGAGAAAAGAGAACAGTGTAGAACTATTTGCACAGATTGAAAATGTTGGAGCCACTCAGTTAACAGGATGTAAAAGCGATTTTCTCCATTCTTTGGAGAAAAGATTTTACTATAACAAAGAAAATCCTTATGTACTGCCTCTTGGGTTCTCAACCAACCAATTCAATTCTAAAGGACTCACTGTGAAGTGCTTATTATTTTCTGGGAGTGATTAGGGCCCAAAGACATAAAAGGAAAGGTTGATCTGGTAAGAATAGTTGTTTGCAGAGAGCACAGACATTTATTATTCAAACTGTACTCATCACTTCAGAAAGATCTGATAAAGCAGCCCTATACCTGAAGCTATGTCAATACTTACAGGAATATTATTCTCCTATAAAGGGATTCCATTTTATTAAGATATTTCAATATCTATCCATTTTGTACCTTATGTGAAATGAACCAGTTTCTTAAATATCACAACCAACTGGTTCACAGTTCCCGTATGATACAAACCTTTAAGAACCAGGTGTGATGGCTCCTGCCTATAAAACCAGCGCTTGGGAGGCTGAGGGAGGAGGACTACTATGGGTTGAGACCTGCCTGGGCTATATAAAGTGAGTTCAAGGCCAACCTGAACTATATGGTGAGACCCTGTCTCAAAAAAAATTTTTTTGAACATATTTTAAACAAAGACTTCCATTTCTAGATTTCCTTTTAAATGTTCCTTATTAAAATCTCTGTGAAACTATGAAGTTAAAATGGATCAAAGATCTTAAAACAGAACATTAAATCTGCTGGAAGGTAGAATAGATAGAATACTTGAAGACAAAGTGTAGACAAAGACTTTATGAACAAAATCCCAATCTCGTGGGAAATATTAGAAAAAAAACCCCAACAACTGGGTCTTATTAAAAAGCTTTTGCACAGCAAGAAAAACCACCAACAGACTGAAGAGACAACTTACAATGTGGGTAAAAAATTTTCCCCAGCTCTTCCTCAGACAAAGGACTAAGATCTAGAATATATAAAGAACTCAAAACAGAACCCCCAAATTTAAAGATCCAGACCAAAAATGAGTATCTGAAATTAATGTACACTTCACAGATGAAGTAGAAACAGCAGATAAATATAGGAAAAAATGTTCAACATCACAGATCATTTGAGAGATGCAAATTAAAACAATGCTGAAATGCCGTATCACTATCATCAAGAAATCAACCAACAGCATACTGGCAGGGCAGTGGGGAAGAAAGAACCCTTCCGCACTGTCGGTGAGAGTGCACAGTGGTGCCACCACTGTGGAAACCAGTGTGGAGATTCCTCAGAAAACTAGGACTAGGGGTCCCATTGGACCCAGCTATTCCCCCTTCCTTGTATCTTCAGAAAAGGAAAAGCATCATACCACAGCAATATATACACACCCATGTAATAGCTAAAACTTGGAAACAGCCCAAATGCCCATCAATTGATGAATAGTTAAAGATTTATGGGTTTTTTTATTGAATGAAGGACTACTCAGCCCAAAACCAGGATAATCTTGAGACATTTCTAGATGCACCTTGAGAACATACTCTTAAGTAAAATAAATCAGACACACGTGTAAATACCATACTGTTTCTCTGCTATGAGAAACCAAAAATGTAAATAAGGATCGAAATGTATGATAGATATTGTGAAATAAGAAGAAAATGTTCAAATGGGAGGGGGAATTGAGGAGAGAGAAAAGAATAAGAAAAGGAAAAATGGAAACTAAACTTTTGTAAACAGGGAAAGGAAGTGGGGTTGAAGGGAGGGGAAGGGAATGGGAAAAAACAAATCAAGATGCAATATGTACAGGTACAAATTCCGTATGATGGATGTGGTTGTTATGTACATCTAAAAGATACCAATAAATTTAATTAATTAAAAAATATCTGTGCAAATCCACAATTATAGTTTGAGTTTTTCAAATTCCTTTCTCGGTAAACAAGAACTAGTAGGTAGACAGTAAGAAAGGGTGTTTAAGAACTGAAAAGCACCAACAACCAGATTTAATTGACATTTCCAGAATATTCTATAGCAGTATATACATTATATTCAAATGCACAAGGAACAATCACGGATATAAATCATATCCTGGCTTAAAACAAGTTTAATAAATTTGAAAGAATTGAAATCATATAAAGTTCTCAGACTATAATGGAATTAGACTAGAAGTAAATTTTTAAGAAGAAAATCTCCAAATCCTGAAGAATTAAGGCACATTTTTAAATAATCAATAGCCCAAACAGGAAATCTGAAAGAAGATAGACTGAAAAAAGAAAACAAAAATATATTTCATATTCAAATTTGTGAAACTAAGCTAATATACTGATGTTATCAGGTATCTCCTTCTAAAAGTGGCTAACCACATTTACCTGGTTTGGGGTCTCCTTCTGGAGTTAGAGTCTAGTTTCTTTTTATCCCAATCAAAGAACTGAATGAAATGAGCAAAAAACAGTGACAGTGTTTATTTGAAACAATTAAAAGTGCAAAGTGAAGTAGAAACTGAGTCTGCAGAGTGAGTTTGGACCAAGTAAAAATAAAAGTACACCTTAGAGGACCCATCGTGAAGAAAGCTACGATAGCAAGCTCTTCGTGGCTTCAGTGTGTCTTTTATGCTGTCCTTGTGTTTCCTTCATATTGTCTTTATGTTTCCTTGAGAAAACCCACAAGAACTTCTATGTACAGGTCCTGAGAGGCAGTGCTGGGATCCCAGGTCTCAGTCTGACGTCAGGTCTGGGCCATACTATTGATTCAACCTGCTCAGGTTCTCAGGAAAAGTCCATGTGCAAGACTTTAGAAACTAACCGTGATTTTGTAATTAACAAGTCACACCTACTTCCACAGCCAGCTTTGCCACACCTTAATCGCCTATCTCAGTAGTACTTAGAAGAAATGGAAAGAAACGGAATGAAGAGTGGTATAACTGCAAACCATGCAGGCATTGAAAAAACCAATAAAAGAAAAATTAATTCCGTGCAAATAAATTTAACAACTTAGATGAAATGAACCAATTCCTTGAAAATGACAAATTACCATAACTCACCAAGATGAAATCCATAGTCTGAATGGCTCTAAAAAACAGGTTCCAAAAACAACTTTCAAAATATGAAATGTCTAGATCAATAGATTCACTAAAGAATTGGACCAAATATTTAAAGACAGTGTTTTCCAGGATTATCATACCAATGCATGGCAAAGACAGTCCATAAGGAAAATACACACTAATATCCTTTATGAACATAGATGCAAAAATCTCCAACAAAATATTAGCATGTTAAATCCAGCAATTTATAAAAAGACACATCATGACCAGACTGGATTTATGACAAGAACCTAAGGCTAGTTTATGTTTGAAAATTAGTCACTGTAATCTACTATGTTAAGGGCCTGCAGAGGAAAAGCTTCATGATCACATCAATAGACATAGGAAAAACATTTGAACAATTCAGTATCCATTTATGATAAAAGTGGATAGCAAATGTAAAAATAATAACTCTGCTTTAAGGGAAATAAGAAAATGGTTCTGAGGGATTCCGATGTGATCACACTCTTCACTTCTGGTCATCAGAGGTTAGAGTTGTTTCAAGCTGAGCAATAAATTCTACAAGTTTTATGTAGGGGTCACAGGACATTCCTGTAAATGTCAGGTCAGATACAGAGGTTAATAGTAAGTGGCTATTAAAGGAATTAAAGATAGCCTGAGATAACTCTGGCTGTTGATCTACAACATTCCTGCTCTACATAATCATGATATTCTAGTGAGCCACGATCAAGCATTGTGCAAGATGTGGATGTATTAAAGTTCACTCATGAAAGAACATTTTGAGCAGTTTCTAATTTTTTGAAAATATGAAAAAGCTGCTATTCAAGCATAAAGGAATGAATAATGATACATGCAACATTCTAAAGAAGTCTTATTCTAAGAAAGTCTTAAAAATTGGAATACTGCTTGATTCCATTTATATAACAATATTGGAGATACGAGAGCATAATGATAGCAGTTGGCTGGTTGCCAGGGTGAAGGTGGCAGGGGGGCATGACTCTAAACAGTGTGAAGGAGTTTTTTATGAAGAACAAAACTATTCAGTATTCAGACTGTGGCGGGTGTTCTGCAAATCTCCACATGTGTTAAAATTCACAGAATGGAACGCATGTTGGTTTTATGTTAATTAAAAAATGAAATTACCTCCTCAGATCTCTAGACACTGATCTCTTTATAGGCAGTCTTTCAGGAAATCTTTCAAGTAGTCTTTCATACAAAAATAATCTTTGTTCTTTTTGGAAGTCTGCCTCACTGAACTGCATTCTGAAACATGTACAAAACCTCTTCCTAGAACTCTGTTAAAGGTTTAAGATCCTATCTCAACAGTTTGAAGAGTTAATCAGCTGATTTTGAATACATGCTAGATAAAGCTAAGAAGTAAATTTTATTGCAGAAATTAAAATCTATATTCTCCAGAAATAAATCATTTTTAAATGAGTTACTTCACTGATCAGGAAATAAAGAGTAGCTCTTTAAGTTTTAATGAGAATTACAGATTTTTCACCACTACTTCTATTTTCAAACCCTTTTCATAAAAAGGATAAGCTTCTTGTTTTCATTTGCTTCTTTTCAGTTTTCTTTCTCATCTTGCAAGTTTAATGTTCAGAAGAGCAAAGAAGGAACAGGAAGGGTGGTGATGTGGAAAATGGGAATCAGAAACAGCTTTACCATGGAAGCTACCTTTTGTGGATCTAGTCTGGGTGAGGCCGGGTGTTCTCATTCACTTCTCTATCTCATAACATTATATATCCCTGCTCTTGTTTTCATAAATTCTTGACAAACAACTAAATAAGACACAATACTACAGATTAAAATATGCCAGGGGGACAGCACAACATTATAAGAAACTCAGTCTCTTAATTAGAGCATCTCTTTGCTAAATCTTAGATGTTAAAATTCAATTTTTCACAAGAAAACTCAGAGCCGAAATCTTGTGTTAATAAAAACAAATGTAGTAAACTCACAGCCAGTCCAAGCAAATACATGTATAGCCTCGGTAGCATTCTGACTAGTCATGCCCATGCAGAAAGAGTCACCCCAGCACCTGGGGGGGCTGCTGCTCCTTTCTGAGCATGCTCATGACCCCGGTGGCAGTTATTTGGTGCCCAGCCTCTGGGGCAATACTGTCAACGCGGCTCAAGTGCTAACAGAGAGAGGTCTGTGTGTTAACTGTGGTACACATGCCGTAGGTTCACCACCACAGGTATAAACCATTTAGTGGAGAGTACATTCTTTTCCTTTAAATGCATACTGTTGTTTAATCTGTAAAAAGGATGAATACACTTCCACTACATCATATCTCTATTTCATCATTTCTTTTGCTTAGAAAGGAATATTTTAACATGTACATAAAATAATTGTTTTTTTCCTAATCTTCAAATGCTTATTTTTTTAAAAAAAGGATTCCTATAGATTTTTAATGGAAGTTTATTATTATTATTATATTATGTTATTATTTTGGTACCAGGAATCAAACTTAGGGCCTCACACTTGCCAGGTAGGCACTGCACCACTGAGCTACATCCCCAGCCAGGAGAATTCATTCAGTTGTTTGTTGCTGTTGTTTTATTTTGTTGTACCAGGGATTGAACTCATGACCTTGCACTTACCAGGCAAGTGTTCGAGCCACTGAGCTAAATCCTCAGCTCTGTTCCTAATTATTTTAAGAAAAAAATGCACATACTTAAAATATTATGATAGAAATGTTTTTATTGAATGTCTTATTTGTAAGGCAAAATTAGACTGGCTTTTTAAAAATTAATTTTATTGGTACACTTTTGACATACATAATAATCACATTTATCATAAAGAATTTGTACCTGTACATATTATATCCCAATTCTTTTTTTTTCACCTCTTCCTTTTCCTTCAATTGCTCCTTCTTACTCCCTTTATAAAATATTGTTTCTATGTTTTTCTTTCATTCTTTATTTTATTTTACTTTATTTTTTGTCATATTTAGAAGAAAAGACTTGATTCCGCAACTAAAACTAGAGGCGTGTTCTATAGTCCCATTTAAGAAGTCTTAGTCATGCCTAGTATGGTAATACAGCTAGAGTATTCTGTACTAAGATAGTGGCACAGTGTTAGGAGATGTACCAACTCAAAGAAAAGTGCTAGAAATCCACATATGATATTTCTGGGGGGGTGGGTTGTTTTGTTTTTTGTTTTGTTGCTGTTGTTGGATGTTTAGTTTTGCTTTGTTTTGGTACCGGGGATCGAACTCACTACCTTGTGTTTGCCAGGCAGGCACTTATGCCGCTGAGCTAAATCCCTGGCATTCTGGCTTATTTTTAAACCATTTTGAAATTGATACATTAGTTGTGGTGATAAAAAAAGATTTTGTCAACATCTTTTCTCATTTTTCTCAGAGAAATTATTAGTATCATTTGTAACTGGTAACCAAACATTCTGCAACTGTCCCACTGAATTTTCTTTTTCTGTACAACATACACTGATACATGTTAAATTAGCTTCAGTTGAAGTGGTGGAAGAAAAGGAAAAGTAATAAGCTGTCAAAAGATGCGCTCCAGGAAAAGATTTATTCAAATAGGCTATGGCATCATATCCATGTTTTTTTATATCCTCTACAAGTTGGGCCTACCTGCAAAGGAAAATGATGAACTCATTCCCCGGGGTGGATAAACTTGTTGATGTTTTAGGTAATAAACGAGGCACTCATTTCAACACAAAAGATCTGGAGTCAATGGGATACCATTTTTGTGATTCACTCTTGGACTATTGTGATCCTGACCGGAGCAAGGTGAGCCAAGCCCATTTGGTAAAGCTTCAGATTCCACTCCCTCGGATAACACAACCAGTCTGGTAACCAGCATCGTCTTTCCCTTCGGTATCCTAATAATGTTCTGGGACATTTTGGTATTTAATTTCCTAGTAATTATCATTCCAGATGTCCATGAATATTTGGATAGTTTAACTAGGAAGTAATTACATGATAATTTGTTTATAATTGTCCCTAGTATTATCAGTGTCTGAAAGAATTAGAAGAAATGGAAAAATGTATGAACACGGAAAAAGTCTTTGAAGATTCAGATTCTTTCCCAAGAGAAATTACACTGGATATAGAGTTGAGGTATGCCAAGACTGTTGAAATAATGCACTTTGTTATATTGTTTTACTCTGTTCTTTATAACAATACTAGGACATTATTGTCAATTCCACACTGAAAATTCTCATCATAAGTGGAAAGAAATTTCTTCCAAGCACATTATTTTGGCCAAATCTCATCAGTATTTCATTTGATTTATTTTTAAATTTAATATGAACATTTCCATGTACATTGTACAGTATTCACTTTATGTCAGAGACTTACCATGTAGTTTCACATCCTTTCCTTCCCTTCCTCTTGTTTTCTCTCTCTCCCTCCCTTCCCTCCTTCTCTCTGTTTCTCTCTCACTCTGTCATAGATTTTTTTTAGAGCAATTTTAGTCACAACAAAATTGAGTAGAAAGTACAAAGATGTCCCAGATATCTCCTGTCCCACACATGCATAGCCTCCACCATCATCAACATTCTCTGTCAGAGCACATGCTGCAGTTGCTGAGTCTACATTGACATGTCCTTGTTCCCCAAGGTTCTTAGTTTACATGGTTCACCCTTGGTGTGTGCATTCTACAGTTTGGACAAATCTATAATGTTTGACATTTATCAAACTTTCTGGTGTCACATTAGAGTGTTTTCATTGCATGGGTTCACTCAGTAATCCACCTATCCCTCCCTCCCCCCAATCCCTGGTAACCACGGATCTTGCTAACCTGTCTCCAGTTTGGCCTGTTTTGGAATGTCATTTGGTTGGAATTGTATAGTATGCAACCTTTTCAAACCAGCTTCTTTCAGTTAGCAATATGCATTTAAATTTCTTCTATTTCATGGCATAATAGCTTTCTGCATTTTAACATGGATATTAAGATGTATAACATGGATATTCTGGACCATAGTTTATCTGCTCATCTAATGAAGAACATTTTGGTTGCTTCCAAATTTTAGCAATTCTGAATAAACTTGCTATGGACATCCATGTGCAAGTTTCACAGTGAGTTTTCAATTTCTTTGGGTAAATAACAAGGAGCATGAAAACCTATATGAGAGTATGTTTAGTAATTTCTGTTTTGTCTTTCAGCAATCTTGTTTTATTTTTAACTTCAATTTTTAACTAAAACAGATCGATCATCTTAATAAATTTTAAAGCACACACTGTGTTATTGTTGACCACTGGTACAGTGTGAACAAGAAAGCTCTGGGACTTACTCATCTTGTCTAACTGAATTTTTGCATTCATTAATGAGTAGGAACGCTCAGCTTCTGGTGACTGTCATCCGTTCTTTGAATCTGTAGTTTGGACTATTTCAGATTCCTTAAGTAGGATCATGCATTTTGGTGTTTTTGTGACTGGCTTATTCCACTTAGTATAAGGTCTTCACAGTTTATCCATGTTGTCACACACTGAAGAATCTTCTTTATTTCTGCCAGAGATTGAAATTTTTTCCTTTTAAAAAACTGAATGGTATGTCATTGTGCTATGTACCATATTTTCTATGTCCATTCATTTATTGATAAATTTGCAGTTTGGTCCCTGCTGGGGTCTGTCTGTGTTTAGAACCCCAATCTCCCAAATGAGTGCACAGCCAAGGCCCAAATGAATGAGACGAGTGGTTTGATCTTTACTCCAAGAGAACCAAAATCCTCCACAGCGTTCCTAACTGGCAGCTGAGACAGACTGTCTCTGGGCAGTCCGTTTTTATTCAAAACAAGAAGGGGGTTGAGCAGAAAACTCAGGAAACCTGGGCAGGACCTTGGGAGGGGTTCAAGGACCCCTCCAAGCAACAGATGATGCTAATTATGGAGAACTATCCTAGGAGAAATTTTCCAGGTGTCCTCAGCTGCGGCCTATCTTGCCCCCTGGGGCATCTCCTAGTTCTCAGTTTGGCTGTGCCCAGGCCAAGCCACAGCCCTGCACGTGTATTCAGCTTCAACGGCTCCAACACATCATGGCTATTGTGATTAGTGCACCACTAAAATGGGAAAGCTAACGTCTCTCCGGGCTGTGAATTTCAGTCCTTTTGGATAAATACCCAGAAGTGGGAATTGCTGGATCATATGCCAGTTCTATTTACAGTTTTCCCCAGTGTACTGACAGCCAAGGATCCTCCCTACTGTTTTTAATAGCAGCTGCACTGTTCTGCATTCCTACCAACAGTGTGTAAGATTCCCAGTTTTTTTATACCCTTACTGACACTTATTTTTTGATTTTTGTTTTGTTTGATAACAGCCTCACTTAAAGATGTAAAGTCATATCTCCTTGCACTTTTGACTTTTATTTCCTTATGATTAGTGATGTTAAACACATTTTCATACACCTGTTGGCCATTTCTGAATGGTCTCACTGAAATGTGTATTTAGGTACTTGGTGCATTTTGATTACTGAGATTAGGGTGCTTAAATATTTTAGAGAATAATCCCTTAACAGCTATATGGTTTGTATAGATTTTCTCCCACTCCATACATTACTCAGTTGTTTCTTTTGCTATGCAGAAAGCTGGTGTTTGATATAGTCCCACTTGTTTATTTTTTGTTTTGTTACCTGTGTTTTGGTATCATATCCATAAAATCATTGCCAAGATCAGTGTATGAAGCTTTCTTCTTGTGTTTCTCCTAGGACCCTTGCATCTTACATCTAAGTACAATATTTAGTACATTTTAGTTCATTTTTTATAGTAAGAAGCTTCAATTTCATTTTTTCCTGTTTTTCCAGTACCGTTTGTTGAAAGACAGTGTTTTCAGCACTGTGTATCCTTGACACCCTTAGATATCGGCTCATTGTAAAGGTGAAAATTTACATTGAGGCTCTGTATTCTCTCCCATTGGTCTACATGTCTTATCTTTTTGCAAGTATCAACTTTTTTTTATATCAGCAGCTTTATAATAAATTTGAAATTCAAAAGAATGATACTTTAGCTTTCTTTCTCAACACTGATTTCAGCTGTATAAAAATCAAGGCCGAAAACAGGACGAAAGTGTGAAGGTCCTGTGTTCAATACACAGAATCAAAAAGACAATGTATTTACCCAAAATACCCTTTATACCTCAATCTAAGAAGCAAAGTAAAATAAAAGAAAATAAAATCCACTGAGGCTCAATTGTGAGTGCAGATGAGAAATAGTCCAAATAAAATTTAAATTCCTTTTATAGCTACTGGAAACAAAATGTGCTTCAAAATAAGTAAATGAAGATTTTTTTTTAAATTTAAAAGTAATCATGCATTTGATTTGCAAGGGCAAATATTTCCCTACAAAGAATATGATTTTTTTTTTCCTTTTTGAGACAGGGCCTCACCATGCAGTTCAGGCAGGCCTTGAGATCCCTTTGTAGCCAGGCTGGTCTCAAACTTACATTGATCCTCCTGCCTCAGCCTCCTGAGTGCTGGGATTACAGGTGTGTCCCACCATGCCCGGCTTAAATAATATGATATTTGCTGATGAAAGAATAAGCCAAATTTCATAATTAAGTAAGGTCTGAGGAGTTCACAAAAGAAAGATACCTTACATAATGACAAAGTATTTTCTAATTCACTTTCAGTTAGGTACTGCAGTAAATATAATAAACTAGCTATATTATTTCTGAATCAAACAGGGAAATATTCAAATAATAAAGAAAAAAAATTTTAAATGTATGTGACTACCTTATTGTATATAAAATTTCACATGTATATATACAGTGTGTGTACACACTTGCTTATTTCTAGAATACAACTCAAACACTGTTATTTCTCATTGATCAATTGGTGTGACTTTTTATTTGCTTTTCTTGTCCTACTGCATTAGCTAGAACTTCCAGTTTGATACTGAGAGGACTGCTAGGAGGAACCTTTCTTGCACGGTCCTTGCAGGAAAGCAGCCATTTCTCATCATTAAGTATCAAGGTAGCTGTAGGTTTGGGTAGATTTTTTTTATTGAAGTGAGGAAGTTTCCTTCTTTTAGTGTAAGAAACATGGTGTTGGTCAGATCAAGTACACAATAACATCACAGTGTACTGACAGCCAAGGCAAGGGATTTTTAAGAACTCCAAGAGAGCAACCTCAAAGGCTGGTTATTTACACCCATGAATAAATAGATGGCTCACCTGTTACAGCTGCAGGGATAAAACTACATATAAAGAGACAAAACTGTTACATGCAACATTTTTTAAACAACTGAATTACGATTGCAAACTGCATACTTAAGCCTCAAAAGACATAAAATCTATAATAATTCTTATTGTATTCTCTCAGTCTGTCTTGAATTGGACCTGAACTTCTGTTCCATCAGAGACAGGCTTGATTTACTCTTGTATCCATATGAGTGACTGGGATTGAGACCTTCTGCCTGTATCTTTTTTTTTTTCTTGGTCTCTCTGTGTATCTTATTCAGTAAATAAATCATATAGTGGAAAGATAATATCTTTCTGTTGTTTTGTCTGTTCACATCCCCTTATTCTATCGTAAGATGCTTGCAACATTTAGCTATCTGAGACGTTTCTCATGAGTAGGTTTTGGATTTTGTGACATTCTTTCCCTGCATCTATTGATAAGAATTTTTTCCTTTGGCTCGTTAATGTGATATATTGCACTAATTGATTTTTCAATGTTGAGCAGCAGTGGTACATTTGGAATTAATCCCACTTGGGATTTGTAATTCTTTTTAAATATTGTTGGAGCTAATTTGTTAGTATGTTGTTGAGGATTTTTATCTAGTTGGTATATTGGTCTGTAGTATTTCTTTCTTCTGGTGTCTTTTTTGAGGGGACATTGGAGTAATGGTAGACAGCCCCAAAGAAAAAGTTAGAAAGTGTTTCTTATGTTTTTACTTTTCTGAACAGATTGTTGAGAATTGGTATTATTTATTCCTTAACTGTTTGACAGAATTCACCAGTGAGACCATTGGGCTTGTAGCTTCTGACTGGAGGATCGTCACGGACTGATAGAATGCCCTTCGTGACATAGGCTGTTAGGTTCTCTCTCCATTACTCTGTGAGTTACCCCACCCTTCTTCAGTACCAGGGGGTGAAGCCAGGACTGATCTACATCCCCAGCCACAAGTTCAACAACCACAACAAAAAAATTCTATTTTTAAGCCACCTGGACCAAACACCTAAAATACCTTTGTCAATATTCTCCTCATAATTATAACATTTAACCATTTAAATAAGGTGACAAAGTAAAACAACAGTTTGTTTTTGTTGCTGTCATTGCTGTTGCTACTGTTGTTAGACAAGGTCTCTTTATGTGGTCCAGGCTAGCTTCCTATGATGCTCCTGCCTCAGCCTTCTAAGTAGCTGGTACTATGATGTGCTGGGATTTCCTCACCTGGAAATAGGTGAAATGTTAAATTGGCACCAAAACATTCTATTTGTTTTGTTTTGTCGTAGCCGAGGTTCTGACAGTTCGGAATCCAATGACTCTCAGAATTATCTTCTCAAGGTAACTTCTCAGGTATAATTAAAATTTTTTCTTATGATATGGTTTTTTGGGGGGAAGTATTTTGATGTTTATTACAATGCATCAGTTTTATATTCAGGATAGTTTCATTTCTTTTTTTATTTTAAAATGAAAAAAATAAAAATGTTAATACTGAATTTGACAACAAAATAATAGGAGAGCAACACTACTCTGTATGGTTATCTTCAAAGCAGTTGTTCAGCTTACAAGATACAGGCATGAAAAAATGATCAAACAGTGAGAGCACAAACTTCTTTTTTATGAACAGAGATTAGTAGCATAGCTATTTCTCTTGTGTGTGTGTGTATATATATATATATATATATATATATATATATACATACAATCTTTTACCTTCTTCCTTTTCTCCTTTCCCCATCCCAGTTGTTCTTGCCTTTTGAGCAGTTTCTTCCCCTTTCCCTTTCATAATATCTATTGTATATTTTGGATCTTATTTACTCTTTCAGCTTTTTACACTAGGAAGACAGTACAATATTTACACATGCGAGTCTGATTTATTTCACTTATGAGTATGGTCTCAAGTTGCATCCATTTACCTATAAATGCCTCGAGTTTATTCTTCTTTATAGCTGAGTAATACTCCACTGTATAAAAATACCACAATTTTTTTTATCAGTTCTGCAGTGGATGGGCATTTGAGTTGTTTCCAAGATTTGTCTATTACAAATTGTGCTGCTATAAACATGGGTGCAGGTATTTCACTGTGGTAATGATATGGATATGTTAAGCAGGTATTCTTTTTTTTTTTTTTTTTTTTTTTTGGTACTGGAGTTCAAACTCCCGACCTCACTCTAGCTAGGCAGGCAGGCTTGCTGTGCTGCTGAGCTAAACCCCCAGCAGCAGGTATTCTTTTTATTGTGATTAACAATCAGCCAATAAAAGTTTTCAGTTGCATAACATACAATAATAATTACTTTTTCTTTTTGTGTACATATATTTAAATCATGGAAATTTTTAACTTTAGAGGTTTTTTTAGGGTTTTTATTCTAATGCCTTACTTTACAGATAAGAATAGTTAAAAGCCAGAGAGATTAATTTAAATCCAGAGTCATACCACTCGCTAGCGCAGAGGTGGAACCTAGCATACATCACCCGACAGTGCAAGATTCACTTATACATATATTACGCAACTACATTCAGAGCTCCAACCGTGTGTCAGACAGCAGTGCTGGGATAGAGCAGTGAATGAAATGAGACAAAGTCTTTACCTTTGAATCTCAAATTGTGGTTGAGAGAAACACAATAAACAGATAATAAGTAAACTGTATGATGTGTGAGACAGCAATAAATGCTTGGGGAGGACCTCAAAGCAGGAGGGGGAGTAAATTCAGTGCCCGTTACAGTTCTGGATGTAGTCACCAAAATGGAAGAGACACAGCTCAGGGACTAGGGAGTAAGACAAGCAGCTCGGAGGTGTGCTAGCTGCCCTTCGCTGTGTAACAGCTTCAAACTTCAGGGGCCTCTAAGCGTATATTTTCTCACACACGCGAGTCCTCAAACTGGCTTTTCTGGAACTGGGTAGAGTCAACTGGTCTTGGCTTTGGGCTTCCAGTTGAGTTGCATATTGCATGTTTCTCCTTTCCTTGGACCAGACATTACTCAAGGGAAAATTCAGTTATTAAAAAACCCAAAGTGACCATGTTGGACCTTGGGGCGCTGGGAAAACAGGCAGCCACCAGCATGCCACTCTGGTAAGTGGCTGTGGCTTGGCAAGCCACGACTGCCCCAGGGCGAGACCCACATCAGCGTTTCCTGAGACCCGAGATGCACCATGTTGGACCTTGGGGCGCCGGGAAAATGGGCAGCCAGTTCACCCCTCTGGTGGGCGGCTATGAGCTAAGAATCAAAGATCCATCCCCCACCCCCCACAAGTGAGAGCCAGAGATCTGAGCATGTCTTGCGAGTTTGACTATATGCAATATAGCAAATAAGGAGGATTTTCTTCTGCCATCTCTTTGAGGACAAATATTTTTATCTCTGTTTTGCTCTGTTTTGATCAATGGTATTGCTCTATTCAATATTCTGTTCTTGTAATTTCGGTTTTTCCTTCGATATTGCTCTGCCTGATTGAAGGAACAACTATTGTGAAGAAAACCAAATGTACTATTGTGCCTGTTGCTGTTGTCCCGGTGGCCTGCTGTGAGGTTCTGTGCCAGTTTCACGGCACTGCCTCAGTTGGCTATGTCCTGTCTTGTTCTGCTGTATTTTACTACCTTCAAAATAAATAAATAAATAAATAATAGTAATAAATAAGAAAAAATGTAATAAAAGTAAATAACAACACAAAACAGATCAGCAAGGTACTGAGCAACCTGAAACATGATATAACTAAATAGACAATGGACTTAAAAAGCAAAAGGAGGAAAAGCAGGTGCTCTAAAGGATATAACTACATGTATATTTAAGGGTGTAGGAATGATAATTATGTTGCTAAGTTTTGTTGGAATAGAGAAAGGAGCTCTTTGCAGCCTCACTGTGTGAAGGTCCACTTTGTATGCTTTGATTTTGTAACTTGAACAACTACATCCAGGAAGACAATATGTAATGTATCAACTAGTGATTTCTTACTGTTCATTTTTTAACTCTGTATTGTTTCTACCCTTTTTTTCTGTTTTGCTGTATTTTTCCCCTCTTTAAATAAAATTTTTTAAAAAGAAAAAAAAAACTGCAAAGTATAAATGGGAAAACAAAGGAATATAAGCCCATTTGAAGCTATATTTCCTCCTTACAGTCATACTTCTTATCATATTCACTAGCATGCCATTAACCATAGTAAGTCACAGAGCCAAGTCCAACATCAGTGGAACAGAGAAGCACATTCCATCTAGAGTGGGAGATCCTACAAAGCTACCTGGCAAAGACTGTGGAAATAAAATCCTACCACGAGGTAGCGAAAACTTGGAAACAACCCAGTATTTCAGGGTTCACTTCCTGGATTACACTCATTTCCTACTCAAGTACAAAATATACTAGTACTCATGAATCTCCAAGATGCTCCAAGTCTAGTCCAATCATAGCATCAGCCGTAAAGTCCACATCATG